>OU427027.1:2179580-2646677 GCA_911387925.2 Bombus hypnorum
GTGCGGGGTGGTAGTTTCTATTTGTTGATTTGCATGGCGAGTTTTGGGTTAGTTTTCCTTTTTATAAAATGTTTGTTCGTAGCAATAAGTGATTTTTGATATTGCTTGATGTTTGTATGATCTGTAGTGTTAATTTTGTTTGTTGTGTTTTCATATTTTCAGGTTGAGTCATGGATACTGACATGTCTGGAGTTGTAGAGGTATGTATTAATTTGATTTATGTTGGTTTCATCTTATTTCATGTTGTTGTCCTTTCAATTTCCAGTATTCTTGCGTTACGTTGTATTGATCATTATCTTATTCCTTCTTCGTTACGATCTTCCTTTTTTTATTATCATTTATTAAATATTTATTTCTTCATTGAAAATATGATTTATTTTGTAACGCATAAAGGTATTATATGCACGTGTTGATTATTTAAAATGGCCGCCTGTGAATGTCTCTAGTATGCGGCGACATTACATTAATGCGAAATTATTTGTGACTTTATTTTAATAATTGACGTATAATTGCAATGGGAATAATATTATTTTGCATTTATTTAATGTACATAGATATTGCGTGTATTCGGTGCGCATGTGTAAACGTTTTCCTATATTCATAACAATCCAAGATGGCCGCTCGTGAATATCTGTAGTCGATGTGCACGTGCAAGACCTATGCTATGTTCATGGCAGTCCAAGATGGCCGCTCGTGGATGTCTCTAGTAATGCGTCCTTAATTTGTTTAATATTGAAATAATTATTCGCCCGTCGCTTAGTTTCCTCTATTTTAGCGCAGTTAGAATTTTCTAGTGACAATGGTGTTGTTTGTGTAATCATTATAACGTTTATATGCTGTGTGTTGTTTTAATGTAATTACATGTGGATAGTGGTATTGTTAAATTTTATAATTTATCAATAACACTGTTTTATTGTTGTGTTTCGAATAGTTTGTTTTTATAGAGTGTTCACTTAATTTAATACTAATACGTGCATAGTGTGTTATTACCAATTCTACTGCGTAACATAACCTTATTTCTCTACGCCAGACTTGATACAATTATACTATAATAACTTAGTACAATATAATAATTTCTTATCTTAATCGCGTTTATCGTTGATACTCGGTCTTGATTAATTTCTAACCTATTCTTATATTATTGGCTATTTTCTGTTTCTTTGTTATGAAGCTGTCGTTACCTTGTCCGTGTAATTTGTCGCCCTTACATAGAATTTTGGAGCTAATCTGTACATTGTTAGTTAAAATCTTTATTGTTTATAGGTTCTACAATTCTAATCCTTCAACGTTGAGTCCTTTACTCGGAACGGTTACATGGTGCGCGTTTGGTATCTTTTGGTTCTTCACTACATTTCCAACACTTATTATGACTACTTTTACCTATCCTAGCATTGTAAGTATATATATATAGATATATGTAGAACACTGTAATTTATAAATATCTATATAGTAGATTAATCCATCCACTATCTTGTTTACTAAGACCGCTTCGTTAGCGTTGGATTATTTGTTATGGTGTCATAAATTTTCTTTGTTTTTCAGTTTCCTGTTGCCGTCTTGACTGTTTCGGCAATGTCTGGTTAAGTATTCTATAAGTACTCGCTTAACTTTGGTAATGGGCTTCTTGTAATTGCGTCGGCTTTAATGTATATCTTCCGATGTGAGTAACTAGCTCCTTATTATTGTCAATTTTTATTCCAAGATGGTTTATAACATTCATCCCCTTTTTTAGGTTATGATTGGTTACCTCGGTATTTGTTACCTTTGATATTTTCATACCGTCGTAAATTATGTTTTGCGAAGATGGATCCGTAGCAAATCCTCGTGGAACTCTTGCGTGTATACTTCCTTCTTCGATGACTGGTTGCATATGGACATTGTTAACTTATAAGGTACCCTTTTGTTTGCTAAGACCATTACATTAGTTTAATTAAGATATTGTGAATCTTTAACACTATTATTTTCTTCTATATATATATATATATATTGAAGCAATTGAGGTTAGTTTATCCATTCGTTGACAGTTGTATACTATGTTCTACGGAGTGGATTTACAACTTGTTTCTGCGAAACTCCTGTATGTACGTTTCCTTTTACGATGATTAATTGTGCACTAGGTGCCTTTAACTTTCACTGCTTTTAATTATTTTATTGAATTAACATGTTGTTTATTTAAATGATGGTTAGAACACACACATAATACTTTTCCTTTTTCTGCATGATTTGATAAGCACTGTCACACTTCCTTTGGTTTAGCCACAATATTGTTTGTATCGGAACGATTGGAGTTAATTCTTACATTTGTTTCAGCTGGCTGTCATACATTATGTTCTACGGATATGGACACATAACCTGTCTACGCACATACACTTCCTTCTACGATGAGTAATTGTTCACGAGGTATTTTTCACTTCCACTGTTTTGTAATTATTTTATTGAATTACACATTTTATATTTAATGGTTAGAACGCACATAATAATTTTTCTTTTTTTCCTTTTAGGTTACCTCCATTTGCAGTATTCGACAAGCAGTGTCGTTCCTTATACCACCGTACTACGTTGTCTCTTCAAATCGTTCTCGTGGTCTGTTTCGATTATGTGTTAGTTTTAACTTGTTCAAGTGTACTGTTCGTGGAATTCTTTTTACTTCGATCTTGACGTTTCGTGTGTGGATTCTGACAATAGTGCCTGGTTTATCGAAGTGTGTTAATATGCTTAGGTGTTTTATATATTTTATATCTGGTTGTATATAAGATATATTTTGTTTATTGTGGTTTTGTGTGTCCATATTTGCTATATATTAAATTGTTTGATATTTCATATTTGTTATAAAAATGTGTATTCCTATCGTTCCATTCCTTATTCATGATGTTGTTGCGAGATTTGATTAAATTGTCGAATTGTAGGTTATCCTGATTATGTCGTGATTTATTAATTAATTTGCGAGTCACTTTTGGTTAATTGGTTCTTCATGGTTTATCCTTAGTCGAATTATGAAATTATAGGTTATGTTGTACTCTTTATATTTACTATTTCGTTAGAGTACCTATCTTTATTTTATTATCTGTTGTTTGCCCTCGTATAGTAATTTTCTATATATGACTACATTTAATTAATCTTTTATTAAAAAATTTCCATTTTCATTGTACCGTGCGTTCGTTTTGAATATTCGAATTGTCACTCGTATTATTTGTATATTACGGTTTTCCGTTTTTCGTTACGGCGCGTGCGTAGCGCGGGACGTGACACCCCCCCTCTTGGGGTTAAAATTTCCGAAGGAAATTTGACTGATCGCATCCCTGAGCTCGTTCGGAGCGGGTGTAGTGACAGTTGGTAGTTACTTTACTGTATTGGTCGGTGTGATTGATATTCCTTCATTTCCCTTGCAAGCTACTAAACTTGTAATATTGGCTTCAGGACTTCCATGTATCCAATTACTATTTTCTTCCTTTTCTTCATTTTAGTTTTTATTTTGCGCCAAGACGCAAGTTTACTGACACCGATCCAATTATTCAATTGCTTGCCAATAGCATTCAAAATACATATTTTTGAAAATGCCGTAGTCATATTAATCCAAAAATATTTTGGATATAGTATAGTGTGATACCATCTATATTTTCCAAGAGGAATCATAAGATCAGCACTCATTTTATCCACGTCAAATGCTAGATGTAACAACCAATAAAGTATTTTTAATCCAATTATAATCCAATGGCTAGCGTATTTATTCAAGTTTTTGTATATATCTTCGACTGGTGATTCCATCTTTTCTTCCTTTTGATTTCTTTGAGCCCGTTGAACTTGCGTTTCTTCAGCCTGAAAATGTTTAGAATCCTTTTCCTTAGTTACCCTTTTTTCTTCTTTATTTACTTTATTCACAACACGTTGATTTTTCTCTACCTTTTCAGGATGAATAGTTTCACTGGAAGTACTTATTATAATTAAATTATTATTTATTTGTATGGAACGTTTAGGAATATTTTCGGTAGATTTAGAAATATTCCTTGAATTTTTATTATAAACCTTTTTGCTTATAGATTCTGTTTTGAATTTAGGGATAGCTATACTTTTATTCTCTGTAGTCTGATCTTCCTTGCAATTTAATGATTTGGTTTTGAGTTCGATAAAGTTACTTACTGATGGTTTTATAGAAGGTTTTGAGTGAGATACACTTGCTATCTCTTTTCCTATTATGGTTGAAACATTCACGAAATTCGTGGAGCCTTGCTTTTGTATCTTTGCCAAGTCGAACGTGGAGAGGCACTTCGCGCTTCCCAGCGGGTCCAATATCTCCGTGATATTAGGCCGTGGATAAGCGTTGCCTATCGTCTCGTCGTTCAATTTCCTAGTTTCTGCTTCCTCTAAAAGTTCTTTGGCATTAGTATTGTTTATCTTCTTGGGGAACTTGGAAAATTTCTCACTCATGATTCTGTCTGTGGTGCCGTGTATCCTCTTACTATTTAAAGTGACATTATCCCTTATGGTGTTTGGTGAATGGTGTTTGTATTGAAAAGTTGATTGGTTCAAATGATCAGCATCCCTCTTTTGATTTAGATCTCTATCGAGGTATTTACCTACGTATTTTTCTTCCCAGGTTATTGCTCTTGCTCCTTTCCTGACATCTTCTTCTATTCCCAGGTTGTTTAGATGTTTCCGCGACGGTGGTACAAATCTCCAGTCCTGGCGGTTGTTTTCGATGTAGTTACTATTGTATGGGGAATGAGCGTTGTTTCGGTTATAATTATTCGGAGGTGTCGGATGTTGGTATCGTATTCTATTGTTTGCTTGTTTTAATTCTCGTGTTGCTTTCACGGCTTGGCGGTACGCATCGTCCAAGGATTGGTATCCTGCTATCTTTACTCGTAAATACACCTCGTTTGGGAGCCCCTTAACGAAAGCTTCCCTCGTGTCTCGATCTATCCTATCTTGAAATACGGTGCCGTACTCGTATCTTTCCCCGTTCATTATCGCCAGTCTGAGATCTCTGACGCGATCTATGTAGTCCAAAATATCTTCTCTCGATCGTTGGAATACTGTTGCTAATTCGCCTTTATACTCGTTAACTGTTTTTCCTGAACCGAACATATCTTTTAATTTATTCCCGAAATCGTTTAAACTTATCAGTTCTGTGTCTTCCACGGCGAGAAACGCGTGTCCGCGAAGCTTATTCATTAATAATTTTACTAACTGGGGTTCTTGATGCCTAGGGACCATGTTTCGTGCGCGCTCGCATGCTCTTAAAAATTGAAATACGGAGGGTCGATGTCCGTCGAACACTGGTACTGACTCGATCGCGTCTTTTAGTTTAATCGGTTGTGGATATCCACCTGACTGTACTGTTTCTTGTTGGGTTGCCGGCGGCGATGCCGGTGACTGAGGTTCCCTTTTTGTTTTGAGTTCGCGTACGTCGTTTTGTAATTCGTTCATTCTTGCACTCATATCGGCTATTACTCGAAAATTTGCATCCCACGTTTTTAGTTTTTCCGACAATGTCAAAAACATATCTTCATCCAATGATTCTAATTTGGTTGCCATTATTTTTTCGGGTATATATTTTATCAATGACAGTAATAACTTTAATCCTCTGTGGAGCGTATCCCACCGCTGCCACCAAAAAAATTTATTATTATGTTACGTTATGTTATGGTTCGATTCGATCGTGTTATGCCTTCCGTGTAAATCTAGTCTAAATCCAGATAAAATTTTTTTTTTTTTTTATTTTTCTATTATTATTATTAGCTCAAGTTTAATCGGAAGGGGAAAATTGAAATGGTATGATTGTTTATGAAATATTAATCGAGATGTCCGATTAATATGGTAGTTGCTGCCACCAGAAATAGTCTAAGGACTATTTCAAAGAATTTTCTTTTATTATTATTATTTCTTTAAGTTGGGAGTGTTAGTGTGTGATGGGTATCGTTCGTGTATCCTGTCTTTTGAATTCCCAGTCTGGAAGTGCCTCCGTAAGCACCTTCTTGACTGTAGGAAAACAAATGTTTGTACCTTTGTCTGTCGTCTCTTTTGGATTCCCAGTCTGGAAGTGCCCCCGTAAGCACCTTCTTGACTGTAGGAAAACAAATGTTTGTACCCTTGTCTATTGTGTCTTTTGAATTCCCAGTCTGGAAGTGCCTCTGTAAGCACCTACTTGACTGTAGGAAAACAAACCTTGTACACTTGTCTATTGTGTCTTTTGAATTCCCAGTCTGGAAGTGCCCCCGTAAGCACCTTCATAACTGTAGGAAAACAAACCTTGTACACTTGTCTGTCGTAGGGTTTGAACTTGGTGCGGGTTTATTATCTACTCACTCGTGTTTAATGGGTAGCGTTAACTTACGTTTGATGCAACTGGCAAACGAATTCCACTTTTCGGCTAACCTGCTATGCGCAGGAATACTGGCACGGGAGAGGATTAAAGATATTAGGAATACAAATTTGGCAACGTATTTATTTCGTCTAACAGAATTATGTTGATTTAGGTATATTATAATTTATTCGTTTTTTAATTGATTGAAGGTATTACAACATCAGCAATAAGTATCCTCGGATGCAAATGTAGATATATTATATGGCGGTGTACAATAAATATGTATAAATAAATACTCGAGTTTTTAACTGAATAAATTTTACAAATGTTGGGTAGGATAATATTTATTTGTGTCAATAAGATCGATGACAAGCGCTATTCGCAGTGTTCGGAAATTGGTGAACTTGAGGGTGAAAAATTAGGTGGTGAACCTTCGCGATTTAATTCTAATTCTTCTCGATGCCTCCTCTCTTCCCTTTTTATTTCTGCAGCAATTAATCGTTTGTACCAACGTTCGGCTCGCTTTTTGCTGAGGTGACTTTTATCTTTTCTATTCTTTCTTGATTTCGTCATAGAATTATAATTCGTTCTTGACAACAAGTGAAGTCGTAAATGAGAAAATGATTATTTTATTTGGTAACTGAGTTCACTGTAGACAATCAGTGTGGCTTCGTAGGCCTCGCCCAAGGATGAGCAATCTGCTAACGGTGGGAAGAGGAAAACGAAAACCTTAGATGTTTTCTGTGTTGAAAACAACGTAATCACTGGTTGATACAGCGAACAATTGTAAACAAAATAGATCGAAAGCTGATTGAGTTTATTCCAAACAATTCATTAAATGTTGAGCAAGAACGTTTATCTCAATTTTGTACTTGTATTCTCTGTAAACAATCCGTGTGGCTTCGTAGGCCTCGCCCAAGGATGAGCAATCTGCTAACGGTGGGAAGAGGAGAACGAAAACCATAGATGTTTCCAGTGATTGGAAACACCGTGATCACTGGTTGATACAGAGAATTCGAATGAAATTTTATGTGAGTTATTTACTTGGTACTTCTTTCTGTCAACTATAGCTTGCTGATGGATACTTTCGTTTGAAGACAATTTTGTTCAATTAAAAGAAAAAAAGAAAAAAGGAAGAGGGTGTACAATTTCGAATCTCCTACCTTGTTTAACTTGTGGAAACAGTCAGGTGCGCGTATGGTTTGGCGATAGATCGGTTTTAACAATTAAATTTTGTTTCGCGATTAACTACTCGATGTTTCGAACTTAATTAACAATCTTGTTAAACGGAATTACAATATGTACTAAATCGTTTCTTTGACGTCGACGGATCGACTTGTGAATGAATAAAAGAATAAATGAATCTCAAGTTAATGCCGAGCTTTAAGTGCAATACTCTTACAATACTCTTTAAGTTAAACTTACTGTTTCCAATAAAAACTGAACTGAACTCGATTCTAAAAACTAACTCTAAGTACCACTGCCAAATAAAAATTAAACTGAAAACTAACTCGATTCTAAATACAATAAAACTGAACCACAACTAACCCTTTATTGAGTACTGAATCTCTATTTATATTCTTCCTAATTGTCACGTGACCGATTATTTCTCTATAATTGTACCATTACTACGTGACAATTTGTGAATATCGTAACTACCTATTTCCGTTGAAGTTCTCGTTTTCTTGATTATCTCACCCTTTTTTGGGACACATGGAACTTGCTGAAATTTCGTCTTCTTGATCATCACATCCGTTTTTGGAACACAGGAAGTTTACTGAATTTTCGCCTTCTTAATTTCTCGCGTTACGCTTGATATTAATGACATGCGAGGTGCTTGAAAGAATGTAGATATTGCAGTAGGTCGTATTTTGCTGATGCTGCGTCTGCGATCTTTCCATGGCCTTCGTTACTGATACCTGTGGAATGTGCCGGGCGCGTGGCTGTTTGCCCTTGCTGAGGTTGCATTTTATGTATCCTGTGATCGTCTTGCTAATGTCAATGAATCGTACAAGGTGTGTGGCGTCTTAGTGCTTGCCGAGTCTTTGCACGTGTTGTATGCTCTATTTCTTATGTTTCCCAAAGTTATCGTGAGTTCAAGGACAAGTTTTAATACGTCATTCTATAAGAGGTGGTGCGGGGTGGTAGTTTCTATTTGTTGATTTGCATGGCGAGTTTTGGGTTAGTTTTCCTTTTTATAAAATGTTTGTTCGTAGCAATAAGTGATTTTTGATATTGCTTGATGTTTGTATGATCTGTAGTGTTAATTTTGTTTGTTGTGTTTTCATATTTTCAGGTTGAGTCATGGATACTGACATGTCTGGAGTTGTAGAGGTATGTATTAATTTGATTTATGTTGGTTTCATCTTATTTCATGTTGTTGTCCTTTCAATTTCCAGTATTCTTGCGTTACGTTGTATTGATCATTATCTTATTCCTTCTTCGTTACGATCTTCCTTTTTTTATTATCATTTATTAAATATTTATTTCTTCATTGAAAATATGATTTATTTTGTAACGCATAAAGGTATTATATGCACGTGTTGATTATTTAAAATGGCCGCCTGTGAATGTCTCTAGTATGCGGCGACATTACATTAATGCGAAATTATTTGTGACTTTATTTTAATAATTGACGTATAATTGCAATGGGAATAATATTATTTTGCATTTATTTAATGTACATAGATATTGCGTGTATTCGGTGCGCATGTGTAAACGTTTTCCTATATTCATAACAATCCAAGATGGCCGCTCGTGAATGTCTCTAGTCGATGTGCACGTGCAAGATCTATGCTATGTTCATGGCAGTCCAAGATGGCCGCTCGTGGATGTCTCTAGTAATGCGTCCTTAATTTGTTTAATATTGAAATAATTATTCGCCCGTCGCTTAGTTTCCTCTATTTTAGCGCAGTTAGAATTTTCTAGTGACAATGGTGTTGTTTGTGTAATCATTATAACGTTTATATGCTGTGTGTTGTTTTAATGTAATTACATGTGGATAGTGGTATTGTTAAATTTTATAATTTATCAATAACACTGTTTTATTGTTGTGTTTCGAATAGTTTGTTTTTATAGAGTGTTCACTTAATTTAATACTAATACGTGCATAGTGTGTTATTACCAATTCTACTGCGTAACATAACCTTATTTCTCTACGCCAGACTTGATACAATTATACTATAATAACTTAGTACAATATAATAATTTCTTATCTTAATCGCGTTTATCGTTGATACTCGGTCTTGATTAATTTCTAACCTATTCTTATATTATTGGCTATTTTCTGTTTCTTTGTTATGAAGCTGTCGTTACCTTGTCCGTGTAATTTGTCGCCCTTACATAGAATTTTGGAGCTAATCTGTACATTGTTAGTTAAAATCTTTATTGTTTATAGGTTCTACAATTCTAATCCTTCAACGTTGAGTCCTTTACTCGGAACGGTTACATGGTGCGCGTTTGGTATCTTTTGGTTCTTCACTACATTTCCAACACTTATTATGACTACTTTTACCTATCCTAGCATTGTAAGTATATATATATAGATATATGTAGAACACTGTAATTTATAAATATCTATATAGTAGATTAATCCATCCACTATCTTGTTTACTAAGACCGCTTCGTTAGCGTTGGATTATTTGTTATGGTGTCATAAATTTTCTTTGTTTTTCAGTTTCCTGTTGCCGTCTTGACTGTTTCGGCAATGTCTGGTTAAGTATTCTATAAGTACTCGCTTAACTTTGGTAATGGGCTTCTTGTAATTGCGTCGGCTTTAATGTATATCTTCCGATGTGAGTAACTAGCTCCTTATTATTGTCAATTTTTATTCCAAGATGGTTTATAACATTCATCCCCTTTTTTAGGTTATGATTGGTTACCTCGGTATTTGTTACCTTTGATATTTTCATACCGTCGTAAATTATGTTTTGCGAAGATGGATCCGTAGCAAATCCTCGTGGAACTCTTGCGTGTATACTTCCTTCTTCGATGACTGGTTGCATATGGACATTGTTAACTTATAAGGTACCCTTTTGTTTGCTAAGACCATTACATTAGTTTAATTAAGATATTGTGAATCTTTAACACTATTATTTTCTTCTATATATATATATATATATTGAAGCAATTGAGGTTAGTTTATCCATTCGTTGACAGTTGTATACTATGTTCTACGGAGTGGATTTACAACTTGTTTCTGCGAAACTCCTGTATGTACGTTTCCTTTTACGATGATTAATTGTGCACTAGGTGCCTTTAACTTTCACTGCTTTTAATTATTTTATTGAATTAACATGTTGTTTATTTAAATGATGGTTAGAACACACACATAATACTTTTCCTTTTTCTGCATGATTTGATAAGCACTGTCACACTTCCTTTGGTTTAGCCACAATATTGTTTGTATCGGAACGATTGGAGTTAATTCTTACATTTGTTTCAGCTGGCTGTCATACATTATGTTCTACGGATATGGACACATAACCTGTCTACGCACATACACTTCCTTCTACGATGAGTAATTGTTCACGAGGTATTTTTCACTTCCACTGTTTTGTAATTATTTTATTGAATTACACATTTTATATTTAATGGTTAGAACGCACATAATAATTTTTCTTTTTTTCCTTTTAGGTTACCTCCATTTGCAGTATTCGACAAGCAGTGTCGTTCCTTATACCACCGTACTACGTTGTCTCTTCAAATCGTTCTCGTGGTCTGTTTCGATTATGTGTTAGTTTTAACTTGTTCAAGTGTACTGTTCGTGGAATTCTTTTTACTTCGATCTTGACGTTTCGTGTGTGGATTCTGACAATAGTGCCTGGTTTATCGAAGTGTGTTAATATGCTTAGGTGTTTTATATATTTTATATCTGGTTGTATATAAGATATATTTTGTTTATTGTGGTTTTGTGTGTCCATATTTGCTATATATTAAATTGTTTGATATTTCATATTTGTTATAAAAATGTGTATTCCTATCGTTCCATTCCTTATTCATGATGTTGTTGCGAGATTTGATTAAATTGTCGAATTGTAGGTTATCCTGATTATGTCGTGATTTATTAATTAATTTGCGAGTCACTTTTGGTTAATTGGTTCTTCATGGTTTATCCTTAGTCGAATTATGAAATTATAGGTTATGTTGTACTCTTTATATTTACTATTTCGTTAGAGTACCTATCTTTATTTTATTATCTGTTGTTTGCCCTCGTATAGTAATTTTCTATATATGACTACATTTAATTAATCTTTTATTAAAAAATTTCCATTTTCATTGTACCGTGCGTTCGTTTTGAATATTCGAATTGTCACTCGTATTATTTGTATATTACGGTTTTCCGTTTTTCGTTACGGCGCGTGCGTAGCGCGGGACGTGACACCCCCCCTCTTGGGGTTAAAATTTCCGAAGGAAATTTGACTGATCGCATCCCTGAGCTCGTTCGGAGCGGGTGTAGTGACAGTTGGTAGTTACTTTACTGTATTGGTCGGTGTGATTGATATTCCTTCATTTCCCTTGCAAGCTACTAAACTTGTAATATTGGCTTCAGGACTTCCATGTATCCAATTACTATTTTCTTCCTTTTCTTCATTTTAGTTTTTATTTTGCGCCAAGACGCAAGTTTACTGACACCGATCCAATTATTCAATTGCTTGCCAATAGCATTCAAAATACATATTTTTGAAAATGCCGTAGTCATATTAATCCAAAAATATTTTGGATATAGTATAGTGTGATACCATCTATATTTTCCAAGAGGAATCATAAGATCAGCACTCATTTTATCCACGTCAAATGCTAGATGTAACAACCAATAAAGTATTTTTAATCCAATTATAATCCAATGGCTAGCGTATTTATTCAAGTTTTTGTATATATCTTCGACTGGTGATTCCATCTTTTCTTCCTTTTGATTTCTTTGAGCCCGTTGAACTTGCGTTTCTTCAGCCTGAAAATGTTTAGAATCCTTTTCCTTAGTTACCCTTTTTTCTTCTTTATTTACTTTATTCACAACACGTTGATTTTTCTCTACCTTTTCAGGATGAATAGTTTCACTGGAAGTACTTATTATAATTAAATTATTATTTATTTGTATGGAACGTTTAGGAATATTTTCGGTAGATTTAGAAATATTCCTTGAATTTTTATTATAAACCTTTTTGCTTATAGATTCTGTTTTGAATTTAGGGATAGCTATACTTTTATTCTCTGTAGTCTGATCTTCCTTGCAATTTAATGATTTGGTTTTGAGTTCGATAAAGTTACTTACTGATGGTTTTATAGAAGGTTTTGAGTGAGATACACTTGCTATCTCTTTTCCTATTATGGTTGAAACATTCACGAAATTCGTGGAGCCTTGCTTTTGTATCTTTGCCAAGTCGAACGTGGAGAGGCACTTCGCGCTTCCCAGCGGGTCCAATATCTCCGTGATATTAGGCCGTGGATAAGCGTTGCCTATCGTCTCGTCGTTCAATTTCCTAGTTTCTGCTTCCTCTAAAAGTTCTTTGGCATTAGTATTGTTTATCTTCTTGGGGAACTTGGAAAATTTCTCACTCATGATTCTGTCTGTGGTGCCGTGTATCCTCTTACTATTTAAAGTGACATTATCCCTTATGGTGTTTGGTGAATGGTGTTTGTATTGAAAAGTTGATTGGTTCAAATGATCAGCATCCCTCTTTTGATTTAGATCTCTATCGAGGTATTTACCTACGTATTTTTCTTCCCAGGTTATTGCTCTTGCTCCTTTCCTGACATCTTCTTCTATTCCCAGGTTGTTTAGATGTTTCCGCGACGGTGGTACAAATCTCCAGTCCTGGCGGTTGTTTTCGATGTAGTTACTATTGTATGGGGAATGAGCGTTGTTTCGGTTATAATTATTCGGAGGTGTCGGATGTTGGTATCGTATTCTATTGTTTGCTTGTTTTAATTCTCGTGTTGCTTTCACGGCTTGGCGGTACGCATCGTCCAAGGATTGGTATCCTGCTATCTTTACTCGTAAATACACCTCGTTTGGGAGCCCCTTAACGAAAGCTTCCCTCGTGTCTCGATCTATCCTATCTTGAAATACGGTGCCGTACTCGTATCTTTCCCCGTTCATTATCGCCAGTCTGAGATCTCTGACGCGATCTATGTAGTCCAAAATATCTTCTCTCGATCGTTGGAATACTGTTGCTAATTCGCCTTTATACTCGTTAACTGTTTTTCCTGAACCGAACATATCTTTTAATTTATTCCCGAAATCGTTTAAACTTATCAGTTCTGTGTCTTCCACGGCGAGAAACGCGTGTCCGCGAAGCTTATTCATTAATAATTTTACTAACTGGGGTTCTTGATGCCTAGGGACCATGTTTCGTGCGCGCTCGCATGCTCTTAAAAATTGAAATACGGAGGGTCGATGTCCGTCGAACACTGGTACTGACTCGATCGCGTCTTTTAGTTTAATCGGTTGTGGATATCCACCTGACTGTACTGTTTCTTGTTGGGTTGCCGGCGGCGATGCCGGTGACTGAGGTTCCCTTTTTGTTTTGAGTTCGCGTACGTCGTTTTGTAATTCGTTCATTCTTGCACTCATATCGGCTATTACTCGAAAATTTGCATCCCACGTTTTTAGTTTTTCCGACAATGTCAAAAACATATCTTCATCCAATGATTCTAATTTGGTTGCCATTATTTTTTCGGGTATATATTTTATCAATGACAGTAATAACTTTAATCCTCTGTGGAGCGTATCCCACCGCTGCCACCAAAAAAATTTATTATTATGTTACGTTATGTTATGGTTCGATTCGATCGTGTTATGCCTTCCGTGTAAATCTAGTCTAAATCCAGATAAAATTTTTTTTTTTTTTTATTTTTCTATTATTATTATTAGCTCAAGTTTAATCGGAAGGGGAAAATTGAAATGGTATGATTGTTTATGAAATATTAATCGAGATGTCCGATTAATATGGTAGTTGCTGCCACCAGAAATAGTCTAAGGACTATTTCAAAGAATTTTCTTTTATTATTATTATTTCTTTAAGTTGGGAGTGTTAGTGTGTGATGGGTATCGTTCGTGTATCCTGTCTTTTGAATTCCCAGTCTGGAAGTGCCTCCGTAAGCACCTTCTTGACTGTAGGAAAACAAATGTTTGTACCTTTGTCTGTCGTCTCTTTTGGATTCCCAGTCTGGAAGTGCCCCCGTAAGCACCTTCTTGACTGTAGGAAAACAAATGTTTGTACCCTTGTCTATTGTGTCTTTTGAATTCCCAGTCTGGAAGTGCCTCTGTAAGCACCTACTTGACTGTAGGAAAACAAACCTTGTACACTTGTCTATTGTGTCTTTTGAATTCCCAGTCTGGAAGTGCCCCCGTAAGCACCTTCATAACTGTAGGAAAACAAACCTTGTACACTTGTCTGTCGTAGGGTTTGAACTTGGTGCGGGTTTATTATCTACTCACTCGTGTTTAATGGGTAGCGTTAACTTACGTTTGATGCAACTGGCAAACGAATTCCACTTTTCGGCTAACCTGCTATGCGCAGGAATACTGGCACGGGAGAGGATTAAAGATATTAGGAATACAAATTTGGCAACGTATTTATTTCGTCTAACAGAATTATGTTGATTTAGGTATATTATAATTTATTCGTTTTTTAATTGATTGAAGGTATTACAACATCAGCAATAAGTATCCTCGGATGCAAATGTAGATATATTATATGGCGGTGTACAATAAATATGTATAAATAAATACTCGAGTTTTTAACTGAATAAATTTTACAAATGTTGGGTAGGATAATATTTATTTGTGTCAATAAGATCGATGACAAGCGCTATTCGCAGTGTTCGGAAATTGGTGAACTTGAGGGTGAAAAATTAGGTGGTGAACCTTCGCGATTTAATTCTAATTCTTCTCGATGCCTCCTCTCTTCCCTTTTTATTTCTGCAGCAATTAATCGTTTGTACCAACGTTCGGCTCGCTTTTTGCTGAGGTGACTTTTATCTTTTCTATTCTTTCTTGATTTCGTCATAGAATTATAATTCGTTCTTGACAACAAGTGAAGTCGTAAATGAGAAAATGATTATTTTATTTGGTAACTGAGTTCACTGTAGACAATCAGTGTGGCTTCGTAGGCCTCGCCCAAGGATGAGCAATCTGCTAACGGTGGGAAGAGGAAAACGAAAACCTTAGATGTTTTCTGTGTTGAAAACAACGTAATCACTGGTTGATACAGCGAACAATTGTAAACAAAATAGATCGAAAGCTGATTGAGTTTATTCCAAACAATTCATTAAATGTTGAGCAAGAACGTTTATCTCAATTTTGTACTTGTATTCTCTGTAAACAATCCGTGTGGCTTCGTAGGCCTCGCCCAAGGATGAGCAATCTGCTAACGGTGGGAAGAGGAGAACGAAAACCATAGATGTTTCCAGTGATTGGAAACACCGTGATCACTGGTTGATACAGAGAATTCGAATGAAATTTTATGTGAGTTATTTACTTGGTACTTCTTTCTGTCAACTATAGCTTGCTGATGGATACTTTCGTTTGAAGACAATTTTGTTCAATTAAAAGAAAAAAAGAAAAAAGGAAGAGGGTGTACAATTTCGAATCTCCTACCTTGTTTAACTTGTGGAAACAGTCAGGTGCGCGTATGGTTTGGCGATAGATCGGTTTTAACAATTAAATTTTGTTTCGCGATTAACTACTCGATGTTTCGAACTTAATTAACAATCTTGTTAAACGGAATTACAATATGTACTAAATCGTTTCTTTGACGTCGACGGATCGACTTGTGAATGAATAAAAGAATAAATGAATCTCAAGTTAATGCCGAGCTTTAAGTGCAATACTCTTACAATACTCTTTAAGTTAAACTTACTGTTTCCAATAAAAACTGAACTGAACTCGATTCTAAAAACTAACTCTAAGTACCACTGCCAAATAAAAATTAAACTGAAAACTAACTCGATTCTAAATACAATAAAACTGAACCACAACTAACCCTTTATTGAGTACTGAATCTCTATTTATATTCTTCCTAATTGTCACGTGACCGATTATTTCTCTATAATTGTACCATTACTACGTGACAATTTGTGAATATCGTAACTACCTATTTCCGTTGAAGTTCTCGTTTTCTTGATTATCTCACCCTTTTTTGGGACACATGGAACTTGCTGAAATTTCGTCTTCTTGATCATCACATCCGTTTTTGGAACACAGGAAGTTTACTGAATTTTCGCCTTCTTAATTTCTCGCGTTACGCTTGATATTAATGACATGCGAGGTGCTTGAAAGAATGTAGATATTGCAGTAGGTCGTATTTTGCTGATGCTGCGTCTGCGATCTTTCCATGGCCTTCGTTACTGATACCTGTGGAATGTGCCGGGCGCGTGGCTGTTTGCCCTTGCTGAGGTTGCATTTTATGTATCCTGTGATCGTCTTGCTAATGTCAATGAATCGTACAAGGTGTGTGGCGTCTTAGTGCTTGCCGAGTCTTTGCACGTGTTGTATGCTCTATTTCTTATGTTTCCCAAAGTTATCGTGAGTTCAAGGACAAGTTTTAATACGTCATTCTATAAGAGGTGGTGCGGGGTGGTAGTTTCTATTTGTTGATTTGCATGGCGAGTTTTGGGTTAGTTTTCCTTTTTATAAAATGTTTGTTCGTAGCAATAAGTGATTTTTGATATTGCTTGATGTTTGTATGATCTGTAGTGTTAATTTTGTTTGTTGTGTTTTCATATTTTCAGGTTGAGTCATGGATACTGACATGTCTGGAGTTGTAGAGGTATGTATTAATTTGATTTATGTTGGTTTCATCTTATTTCATGTTGTTGTCCTTTCAATTTCCAGTATTCTTGCGTTACGTTGTATTGATCATTATCTTATTCCTTCTTCGTTACGATCTTCCTTTTTTTATTATCATTTATTAAATATTTATTTCTTCATTGAAAATATGATTTATTTTGTAACGCATAAAGGTATTATATGCACGTGTTGATTATTTAAAATGGCCGCCTGTGAATGTCTCTAGTATGCGGCGACATTACATTAATGCGAAATTATTTGTGACTTTATTTTAATAATTGACGTATAATTGCAATGGGAATAATATTATTTTGCATTTATTTAATGTACATAGATATTGCGTGTATTCGGTGCGCATGTGTAAACGTTTTCCTATATTCATAACAATCCAAGATGGCCGCTCGTGAATATCTGTAGTCGATGTGCACGTGCAAGACCTATGCTATGTTCATGGCAGTCCAAGATGGCCGCTCGTGGATGTCTCTAGTAATGCGTCCTTAATTTGTTTAATATTGAAATAATTATTCGCCCGTCGCTTAGTTTCCTCTATTTTAGCGCAGTTAGAATTTTCTAGTGACAATGGTGTTGTTTGTGTAATCATTATAACGTTTATATGCTGTGTGTTGTTTTAATGTAATTACATGTGGATAGTGGTATTGTTAAATTTTATAATTTATCAATAACACTGTTTTATTGTTGTGTTTCGAATAGTTTGTTTTTATAGAGTGTTCACTTAATTTAATACTAATACGTGCATAGTGTGTTATTACCAATTCTACTGCGTAACATAACCTTATTTCTCTACGCCAGACTTGATACAATTATACTATAATAACTTAGTACAATATAATAATTTCTTATCTTAATCGCGTTTATCGTTGATACTCGGTCTTGATTAATTTCTAACCTATTCTTATATTATTGGCTATTTTCTGTTTCTTTGTTATGAAGCTGTCGTTACCTTGTCCGTGTAATTTGTCGCCCTTACATAGAATTTTGGAGCTAATCTGTACATTGTTAGTTAAAATCTTTATTGTTTATAGGTTCTACAATTCTAATCCTTCAACGTTGAGTCCTTTACTCGGAACGGTTACATGGTGCGCGTTTGGTATCTTTTGGTTCTTCACTACATTTCCAACACTTATTATGACTACTTTTACCTATCCTAGCATTGTAAGTATATATATATAGATATATGTAGAACACTGTAATTTATAAATATCTGTATAGTAGATTAATCCATCCACTATCTTGTTTACTAAGACCGCTTCGTTAGCGTTGGATTATTTGTTATGGTGTCATAAATTTTCTTTGTTTTTCAGTTTCCTGTTGCCGTCTTGACTGTTTCGGCAATGTCTGGTTCAGTATTCTATAAGTACTCGCTTAACTTTGGTAATGGGCTTCTTGTAATTGCGTCGGCTTTAATGTATATCTTCCGATGTGAGTAACTAGCTTCTTATTATTGTCAATTTTTATTCCAAGATGGTTTATAACATTCATCCCCTTTTTTAGGTTATGATTGGTTACCTCGGTATTTATTACCTTTGATATTTTCATACCGTCGTAAATTATGTTTTGCGAAGATGGATCCGTAGCAAATCCTCGTGGAACTCTTGCGTGTATACTTCCTTCTTCGATGACTGGTTGCATATGGACATTGTTAACTTATAAGGTACCCTTTTGTTTGCTAAGACCATTACATTAGTTTAATTAAGATATTGTGAATCTTTAACACTATTATTTTCTTCTATATATATATATATATATATTGAAGCAATTGAGGTTAGTTTATCCATTCGTTGACAGTTGTATACTATGTTCTACGGAGTGGATTTACAACTTGTTTCTGCGAAACTCCTGTATGTACGTTTCCTTTTACGATGATTAATTGTGCACTAGGTGCCTTTAACTTTCACTGCTTTTAATTATTTTATTGAATTAACATGTTGTTTATTTAAATGATGGTTAGAACACACACATAATACTTTTCCTTTTTCTGCATGATTTGATAAGCACTGTCACACTTCCTTTGGTTTAGCCACAATATTGTTTGTATCGGAACGATTGGAGTTAATTCTTACATTTGTTTCAGCTGGCTGTCATACATTATGTTCTACGGATATGGACACATAACCTGTCTACGCACATACACTTCCTTCTACGATGAGTAATTGTTCACGAGGTATTTTTCACTTCCACTGTTTTGTAATTATTTTATTGAATTACACATTTTATATTTAATGGTTAGAACGCACATAATAATTTTTCTTTTTTTCCTTTTAGGTTACCTCCATTTGCAGTATTCGACAAGCAGTGTCGTTCCTTATACCACCGTACTACGTTGTCTCTTCAAATCGTTCTCGTGGTCTGTTTCGATTATGTGTTAGTTTTAACTTGTTCAAGTGTACTGTTCGTGGAATTCTTTTTACTTCGATCTTGACGTTTCGTGTGTGGATTCTGACAATAGTGCCTGGTTTATCGAAGTGTGTTAATATGCTTAGGTGTTTTATATATTTTATATCTGGTTGTATATAAGATATATTTTGTTTATTGTGGTTTTGTGTGTCCATATTTGCTATATATTAAATTGTTTGATATTTCATATTTGTTATAAAAATGTGTATTCCTATCGTTCCATTCCTTATTCATGATGTTGTTGCGAGATTTGATTAAATTGTCGAATTGTAGGTTATCCTGATTATGTCGTGATTTATTAATTAATTTGCGAGTCACTTTTGGTTAATTGGTTCTTCATAGTTTATCCTTAGTCGAATTATGAAATTATAGGTTATGTTGTACTCTTTATATTTACTATTTCGTTAGAGTACCGATTTTTATTTTATTATCTGTTGTTTGCCCTCGTATAGTAATTTTCTATATATGACTACATTTAATTAATCTTCTATTAAAAAATTTCCATTTTCATTGTACCGTGCGTTCGTTTTGAATATTCGAATTGTCACTCGTATTATTTGTATATTACGGTTTTCCGTTTTTCGTTACGGCGCGTGCGTAGCGCGGGACGTGACACCCCCCCTCTTGGGGTTCAAATTTCCGAAGGAAATTTGACTGATCGCATCCCTGAGCTCGTTCGGAGCGGGTGTAGTGACAGTTGGTAGTTACTTTACTGTATTGGTCGGTGTGATTGATATTCCTTCATTTCCCTTGCAAGCTACTAAACTTGTAATATTGGCTTCCGGACTTCCATGTATCCAATTACTATTTTCTTCCTTTTCTTCATTTTAGTTTTTATTTTGCGCCAAGACGCAAGTTTACTGACACCGATCCAATTATCCAATTGCTTGCCAATAGCATTCAAAATACATATTTTTGAAAATGCCGTAGTCATATTAATCCAAAAATATTTTGGATATAGTATAGTGTGATACCATCTATATTTTCCAAGAGGAATCATAAGATCAGCACTCATTTTATCCACGTCAAATGCTAGATGTAACAACCAATAAAGTATTTTTAATCCAATTATAATCCAATGGCTAGCGTATTTATTCAAGTTTTTGTATATATCTTCGACTGGTGATTCCATCTTTTCTTCCTTTTGATTTCTTTGAGCCCGTTGAACTTGCGTTTCTTCAGCCTGAAAATGTTTAGAATCCTTTTCCTTAGTTACCCTTTTTTCTTCTTTATTTACTTTATTCACAACACGTTGATTTTTCTCTACCTTTTCAGGATGAATAGTTTCACTGGAAGTACTTATTATAATTAAATTATTATTTATTTGTATGGAACGTTTAGGAATATTTTCGGTAGATTTAGAAATATTCCTTGAATTTTTATTATAAACCTTTTTGCTTATAGATTCTGTTTTGAATTTAGGGATAGCTATACTTTTATTCTCTGTAGTCTGATCTTCCTTGCAATTTAATGATTTGGTTTTGAGTTCGATAAAGTTACTTACTGATGGTTTTATAGAAGGTTTTGAGTGAGATATACTTGCTATCTCTTTTCCTATTATGGTTGAAACATTCACGAAATTCGTGGAGCCTTGCTCTTGTATCTTTGCCAAGTCGAACGTGGAGAGGCACTTCGCGCTTCCCAGCGGGTCCAATATCTCCGTGATATTAGGCCGTGGATAAGCGTTGCCTATCGTCTCGTCGTTCAATTTCCTAGTTTCTGCTTCCTCTAAAAGTTCTTTGGCATTAGTATTGTTTATCTTCTTGGGGAACTTGGAAAATTTCTCACTCATGATCCTGTCTGTGGTGCCGTGTATCCTCTTACTATTTAAAGTGACATTATCCCTTATGGTGTTTGGTGAATGGTGTTTGTATTGAAAAGTTGATTGGTTCAAATGATCAGCATCCCTCTTTTGATTTAGATCTCTATCGAGGTATTTACCTACGTATTTTTCTTCCCAGGTTATTGCTCTTGCTCCTTTCCTGACATCTTCTTCTATTCCCAGATTGTTTAGATGTTTCCGCGACGGTGGTACAAATCTCCAGTCCTGGCGGTTGTTTTCGATGTAGTTACTATTGTATGGGGAATGAGCGTTGTTTCGGTTATAATTATTCGGAGGTGTCGGATGTTGGTATCGTATTCTATTGTTTGCTTGTTTTAATTCTCGTGTTGCTTTCACGGCTTGGCGGTACGCATCGTCCAAGGATTGGTATCCTGCTATCTTTACTCGTAAATACACCTCGTTTGGGAGCCCCTTAACGAAAGCTTCCCTCGTGTCTCGATCTATCCTATCTTGAAATACGGTGCCGTACTCGTATCTTTCCCCGTTCATTATCGCCAGTCTGAGATCTCTGACGCGATCTATGTAGTCCAAAATATCTTCTCTCGGTCGTTGGAATACTGTTGCTAATTCGCCTTTATACTCGTTAACTGTTTTTCCTGAACCGAACATATCTTTTAATTTATTCCCGAAATCGTTTAAACTTATCAGTTCTGTGTCTTCCACGGCGAGAAACGCGTGTCCGCGAAGCTTATTCATTAATAATTTTACTAACTTGGGTTCTTGATGCCTAGGGACCATGTTTCGTGCGCGCTCGCATGCTCTTAAAAATTGAAATACGGAGGGTCGATGTCCGTCGAACACTGGTACTGACTCGATCGCGTCTTTTAGTTTAATCGGTTGTGGATATCCACCTGACTGTACTGTTTCTTGTTGGGTTGCCGGCGGCGATGCCGGTGACTGAGGTTCCCTTTTTGTTTTGAGTTCGCGTACGTCGTTTTGTAATTCGTTCATTCTTGCACTCATATCGGCTATTACTCGAAAATTTGCATCCCACGTTTTTAGTTTTTCCGACAATGTCAAAAACATATCTTCATCCAATGATTCTAATTTGGTTGCCATTATTTTTTCGGGTATATATTTTATCAATGACAGCAATAACTTTAATCCTCTGTGGAGCGTATCCCACCGCTGCCACCAAAAAAATTTATTATTATGTTACGTTATGTTATGGTTCGATTCGATCTTGTTATGCCTTCCGTGTAAATCTAGTCTAAATCCAGATAAAATTTTTTTTTTTTTTTTTATTTTTCTATTATTATTATTAGCTCAAGTTTAATCGGAAGGGGAAAATTGAAATGGTATGATTGTTTATGAAATATTAATCGAGATGTCCGATTAATATGGTAGTTGCTGCCACCAGAAATAGTCTAAGGACTATTTCAAAGAATTTTCTTTTATTATTATTATTTCTTTAAGTTGGGAGTGTTAGTGTGTGATGGGTATCGTTCGTGTATCCTGTCTTTTGAATTCCCAGTCTGGAAGTGCCCCCGTAAGCACCTTCTTGACTGTAGGAAAACAAATGTTTGTACCTTTGTCTGTCGTCTCTTTTGGATTCCCAGTCTGGAAGTGCCCCCGTAAGCACCTTCTTGACTGTAGGAAAACAAATGTTTGTACCTTTGTCTATTGTGTCTTTTGAATTCCCAGTCTGGAAGTGCCTCTGTAAGCACCTACTTGACTGTAGGAAAACAAACCTTGTACACTTGTCTATTGTGTCTTTTGAATTCCCAGTCTGGAAGTGCCCCCGTAAGCACCTTCTTAACTGTAGGAAAAGAAACCTTGTACACTTGTCTGTCGTAGGGTTTGAACTTGGTGCGGGTTTATTATCTACTAACTCGTGTTTAATGGGTAGCGTTAACTTACGTTTGATGCAACTGGCAAACGAATTCCACTTTTCGGCTAACCTGCTATGCGCAGGAATACTGGCACGGGAGAGGATTAAAGTTATTAGGAATAAAAATTTGGCAACGTATTTATTTCGTCTAACAGAATTATGTTGATTTAAGTATATTATAATTTATTCGTTTTTTAATTGATTGAAGGTATTACAACATCAGCAATAAGTATCGTCGGATGCAAATGTAGAAATATTATATGGCGGTGTACAATAAATATGTATAAATAAATACTCGAGTTTTTAACTGAATAAATTTTACAAATGTTGGGTAGGATAATATTTATTTGTGTCAATAAGATCGATGACAAACGCTATTCGCAGTGTTCGGAAATTGGTGAACTTGAGGGTGAAAAACTAGGTGGTGAACCTTCGCGATTTAATTCTAATTCTTCTCGATGCCTCCTCTCTTCCCTTTTTATTTCTGCAGCAATTAATCGTTTGTACCAACGTTCGGCTCGCTTTTTGCTGAGGTGACTTTTATCTTTTCTATTCTTTCTTGATTTCGTCATAGAATTATAATTCGTTCTTGACAACAAGTAAAGTCGTAAATGAGAAAATGATTATTTTATTTGGTAACTGAGTTCACTGTAGACAATCAGTGTGGCTTCGTAGGCCTCGCCCAAGGATGAGCAATCTGCTAACGGTGGGAAGAGGAAAACGAAAACCATAGATGTTTCCAATGATTGGAAACACCGTGATCACTGGTTGATACAGAGAATTCGAATGAAATTTTATGTGAGTTATTTACTTGGTACTTCTTTCTGTCAACTATAGCTTGCCGATGGATACTTTCGTTTGAAGACAATTTTGTTCAATTAAAAGAAAAAAAGAAAAAAGGAAGAGGGTGTACAATTTCGAATCTCCTACCTTGTTTAACTTGTGGAAACAGTCAGGTGCGCGTATGGTTTGGCGATAGATCGGTTTTAACAATTAAATTTTGTTTCGCGATTAACTACTCGATGTTTCGAACTTAATTAACAATCTTGTTAAACGGAATTACAATATGTACTAAATCGTTTCTTTGACGTCGACGGATCGACTTGTGAATGAATAAAAGAATAAATGAATCTCAAGTTAATGCCGAGCTTTAAGTGCAATACTCTTACAATACTCTTTAAGTTAAACTTACTGTTTCCAATAAAAACTGAACTGAACTCGATTCTAAAAACTAACTCTAAGTACCACTGCCAAATAAAAACTAAACTGAAAACTAACTCGATTCTAAATACAATAAAACTGAACCACAACTAACTCTTTATTGAGTACTGAATCTCTATTTATATTCTTCCTAATTGTCACGTGACCGATTATTTCTCTATAATTGTACCATTACTACGTGACAATTTGTGAATATCGTAACTACCTATTTCCGTTGAAGTTCTCGTTTTCTTGATTATCTCACCCTTTTTTGGGACACATGGAACTTGCTGAAATTTCGTCTTCTTGATCATCACATCCGTTTTTGGAACACAGGAAGTTTACTGAATTTTCGCCTTCTTAATTTCTCGCGTTACGCTTGATATTAATGACATGCGAGGTGCTTGAAAGAATGTAGATATTGCAGTAGGTCGTATTTTGCTGATGCTGCGTCTGCGATCTTTCCATGGCCTTCGTTACTGATACATGTGGAATGTGCCGGGCGCGTGGCTGTTTGCCCTTGCTGAGGTTGCATTTTATGTATCCTGTGATCGTCTTGCTAATGTCAATGAATCGTACAAGGTGTGTGGCGTCTTAGTGCTTGCCGAGTCTTTGCACGTGTTGTATGCTCTATTTCTTATGTTTCCCAAAGTTATTGTGAGTTCAAGGACAAGTTTTAATACGTCATTCTATAAGAGGTGGTGCGGGGTGGTAGTTTCTATTTGTTGATTTGCTTGGCGAGTTTTGGGTTAGTTTTCCTTTTTATAAAATGTTTGTTCGTAACAATAAGTGATTTTTGATATTGCTTGATGTTTGTATGATCTGTAGTGTTAATTTTGTTTGTTGTGTTTTCATATTTTCAGGTTGAGTCATGGATACTGACATGTCTGGAGTTGTAGAGGTATGTATTAATTTGATTTATGTTGGTTTCAACTTATTTCATGTTGTTGTCCTTTCAATTTCCAGTATTCTTGCGTTACGTTGTATTGATCATTATCTTATTCCTTCTTCGTTACGATCTTCCTTTTTTTATTATCATTTATTAAATATTTATTTCTTCATTGAAAATATGATTTATTTTGTAACGCATAAAGGTATTATATGCACGTGTTGATTATTTAAAATGGCCGCCTGTGAATGTCTCTAGTATGCGGCGACATTACATTAATGCGAAATTATTTGTGACTTTATTTTAATAATTGACGTATAATTGCAATGGGAATAATATTATTTTGCATTTATTTAATGTACATAGATATTGCGTGTATTCGGTGCGCATGTGTAAACGTTTCCCTATATTCATAACAATCCAAGATGGCCGCTCGTGAATGTCTCTAGTCGATGTGCACGTGCAAGATCTATGCTATGTTCATGGCAGTCCAAGATGGCCGCTCGTGGATGTCTCTAGTAATGCGTCCTTAATTTGTTTAATATTGAAATAATTATTCGCCTGTCGCTTAGTTTCCTCTATTTTAGCGCAGTTAGAATTTTCTAGTGACAATGGTGTTGTTTGTGTAATCATTATAACGTTTATATGCTGTGTGTTGTTTTAATGTAATTACATGTGGATAGTGTTATTGTTAAATTTTATAATTTATCAATAACACTGTTTTATTGTTGTGTTTCGAATAGTTTGTTTTTATAGAGTGTTCACTTAATTTAATACTAATACGTGCATAGTGTGTTATTACCAATTCTACTGCGTAACATAACCTTATTTCTCTACGCCAGACTTGATACAATTATACTATAATAACTTAGTACAATATAATAATTTCTTATCTTAATCGCGTTTATCGTTGATACTCGGTCTTGATTAATTTCTAACCTATTCTTATATTATTGGCTATTTTCTGTTTCTTTGTTATGAAGCTATCGTTACCTTGTCCGTGTAATTTGTCGCCCTTACATAGAATTTTGGAGCTAATCTGTACATTGTTAGTTAAAATCTTTATTGTTTATAGGTTCTACAATTCTAATCCTTCAACGTTGTGTCCTTTACTCGGAACGGTTACATGGTGCGCGTTTGGTATCTTTTGGTTCTTCACTACATTTCCAACACTTATTATGACTACTTTTACCTATCCTAGCATTGTAAGTATATATATATAGATATATGTAGAACACTGTAATTTATAAATATCTGTATAGTAGATTAATCCATCCACTATCTTGTTTACTAAGACCGCTTCGTTAGCGTTGGAATATTTGTTATGGTGTCATAAATTTTCTTTGTTTTTCAGTTTCCTGTTGCCGTCTTGACTGTTTCGGCAATGTCTGGTTCAGTATTCTATAAGTACTCGCTTAACTTTGGTAATGGGCTTCTTGTAATTGCGTCGGCTTTAATGTATATCTTCCGATGTGAGTAACTAGCTTCTTATTATTGTCAATTTTTATTCCAAGATGATTTATAACATTCATCCCCTTTTTTAGGTTATGATTGGTTACCTCGGTATTTATTACCTTTGATATTTTCATACCGTCGTAAATTATGTTTTGCGAAGATGGATCCGTAGCAAATCCTCGTGGAACTCTTGCGTGTATACTTCCTTCTTCGATGACTGGTTGCATATGGACATTGTTAACTTATAAGGTACCCTTTTGTTTGCTAAGACCATTACATTAGTTTAATTACGATATTGTGAATCTTTAACACTATTATTTTCTTCTATATATATATATATTGAAGCAATTGAGGTTAGTTTATCCATTCGTTGACAGTTGTATACTATGTTCTACGGAGTGGATTTACAACTTGTTTCTGCGAAACTCATGTATGTACGTTTCCTTTTACGATGATTAATTGTGCACTAGGTGCCTTTAACTTTCACTGCTTTTAATTATTTTATTGAATTAACATGTTGTTTATTTAAATGATGGTTAGAACACACACATAATACTTTTCCTTTTTCTGCATGATTTGATAAGCACTGTCACACTTCCTTTGGTTTAGCCACAATATTGTTTGTATCGGAACGATTGGAGTTAATTCTTACATTTGTTTCAGCTGGCTGTCATACATTATGTTCTACGGATATGGACACATAACCTGTCTACGCACATACACTTCCTTCTACGATGAGTAATTGTTCACGAGGTATTTTTCACTTCCACTGTTTTGTAATTATTTTATTGAATTACACATTTTATATTTAATGGTTAGAACGCACATAATAATTTTTCTTTTTTTCCTTTTAGGTTACCTCCATTTGCAGTATTCGACAAGCAGTGTCGTTCCTTATACCACCGTACTACGTTGTCTCTTCAAATCGTTCTCGTGGTCTGTTTCGATTATGTGTTAGTTTTAACTTGTTCAAGTGTACTGTTCGTGGAATTCTTTTTACTTCGATCTTGACGTTTCGTGTGTGGATTCTGACAATAGTGCCTGGTTTATCGAAGTGTGTTAATATGCTTAGGTGTTTTATATATTTTATATCTGGTTGTATATAAGATACATTTTGTTTATTGTGGTTTTGTGTGTCCATATTTGCTATATATTAAATTGTTTGATATTTCATATTTGTTATAAAAATGTGTATTCCTATCGTTCCATTCCTTATTCATGATGTTGTTGCGAGATTTGATTAAATTGTCGAATTGTAGGTTATCCTGATTATGTCGTGATTTACTAATTAATTTGCGAGTCACTTTTAGTTAATTGGTTCTTCATGGTTTATCCTTAGTCGAATTATGAAATTATAGGTTATGTTGTACTCTTTATATTTACTATTTCGTTAGAGTACCGATTTTTATTTTATTATCTGTTGTTTGCCCTCGTATAGTAATTTTCTATATATGACTACATTTAATTAATCTTTTATTAAAAAATTTCCATTTTCATTGTACCGTGCGTTCGTTTTGAATATTCGAATTGTTACTCGTATTATTTGTATATTATGGTTTTCCGTTTTTCATTATGGCGCGTGCGTAGCGCGGGACGTGACAATACAATGTAACGTAATACGTTATAACGTTATACCTTATAACGTAACACGTTATATCATTATACCATATAACGTTATGTTATATAACATAATGCGTTATAACGTTATACTATATAACGTAATACGTTTTAACGTTATACCTTCTAACGTGACACGTTATAACATTATACCATATAGCGTTATGTTATATAACGTAATTAGTTATAACGTTATACCATATATCGCAGTACGTTATAACGATTTACCGTATAACATTATGCTACATAACGTAATGCGCTATAACGTTATACTATATAACGTAACACGTTATAACTTTATACCCTATAACGTTATGTTATATAACATAATGCGATATAACGTTATACAGTATAACGTAATACGTTATAAAGTTATACCACATATCGCAGTACGTTATAACGTTTTACCGTATAACATTATGCTACATAACGTAATGCGTTATAACGTTATACTATATAACGTAACACGTTATAACTTTATACCTTATAACGTTATGTTATATAACGTAATGCGATATCACGTTATACAATATAACGCAATACGTTAGAACGTTATACCTTATAACGTAATACGTTATATCATTATACCATATAACGTTACGTTATATAACGTAATAAGTTATATCGTTATACTATATAGCGTAATGCGGTATAACGTTATACTATATAACGTAACACGTTATAACTTTATACCTTATAACGTTATGTTATATAACTTAATAAGTTATAAGGTTATACCATATATCGCAGTAGGTTATAACGTTTTGCCGTATAACATTATGCTACATAACGTAATGCGTTATAACGTTATACTACATAACGTAACACGATATAACTTTATACCTTATAACGTTATGTTATATAACGTAATACGATATAACGATATACAATGTAACGTAATACGTTATAACGTTATACCTTCTAACGTAACACGTTATAACATTATACCACATAACGTTATGTTATATAACATAATGCGTTATAACGTTATACTATATAACGTAATACGTTTTAACGTTATACCTTCTAACGTGACACGTTATAACATTATACCATATAGCGTTATGTTATATAACGTAATAAGTTATAACGTTATACCATATATCGCAGTACGTTATAACGATTTACCGTATAACATTATGCTACATAACGTAATGCGTTATAACGTTATACTAAATAACGTAACACGTTATAACTTTATACCTTATAACGTTATGTTATATAACGTAATACGATATAACGTTATACAATGTAACGTAGTACGTTATAACGTTACACTATATAACGTAACACGTTATAACTTTATACCTTATAACGTTATGTTATATAACATAATGCGATATAACGTTATACAGTATAACGTAATACGTTATAAAGTTATACCACATATCGCAGTACGTTATAACGTTTTACCGTATAACATTATGCTACATAACGTAATGCGTTATAACGTTATACTACATAACGTAACACGTTACAACTTTATACCTTATAACGTTATGTTATATAACATAATGC
Source organism: Bombus hypnorum (assembly GCA_911387925.2). NCBI lineage: Eukaryota > Metazoa > Arthropoda > Insecta > Hymenoptera > Apidae > Bombus > Bombus hypnorum. Next base: position 2,209,445 of record OU427027.1, read on the forward strand.
GATATAACAATATACAGTATAACGAAATACGTTATAACGTTATACCTTCTAACGTAACACGTTATAACATTATACCATATAACCTTATGTTATATAACGTAATAAGTTATAAAGTTATACCATACATCGTATTCCGCTATAACGTTATACCATATAACGTTATGTTATATAACGTAATGCGATATAACGTTTCACAATATAACGTGTTACTTTATAACGTCATACCTTCTAACGTAACAAGTTATAACATTATACCATATAACGTTATGTATTATAACGGAATACGTTATAAACGTTATACCATATACCGAGGTACGTTATAACGTTTAACCGTATACCATTATGCTACATAACGTAATGCGTTATAACGTTATACTATATAACGCAATACGTTATAACTTTATACCTTATAACGTTATGTTATATAACGTAATGCGATATCACGTTATACAATATAACGCAATACGTTAGAACGTTATACCTTATAACGTAACACGTTATATCATTATACCATATAACGTTATGTTATATAACCTAATAAGTTATAACGTTATACTATATAACGTAATACGCTTTAACGTTATACCTTCTAACGTAACACGTTATAACATTATACCATATAGCGTTATGTTATATAACGTAATAAGTTATAACGTTATACCATATATCGCAGTACGTTATAACGTTTTACCGTATAACATTATGCTACATAACGTAATGCGTTATAACGTTATACTACATAACGTAACACGTTATAACTTTATACTTTATAACGTTATGTTATATAACGTAATACGATAGAACGTTATACAATGTAACGTAATACGTTATAACGTTATACCTTTCTAACGTAACACGTTATAACATTATACCATATAACGTTATGTAATATAACATAATGCGTTATGACGTTATACTATATAACGTAATACGTTTTAACGTTATACCTTCAAACGTAACACGTTATAACAATACACCATATAACGTTATGTAATATAACGGAATCCGTTATAACGTTATACCATATACCGAGGTACGTTATAACGTTTAACCGTATACCTTTATGCTACATAACGTAATGCGTTATAACGTTATACTATATAACGCAATACGTTATAACTTTATACCTTATAACGTTATGTTATATAACGTAATACGATATAACGTTATACAATGTAACGTAATACGTTATAACGTTATACCTTATAACGTAACACGTTATATCATTATACCATATAACGTTATGTTATATAACATAATGCGTTATAACGTTATACTATATAACGTAATACGTTTTAACGTTATACCTTCTAACGTGACACGTTATAACATTATACCATATAGCGTTATGTTATATAACGTAATAAGTTATAACGTTATACCATATATCGCAGTACGTTATAACGATTTACCGTATAACATTATGCTACATAACGTAATGCGCTATAACGTTATACTATATAACGTAACACGTTATAACTTTATACCCTATAACGTTATGTTATATAACATAATGCGATATAACGTTATACAGTATAACGTAATACGTTATAAAGTTATACCACATATCGCAGTACGTTATAACGTTTTACCGTATAACATTATGCTACATAACGTAATGCGTTATAACGTTATACTATATAACGTAACACGTTATAACTTTATACCTTATAACGTTATGTTATATAACGTAATGCGATATCACGTTATACAATATAACGCAATACGTTAGAACGTTATACCTTATAACGTAATACGTTATATCATTATACCATATAACGTTACGTTATATAACGTAATAAGTTATATCGTTATACTATATAGCGTAATGCGGTATAACGTTATACTATATAACGTAACACGTTATAACTTTATACCTTATAACGTTATGTTATATAACTTAATAAGTTATAAGGTTATACCATATATCGCAGTAGGTTATAACGTTTTGCCGTATAACATTATGCTACATAACGTAATGCGTTATAACGTTATACTACATAACGTAACACGATATAACTTTATACCTTATAACGTTATGTTATATAACGTAATACGATATAACGATATACAATGTAACGTAATACGTTATAACGTTATACCTTCTAACGTAACACGTTATAACATTATACCACATAACGTTATGTTATATAACATAATGCGTTATAACGTTATACTATATAACGTAATACGTTTTAACGTTATACCTTCTAACGTGACACGTTATAACATTATACCATATAGCGTTATGTTATATAACGTAATAAGTTATAACGTTATACCATATATCGCAGTACGTTATAACGATTTACCGTATAACATTATGCTACATAACGTAATGCGTTATAACGTTATACTAAATAACGTAACACGTTATAACTTTATACCTTATAACGTTATGTTATATAACGTAATACGATATAACGTTATACAATGTAACGTAGTACGTTATAACGTTACACTATATAACGTAACACGTTATAACTTTATACCTTATAACGTTATGTTATATAACATAATGCGATATAACGTTATACAGTATAACGTAATACGTTATAAAGTTATACCACATATCGCAGTACGTTATAACGTTTTACCGTATAACATTATGCTACATAACGTAATGCGTTATAACGTTATACTACATAACGTAACACGTTACAACTTTATACCTTATAACGTTATGTTATATAACATAATGCGATATAACAATATACAGTATAACGAAATACGTTATAACGTTATACCTTCTAACGTAACACGTTATAACATTATACCATAACACCTTATGTTATATAACGTAATAAGTTATAAAGTTATACCATACATCGTATTCCGCTATAACGTTATACCATATAACGTTATGTTATATAACGTAATGCGATATAACGTTTCACAATATAACGTGTTACTTTATAACGTCATACCTTCTAACGTAACAAGTTATAACATTATACCATATAACGTTATGTATTATAACGGAATACGTTATAAACGTTATACCATATACCGAGGTACGTTATAACGTTTAACCGTATACCATTATGCTACATAACGTAATGCGTTATAACGTTATACTATATAACGTAATACGTTATAACTTTATACCTTATAACGTTATGTTATGTAACGTAATGCGATATAACGTTATACAGTATAACGCAATACGTTAGAACGTTATAGCTTATAACGTAACACGTTATATCATTATACCATATAACGTTATGTTATATAACGTAATAAGTCATAACGTTGTACTATATAACGTAATACGTCTTAACGTTATACCTTATAACGTTATGTTATATAACGTAATACGATATATCGTTATACAATGTATCGTAATACGTTATAACGTTATACCTTCTAGCGTATCACGTTATAACGTTATACCATATAACGTTATGTAATATAACATAATGCGTTATAACGTTATACTATATAACGTAATACGTTTCAACGTTATTCCTTCAAACGTAACACGTTATAACAATACACCATATAACGTTATGTAATATAACGGAATCCGTTATAACGTTATACCATATACCGAGGTACGTTATAACGTTTAACCGTATACCTTTATGCTACATAACGTAATGCGTTATAACGTTATACTATATAACGCAATACGTTATAACTTTATACCTTATAACGTTATGTTATATAACGTAATGCGATATCACGTTATACAATATAACGCAATACGTTAGAACGTTATACCTTATAACGTAACACGTTATATCATTATACCATATAACGTTATGTTATATAACCTAATAAGTTATAACGTTATACTATATAACGTAATACGCTTTAACGTTATACCTTCTAACGTAACACGTTATAACATTATACCATATAGCGTTATGTTATATAACGTAATAAGTTATAACGTTATACCATATATCGCAGTACGTTATAACGTTTTACCGTATAACATTATGCTACATAACGTAATGCGTTATAACGTTATACTACATAACGTAACACGTTATAACTTTATACTTTATAACGTTATGTTATATAACGTAATACGATAGAACGTTATACAATGTAACGTAATACGTTATAACGTTATACCTTTCTAACGTAACACGTTATAACATTATACCATATAACGTTATGTTATATAACATAATGCGTTATAACGTTATACTATATAACGTAATACGTTTTAACGTTATACCTTCTAACGTAACACGTTATAACATTATACCATATAGCGTTATGTTATATAACGTAATAAGTTATAACGTTATACCATATATCGCAGTACGTTATAACGTTTTACCGTATACCAGTATGCTACATAACGTAATGCGATATAAAGTTATTCTATATGACGTAATACGTTATAACTTTATACCTTATAACGTTATGTTATATAACGTAATGCGATATCACGTTATACAATATAACGCAATACGTTAGAACGTTATACCTTATAACGTAACACGTTATATCATTATACCATATAACGTTACGTTATATAACGTAATAAATTATATCGTTATACTATATAACGTAATACGTTTTAACGTTATACCTTCTAACGTAACACGTTATAACATTACACCATATAGCGTTATGTTATATAACGTAATAAGTTATAACGTTATACCATATATCGCAGTACGTTATAACGTTTTACCGTATAACATTATGCTACATAACGTAATGCGTTATAACGTTATACTACATAACGTAACACGTTATAACTTTATACTTTATAACGTTATGTTATATAACGTAATACGATATAACGTTATACAATGTAACGTAATACGTTATATCGTTATACCTTATAACGTAACACGTTATATCATTATACCATATAACGTTATGTTATATAACATAATGCGTTATAACGTTATACTATATAACGTAATACTTTTTAACGTTATACCTTCTAACGTGACACGTTATAACATTATACCATATAGCGTTATGTTATATAACGTAATAAGTTATAACGTTATACCATATATCGCAGTACGTTATAACGATTTACCGTATAACATTATGCTACATAACGTAATGCGCTATAACGTTATACTATATAACGTAACACGTTATAACTTTATACCTTATAACGTTATGTTATATAACATAATGCGATATAACGTTATACAGTATAACGTAATACGTTATAAAGTTATACCACATACCGCAGTACGTTATAACGTTTTACCGTATAACATTATGCTACATAACGTAATGCGTTATAACGTTATACTACATAACGTAACACGTTATAACTTTATACTTTATAACGTTATGTTATATAACGTAATACGATATAACGTTATACAATGTAACGTAATACGTTATAACGTTATACCTTATAACGTAACACGTTATATCATTATACCATATAGCGTTATGTTATATAACGTAATAAGTTATAACGTTATACCATATATCGCAGTACGTTATAACGTTTTACCGTATAACATTATGCTACATAACGTAATGCGTTATAACGTTATACTACATAACGTAACACGTTATAACTTTATACTTTATAACGTTATGTTATATAACGTAATACGATATAACGTTATACAATGTAACGTAATACGTTATAACGTTATACCTTATAACGTAACACGTTATATCATTATACCATATAACGTTATGTTATATAACATAATGCGTTATAACGTTATACTATATAACGTAATACTTTTTAACGTTATACATTCTAACGTGACACGTTATAACATTATACCATATAGCGTTATGTTATATAACGTAATAAGTTATAACGTTATACCATATATCGCAGTACGTTATAACGATTTACCGTATAACATTATGCTACATAACGTAATGTGCTATAACGTTATACTATATAACGTAACACGTTATAACTTTATACCTTATAACGTTATGTTATATAACATAATGCGATATAACGTTATACAGTATAACGTAATACGTTATAAAGTTATACCACATATCGCAGTACGTTATAACGTTTTACCGTATAACATTATGCTACATAACGTAATGCGTTATAATGTTATACTATATAACGTAACACGTTATAACTTTATACCTTATAACGTTATGTTATATAACGTAATGCGATATCACGTTATACAATATAACGCAATACGTTAGAACGTCATACCTTATAACGTAACACGTTATATCATTATACCATATAACGTTACGTTATATAACGTAATAAGTTATATCGTTATACTATATAGCGTAATGCGGTATAACGTTATACTATATAACGTAACACGTTATAACTTTATACCTTATAACGTTATGTTATATAACTTAATAAGTTATAAGGTTATACCATATATCGCAGTAGGTTATAACGTTTTACCGTATAACATTATGCTACATAACGTAATGCGTTATAACGTTATACTACATAACGTAACACGTTATAACTTTATACCTTATAACGTTATGTTATATAACGTAATACGATATAACGTTATACAATGTAACGTAATACGTTATAACGTTATACCTTCTAACGTAACACGTTATAACATTATACCACATAACGTTATGTTATATAGCATAATGCGTTATAACGTTATACTATATAACGTAATACGTTTTAACGTTATACCTTCTAACGTGACACGTTATAACATTATACCATATAGCGTTATGTTATATAACGTAATAAGTTATAAGGTTATACCATATATCGCAGTACGTTATAACGATTTACCGTATAACATTATGCTACATAACGTAATGCGCTATAACGTTATACTATATAACGTAACACGTTATAACTTTATACCTTATAACGTTATGTTATATAACATAATGCGATATAACGTTATAAAGTATAACGTAATACGTTATAAAGTTATACCACATATCGCAGTACGTTATAACGTTTTACCGTATAACATTATGCTACATAACGTAATGCGTTATAACGTTATACTACATAACGTAACACGTTACAACTTTATACCTTATAACGTTATGTTATATAACATAATGCGATATAACGATATACAGTATAACGTAATACGTTATAACGTTATACCTTCTAACGTAACACGTTATAACATTATACCATATAACCTTATGTTATATAACGTAATAAGTTATAAAGTTATACCATACATCGTATTCCGCTATAACGTTATACCATATAACGTTATGTTATATAACGTAATGCGATATAACGTTTCACAATATAACGTGTTACTTTATAACGTCATACCTTCTAACGTAACAAGTTATAACATTATACCATATAACGTTATGTATTATAACGTAATAAGTCATAACGTTATACTATATAACGTAATACGTCTTAACGTTATACCTTATATCGTTATGTTATATAACGTAATACGATATAACGTTATACAATGTATCGTAATACGTTATAACGTTATACCTTCTAGCGTATCACGTTATAACGTTATACCATATAACGTTATGTAATATAACATAATGCGTTATAACGTTATACTATATAACGTAATACGTTATAACTTTATACCTTATAACGTTATGTTATGTAACGTAATGCGATATAACGTTATACAGTATAACGCAATACGTTAGAACGTTATAGCTTATAACGTAACACGTTATATCATTATACCATATAACGTTATGTTATATAACGTAATAAGTCATAACGTTATACTATATAACGTAATACGTCTTAACGTTATACCTTATATCGTTATGTTATATAACGTAATACGATATAACGTTATACAATGTATCGTAATACGTTATAACGTTATACCTTCTAGCGTATCACGTTATAACGTTATACCATATAACGTTATGTAATATAACATAATGCGTTATAACGTTATACTATATAACGTAATACGTTTCAACGTTATACCTTCAAACGTAACACGTTATAACAATACACCATATAACGTTATGTAATATAACGGAATCCGTTATAACGTTATACCATATACCGAGGTACGTTATAACGTTTAACCGTATACCTTTATGCTACATAACGTAATGCGTTATAACGTTATACTATATAACGCAATACGTTATAACTTTATACCTTATAACGTTATGTTATATAACGCAATGCGATATAACGTTATACAATATAACGCAATACGTTAGAACGTTATACCTTATAACGTAACACGTTATATCATTATACCATATAACGTTATGTTATATAACCTAATAAGTTATAACGTTATACTATATAACGTAATACGCTTTAACGTTATACCTTCTAACGTAACACGTTATAACATTATACCATATAGCGTTATGTTATATAACGTAATAAGTTATAACGTTATACCATATATCGCAGTACGTTATAACGTTTACCGTATAACATTATGCTACATAACGTAATGCGTTATAACGTTATACTACATAACGTAACACGTTATAACTTTATACCTTATAACGTTATGTTATATAACGTAATACGATATAACGTTATACAATGTAACGTAATACGTTATAACGTTATGCCTTCTAACGTAACACGTTATAACAATATACCATATAACGTTATGTTATATAACATAATGCGTTATAACGTTATACTATATAACGTAATACGTTTTAACGTTATACCTTCTAACGTAACACGTTATAACATTATACCATATAGCGTTATGTTATATATCGTAATAAGTTATAACGTTATACCATATACCGCAGTACGTTATAACGTTTTACCGTATAACATTATGCTACATAACGTAATGCGTTATAACATTATGCTACATAACGTAATACGTTACAACGTTATACCTTCTAACGGAACACGTTATAACTTTATACCTTATAACGTTATGTTATATAACGTAGTAAGTTATAAAGTTATACCGTACATCGTATTCCGCTATAAGGTTATACCTTATAACGTTATGTTATATAACGTACTACGATATAATGTTATACAATGTAACGTAATACGTTATAACGTTATACCTTCTAATCTAACACGTTATAACATTATACCATATAACGTTATGTTATATAACATAATGCGTTATAACGTTATACTATATAACGTAATATGTTTTAACGTTATACCTTCTAACGTAACACGTTATAACATTATACCATATAGCGTTATGTTATATAACGTAATAAGTTATAACGTTATACCATATATCGCAGTACGTTATAACGTTTTACCGTATAACATTATGCTACATAACGTAATAAGTTATAAAGTTATACTATATAACGTAGTACGCTTTAACGTTATACCTTATAACGTTATGTTATATAACGTAATACGATATAACGTTATGCAATGTAACGTAATACGTTATAACGTTATACCTTCTAACATAACACGTTATAACATTATACCAAATAACGTTATGTTATATAACATAATGCGTTACAACGTTTTACTATATAACGTAATACGTTTTAACGTTATACCTTCTAACGTAACACGTTATATCATTATACCATATAGCGTTATGTTATATAACGTAATAAGTTATAACGTTATACCATATATCGCAGTACGTTATAACGTTTTACCGTATAACATTATGCTACATAACGTAATGCGTTATAACCTTATACTATATAACGTAACACGTTATAACTTTATACCTTATAACGTTATGTTATATAACGTACTACGATATAATGTTATACAATGTAACGTAATACGTTATAACGTTATACCTTCTAACCTAACACGTTATAACATTATACCATATAACGTTATGTTGTATAACATAATGCGTTATAACGTTATACTATATAACGTAATACGTTTTAACGTTATACCTTCTAACGTAACACGTTATAACATTATACCATATAGCGTTATGTTATATAACGTAATAAGTTATAACGTTATACCATTTATCGCAGTACGTTATAACGTTTTACCGTATAACATTATGCTACATAACGTAATACGTTATAACGTTATACCTTCTAACGTAACACGTTATAACTTTATACCTTATAACGTTATGTTATATAACGTAGAAAGTTATAAAGTTATACCATACATCGTATCCGCTATAACGTTATACCATATAACGTTATGTTATATAACGTAATGCGATATAACGTTATACTATATAACGTAATACGTTTTAACGTTCTACCTTCTAGCGTAACACGTTATAACATTACACCATATAGCGTTATGTTATATAACGTAATAAGTTATAACGTTATACCATATATCGCAGTACGTTATAACGTTTTACCGTATAACATAATGCTACATAACGTAATGCGTTATAACCTTATACTATATAACGTAACACGTTATAACTTTATACCTTATAACGTTATGTTATATAACGTAATACGATATAATGTTATACAATGTAACGTAATACATTATAACGTTATACCTCCTAACGTAACACGTTATAACATTATACCATATAACGTTATGTTATATTACATAATGCGTTATAACGTTATACTATATAACGTAATACGATTTAACGTTATACCTTCTAACGTAACACGTTATAACATTATTCCATATAGCGTTATGTTATATAACGTAATAAGTTATAACGTTATACCATATATCGCAGTACGTTATAACGTTTCACCGTATAACATTATGCTACATATCGTAATACGTTATAGCGTTATACCTTCTAACGTAACACGTTATAACTTTATACGTTATAACGTTATGTTATATAACGTAATAAGTTATAAAGTTATACCATACATCGTATTCCGCTATAACGTTATACCATATAACGTTATGTTATATAACGTAATGCGATATAACGTTACACAATATAACGTGTTACGTTATGACGTCATTCCTTCTAACGTAACACGTTATAACATTATACCATATAACGTTATGTTATATAACATAATGCGTTATAAAGTTATTCTATATAACGTAATACGTTATAACTTTATACCTTATTACGTTATGTTATGTACCGTCATGCGATATAACGTTATACAATATAACGCAATACGTTAGAACGTTATACCTTATAACGTAACACGTTATATCATTATACCATATAACGTTATGTTATATAACGTAATAAGTTATAACGTTATATAATATAACGTAACACGTTTTAACGTTATACCTTATAACGTTATGTTATATAACGTATTACGAAATAACGTTATACAATGTAACGTAATACGTTATAACGTTATACCTTCTGACGTAACACGTTATAACATTATACTATATAACGTTATGTATTATAACGGAATACGTTATAACGTTATACCTGTGGCGGATCGGTATCAATAGGACGCCGACAGGTCGAGGCATCAAACGCGGCGCAAAACCTCCCGGGCGATCCGCGGGTACCAACCGTCAACACCAGAGGGCTACGACGACAACGAGTCTGTCTATCTATCTCGCTAGCGGTCGAACATTCGAGCACTTCATACAAATACCGCACCTAGCGAGACTCCCTCTACGTCTAAGGCAGGGACTACCGGGATAGCCTTACTGACGAGTCCACCGGTAGTCCCGGGACGAAACGTGAATCCTCTTTTCACCTAGCCGGCCGCTCCACGCACCTAACATCCCCTTCATTGGTGACCACCGACAACGAACACGCATCTTTGGAGACGGAAACAGAGAAGGAGCCAATCACCGACGACGAACACGCAAGCAAGCAGGCGACCGAATACGAGACGACGACCTAGCTAAGAAGTGATGTAGCCATCGCAAATAGTTCATGGGCATCACCTCCAGCAGCACGTCAGCAGAAGGAGCCAGCAGCCGGCCTCTCGTCCCCACGACGATCAGCCTTCCATCATCGACGACGACGAGCCATTCCCTCTAACTTGTATCGCGCTATAGCTTTCGGGGTCACGCTATAGCGCTAGGGGGAGGCTGTGTGGCGGATCGGTATCAATAGGACGCCGACAGGTCGAGGCATCAAACGCGGCGCAAAACCTCCCGGGCGATCCGCGGGTACCAACCGTCAACACCAGAGGGCTACGACGACAACGAGTCTGTCTATCTATCTCGCTAGCGGTCGAACATTCGAGCACTTCATACAAATACCGCACCTAGCGAGACTCCCTCTACGTCTAAGGCAGGGACTACCGGGATAGCCTTACTGACGAGTCCACCGGTAGTCCCGGGACGAAACGTGAATCCTCTTTTCACCTAGCCGGCCGCTCCACGCACCTAACATTCTCCTTCATACCATATACCGAGGTACGTTATAACGTTTAACCGTATACCATTAAGCTACATAAAGTAATGCGTTATAACGTTATACTGTATAACGTAACACGTTATAACTTTATACCTTATAACGTTATGTTATATAACGTAATACGATATAACGTTATACAATGTAACGTAATGCGTTATAGCGTTATACCTTCTAACGTAACGCGTTATAACATTATACCATATAACGTTATGCTATATAACATAATGCGTTATAACGTTATACAGTATAACGTAATACGTTATAACGTTATACCTTCTAACGTAACACGTTATATCATTATACCATATAACGTTATGTTATATAACGTAATAAGTTATAACGTTATACCATATATCGCAGTACGTTATAACGTTTTACCGTATAACATTATGCTACATAACGTAATACGTTATAACGTTATACCTTCTAACGTAACACGTTATAACGTTTAACCGTACACCATTATGCTACATTAAGTAAGGCGTTATAACGTTATACTATATAACGTAATACGTTATAGCTTTATACCTTATTACGTTATGTTATGTAACGTAATGCGTAATAACGTTATACAATATAACGCAATACGTTAGAACGTTATACCTTATAACGTAACACGTTATATCATTATACCATATAACGTTATGTTATATAACGTAATAAGTTATAACGTTGGACCATATTAGGTTATGTTATACAACGTAATGCGTTATAACGTTATACTCTATAACGTAATACTTTATAGCGTTGTACCATATAACATTATGCTACATATCGTAATGCATCATAACGTTATACTATATAACGTAATACGTTATACCGTCATACCACAAAACGTTATGTTATATAACGTATTGCGTTATAACGTTATACTATATAACGTAATACGTTATAACATTATACTATATAACGTAATACGTCAAAACGTTGTACCTTTTAAGGTAATACGTTATAACCTTATACCATATAACGTTATGTTATATAACCTAATGCGTTATAGCGTTATACTATATAACGTAATTTCTTATAACGTTATACCTTATAACGTAATACGTTATAATGTCGTACCATATAACGTTATGTTATATAACGGCATACCTTGTAACGTTATGTTATATAACGTAATGCGATATAACGTTGTACAACATAACTTAATGCGTTATAACGTTATACATTCTAACGTAATACGTTATTACGTTATACCATATAACGTTATGTTGTATAACGTAATGCGATAAACCATTATACAACATAATCTAATACGTTATAACGTTATACCTTCTAACGTAATACGTTATAACATTATACCATATAACGTTATGTTATATAACGTAATACGTTATAACGTTATACCATATCACGAATTCCGCTATAACGTTATACCACATAACGATATGCTACACAACGTAATACGTTATAACGTTATGCTATATAACGTAATACGTTATAACGTTATACCATATAAGGTTATGTTATACAACGTAATGCGTAATAACGTTATACTATATAACGTAATACGTTAAAACGTTATATCATATTACGTTATGTTATATAACGCAATACGTTATAACGTTATGCTATAAAACGTAATTGTTTATAATGTTATACCATATAACGTTATGTTATATAACTTAATACGTTATAACGTTATGCTATATAACGTAATACGCTATAACGTTATTCCATATACCGCAGTACGCTATAACGTTTTACCATATAACATTATGCTACATATCGTAATGCATCATAACGTTATACTATATAACGTAATACGTTATATCGCCATACCACAAAACGTTATGTTATATAACGTATTGCGTTATAACGTTATGTTATATAACGTAATGCGATATAACGTTATACAACATAACTTAATACGTTATAACGTTATTCATTCTAACGTATTACGTTATCACGTTATACCATATAACGTTATGTTCTATATCGTAATGAGATAAACCATTATACAACATAACCTATTACGTTATAACGTTATACCTTCTAACGTAATACGTTATAACGTTATGCTATATAACGTAATACGTTATAACGTTATACCATATAAGGTTATGTTATACAACGTAATGCGTAATAACGTTATACTATATAACGTAATACGTTATAACGTTATATCATATTACGTTATGTTATATAACGTAATTCGTTATAACGTTATACTATATAACGTAATACGTTATAACATTATATCATATAACGTTATGTTTTATGACGTAATACGTTATAACGTTATACCATATAACGTAACACGATATAACTTTATACTATATAACGTAATACGTTATAACGTTATATCATATAGCGTTATGTTTTATAACGTAATACGTTATAACGTTATACCATATACCGTAGTACGCTATAACGTTTTACCATATAATATTATGCTACATATCGTAATGCATCATAACGTTATACTATATAACGTAATACGTTATATCGTCATACCACAAAACGTTATGTTATATAACGTACTGCGTTATAACGTTGTACTATATAACGTAATACGTTATTACATTATACTATATAACGTAATACGTTATAACGTTGTACCTTTTAAGGTAATACATTATAACTTTATACCATATAACGCCATGTTATATAACGTAATGCCATATAGCGTTATACTATATAACGTAACTCGTTATAACGTTATACCTTATAACGTAATACGTTATTATGTATAAACGTATATTATGTCATACCATATAACGTTATGTTATATGACATAATGCGTTATAATGTTATACTATGTAACGTAATACGTTATAACGTTATACTATATAACGTAATATGTTATATCGTTGTACCTTGTAAGGTAATACGTTATGACATTATACCATATAACGTTATGTTATATAACGTAATGCGTTATAACGTTATGTTATATAACGTAATGCTTTATAACGTCATACTATATAACGTTGTGTTATATAACGTAATACGTAATAACGTTGTGCTATAAAACGTAATAAGTTATAACTTTATACTATATAACGTAATACGTTATAACGTTATACCATATATCGTTGTGTTATATAACCTAATATGTTGTAACGTTATTCTATAAGACGTAACTGTTTATAACGTTATACCATGTAAAGCTTTGTTATATAACGTAATACGTTATAACGTTATGCCATATAACGTATTACGCTATAACGTTATACCATATATCGTTATGTTATTTAACGTAATGCGTTATAACGTTATACTATATAACGTAATACGTTATAACGTTATACATTATATCGTAATACGTTATATCATTATACCATATAACGTTATATTGTATATCGTAATACGTTATAACGTTATACCAAATTACGTATTACGCTTTAACGTTATACCTTATAACGTAATACGTTATAACGATATACAATATAACGCAATACGTTATACCGTTATACCATGTAACGTTATGTTATATAACGTAATACGTTATAACGTTATACTGCATTACGTACTACGTTATAACGTTATACCTTATAACGTAATACGTTATAAGTTTATACCATATAACGATATGTTATATGACGTAATACGTTAAAACGCTATACTATAAGACGTAATATTTCATAACGTTATACCAAATACAGTTATGTAATATAACGTAATGCGTTATAAAGTTATACTGTATAACGTAATACGTTATAACTTTATACCTTATAACGTTTTACGCTATAACGTTATATCACATAACGTTATGTTATATAACGTAATACGTAATAACGTTATACTATGTAACGTAATACGTTATATCGTTATATCATATATCGTTATGTTATATAACGTAATACATTATTACGTTATACCTTGAAACGCAATACGCTTTAGAGTTATACCATATAACGTTATGTTATATAACGTAATGCGCTATAACGTTATACTATATAACGTAATACGTTATAACGTTATACTATATAACGTAATACGTTGTAGCATTATACCATATAACGTTATGTTATATAAGGTAATATGTTATCACGTTATACCATACAACGTTGTGTTATATAACGTAATACTTTACAACGTCATGCTATAAATCGTAATTGTTTATCACGTTATACCATGTAACGTTATGTTATATAACGTAATGCGCTGTAACGTTATACTATAGAACGTAATACGTTATAACGTTACACCATATAAGGTTATGTTATACAACGTAATACGTTAAAACATTATACTATATAACGTAACACGTTATAACACTTTACCTTATAAGGTAATACATTATAACTTTATACCATATAACTTTATGTTATATAACGTAATGCGTTACAGAGTAATGCTATATAACGTAACACGTTATGATGTTGACGATATAACGTAATAAGTTATAACGTTTTACCTTATAAGGCAATTCGTTACATTATACATTATAACATTATACCATATAACGTTATGTTATATAACGTAATGCGTTATAACGTTATACTATATAATGTAATGCGTTATAACGTTATACTGTATAATGTAATACGTTATAACGTTATACCATATAAGGTTATGTTATATAGCGTAATGCGTTCGAACGTTATACTATATAGCGTTGTGTTATATAACGTAATACGTTATAACGTTATACTATATAACGTAATACGTTATAACGTTGGACCATATTAGGTTATGTTATACAACGTAATGAGTTATAACGTTATACTCTATAACGTAATACTTTAACGTTGTACCATATAACATTATGCTACATAACGTAATGCATTTTAACGTTTTACTATATAACGTAATACGTTATAACGTTATACCATATAACGTTATGTTATATAACGTAATGCGATATAACGTTATACAACATAACGTAATACGTTATAACGTTATACCTTCAAACGTAACACGTTGTAGCATTATACCATATAACGTTATGTTATATAACGTAATATGTTATAACGTTATACCATAATACGTTGTGTTATATAACGTAATACGTTGTAGCGTTATATCATATAACGTGGTGTTCTATAACGTAATGCTTTATAACGTTATACTATATAACGTAATACGTTATAACGTTGTGCCATATAACACTATGCTACATAACGTAATGCATTATAGCATAATACTATATAACGTGACACGTTATAACGTTTTACCTTATAAGGTAATACGTTATAACTTTATACCATATAACGATATGCTATATAACGTAATACGTTGTAACGTTATGCTATAAAACGTAATTGTTTATAACGTTATTCCATATAACGTTATATTATATATTGTAATGCGTTATAACATTATAATATATAACGTAATACGATATAACGTTATAGCATATAACGTTGTGTTATATAACGTGATACGTTATAACGGTATGCTATAAAACGTAATTGCTTATTACGTTATACCATATAACGTTATGTTATATAACGTAATAAGTTATAACGTTATACCATATAACGTTATGTTATATAACGTAATATGTTATAACGGTGTACCATATATCGTTGTGTTATATAACCTAATAAGTTATAACGTTATTCTATAAAACGTAACTGTTTATAACGTTATACCATGTAACGCTTTGTTATATAATGTAATGCGCTATGACGTTATACTGTATAACGTAATACGTTATAACGTTATACCATATAAGTAAATGTTATGCAACGTAATCCGTTATAACGTTATACTATATAACGTAACACGTTATAACGTTGTACCATATAACATTATGCTGCATAACGTAATGCATTATAACGTTATAATATATAACGTAATACGTTATAACGTTATATCATATAACGTTATGTTATTAAATGTAATACGTTATAACGTTATACTATATGACGTAACACGTTATAACATTTTACCTTATAACGTAATACGTTATAACTTTATACCATATAACGTTATGTTTTATAACGTAATACGTTATAACGTTATGCTGTAAAACGTAATTGCTTATTACGTTATACCATATAACGTTATGTTATATAACGTAATAAGTTATAACGTTATACCATATAACGTTATGTTATATAACGTAATATGTTATAACGGTGTACCATATATCGTTGTGTTATATAACCTAATAAGTTATAACGTTATTCTATAAAACGTAACTGTTTATAACGTTATACCATGTAACGCTTTGTTATATAATGTAATGCGCTATAACGTTATCCTATATAACGTAATACGTTATAATGTTATACCATATAACGTTACGTTATATAACCTAATAAGTTATAACGTTATTCTATAAAACGTAACTGCTTATAACGTTACACCATGTAACGCTTTGTTATATAATGTAATGCGCTATGACGTTATACTGTATAACGTAATACGTTATAACGTTATACCATATAAGTAAATGTTATGCAACGTAATCCGTTATAACGTTATACTATTTAACGTAACACGTTATAACGTTGTACCATATAACATTATGCTGCATAACGTAATGCATTATAACGTTATAATATATAACGTAATACGTTATAACGTTATATCATATAACGTTATGTTATTAAATGTAATACGTTATAATGTTATACTATATGACGTAACACGTTATAACATTTTACCTTATAACGTAATACGTTATAACTTTATACCATATAACGTTATGTTTTATAACGTAATACGTTATAACGTTATGCTGTAAAACGTAATTGTTTATAACGTTATACCATATAACGTTATGTTTTATAACGTAATGCGTTATAGTGTTGTTGCGGCACGCGAGCAGATCAATTCAAATCCTGTTGTTGGTTTGTTCGGAGTATCATGACCGTTAGGGCGTAGGTATGGTAAGGAGTTATGAGCTCCGAGCAACACAATGCTGCCGCTACTCTCAACCGTCAAACGCAGTCGAATTCGAATTTGCCGACTGTCCCCCGACCAGTATATATACACAAACCGTGTGCTGAGTATAAGAGTATAACGTTCGCTATCGAAGCCATCGCATGTTAAAGAGTTCCCGGAGATACGCATATTTATTACGGATTATTATATACGGTGACGAAATTATTGTGATTACGCACAATAATGAATTGGAATTAAACCAGGCTTAAAATCATCGTGGAACAGTCCTCTACATTGGTGACACCCGACGTGATCATGATGTCGAAATCCAACGCGACATTATTAGCCCCGCAAGATATCCGCGTGCCTACGATGAAGCCGCAAAATATAACCTTCTAGTTCTCACTTCTCGAGAGACCACTTAGAGCAGCAGGAATAGGGAACGATAATGACAAAGCCCTCATCCTGCTTGGGAACCTCGAAGCGGAATATCTGGAACGATTGGAGGACGTGGATTTGGATTCCGCGGTCGGCTGTCAGTACGACCGTCTGAAAGAAGAACTGATTCGAAGTTTAGCCGAATCAGACAGCGAGAAGGTGAAACGGCTAGTCGAGAAAGAGGTGATGGGCGATCGTAAGCCATCACAATTTTACCACGACTTGAAGAGATTGGCCGGTCCCTTAGCGTCGGATCAGTTCATTCTGAATCTCTGGAAGAACCGTCTTCCGGACCGCATTCGGCGAGTTTTGGCGGTCATCGACGATGTGCAACCTGACAGAATTATCCAGGCCGCGGAACGTGTAGAAGAGGCATGCTCTGGAGGTGAGCAAGGGGCGTCAACCATCGCAGTAATAGGACGGAGAGAAGCCACGGACGATGCCGCACCACAGTGCTGTAGAGAAATGCGCGAAGAAATGCGACAATTACACGAGAGAATCAACGCGCTGAGTATCAGCATCCGCCGACACGCGCGTTCGCGTTCACGTTCCCCCAAGAGACGTCGACGCCGTTCGAGTTCACGGAACGGCTTGTGTTATTATCACGATTTGTATCGAGAGCTAGCTGAACATGTACTGCGGAGAAGCATCGACATCTGGCAATCATGTTACTCGAAGAATAGGGTCTGCGTGTGGCGAGCCACGGACAGAAACCGTTGGAATGTTTACTGTCGCGTGCCGTAACGAATATTTCTTTTAAGGAGAGCTATAGAATTACTCCATACCTTTGTTAGACAAAGCGTTCATCCCGTGACCGCAGCTAAGTTCGGCGGCTGGCTGTCGCCTCGAGCCCAAGCTCATTATCACAAATCTCGAACAATTACAAATCGGATTGAATAACTACAATTGTTTAATTACAGCTATAGTAGACTCTAGGTTACAATGTTGCGGGATTATTCAAAATTCCAAAAGCTCCGGTGTTCTTTCATCTCCGACATATATATATATATATCATATATCGTTGTTGGCACATTTCGCAAATGTTCCTTGCAACAATATGCCATCGTTTGGCATCAAAAGTGTTAATTCTATATGCATTAGATTATTATAAATTGATATTGTAAATTTAATGCAGGTTGATATTGATTTGTTTATGACTTTAACTAATGATGATTTAATTGAAATTGGTATAAAAAATGCAGCTGACAGAAAAGCTACATTAGAAGTGATAAATAGATCATAAAAAATCTGTGATACAAAAAGAATTTATTAGCATTTATTAATTATATCTGATTATTATTATTTTATTTGTTATATACTAAAGCTGCTTTAATATATAAACGTAAAAATATAATATGTTATGTTATAGCATATTGGTAATACTTTTTATACTAACTGTCAGGAATAAAAACCAGTTTATTATTGAAATAATATATTTAGAGTCAATAAAGATTTGTGTCTTGAACATACCTCTAGTTTAAAATTTCACAAAATTTGTTCCAATCTACCAATTTGAGAAAATTGTTTATGCGTTATAACAAATATATATATCTTATGTTTCTGTAGCCATTACTGGTGAAGCAATATCGTCAGATATTAAATGCATAAGTAATCTAAAATTTTATTCTTAGTATCGTTATTAAGATAATATTACGGAATAGAAAATTTTTGATTCGCAGAATTTGCCCTTGACTTACCGGCATTTCATTGTTTGCCATTGAAAATTTGATTTTGCCGATGCACCCTGAACTTCAACAAAATCAATTTCGCAAATTGCACAACATAGGTTACTCATTTCCGGAAATGATTGTGAATGACGAAATGATACAGAACAGATTGTTCTTTTTTCTTACTCACAAGATTACAAGCATCCATTATATATAATTGATTGCTATTCTTAATTATTTTATGTTCTTGTAGATCCAATTTATACTAACAATTTTTCAAAAACGTATTTTCGAATGAATAGCCAACATTTAAATTTTCAAAAGTTGTACTAATACTTTAAATTTGATTTTTGTGAAGAAGCTTTATTTTCAATTATCTCAAAATTAAACTTGTATGTGAGATATCTAAACTTTTTATATTTAAAACAAACTTAAAATCTTGTTAAGTAAAAAGACGACTCTTTTTCTATTACCAATATATTATCTTATTTAGCGGTTACTCAGGAGTTTATGTTATATATATTGGTACGGATCGCTGAACCGCTTTGTTCAAGAAAGTGCGCGAAAAATTCAAGATGACTACATATTAAGATGTAAGCATAGCTTTTTTATAGAGATTTGCTTGAAAGTTTCCCTTAGAAAATAAAACATTTTTTAATAACCTCGCATGGCTGAATGAAAACCTTTTAATTTATTGTGATTTCTAACGACTAAACTTCAAGTTTTCCAATAGCGTATTTCCTGTATTTTGAATTCTTATTCACTCCTTGCAATAGTTCTCGCATCGAATTTTTCACCAATATATAGATGTATTTGGCATTTCAGATATGTGAACGTGATTTCAAATTTCGCTCCTCAATTGTATATTGATATCGCTAAATATTAGGCCTGATTCATATGTAGCACAACGGTTCAGTGATGTTCAATTATGTTGTATATTCGTAACTTCAAGCCATTTGAAGTAAACGCCGCGTAACTCAAATTTCGACACTATGCATAGCGTAGTATTCGAATAGGTAACGAATAAATTAATCACTGTGTACTTACATAGATCGAGTAGTTATCATCGACACCATGTAGTTCTCCCATAGAATGGTAGAGATGGATAGCGCGTTACAGGTGAGTTGAAGATCATATTGAAGGACAGGGATAGTGCGCTACGATATACGACGATGGTGCCGAGTGTCGAGGTATCGCACTCTCTCTCAGATTGTGCAAAAAGTAGGGAGAATACGAATAGTATTCATATATGCAGATATCTATACTAAATACATAAATGTTCAATAAGTATAATAGTGTTCTCGACTAACTTTATGTTAGGAAATCAAAAATTATTGACCTTTGGAATGCGAAGATAGAAAATAAAAGTTTTAAGGCGGGGCATCTACTGGTTCAAAAGTTATGACTATGTAAAACTGAGCATTCTTTGGCTATATTACGGCCATTTTTACACGTTACTTTCACGCCATATTCCTTCTATCCATCATTCAGTTGGTCCGTGCAGATGAGCATTGTACCGAAATTTGTGGGAAATTCCTTTGTTTATACAAGTTCCCAAGTATTTACTAACATAACAGCTGCTAACATAACATGATGGGCGAAGAGTAAAAAATTTCTCAAACCTAATTCAATCAAAGTTCAAAATCACATCATGAAATGGCTGCAATCGAACTGTATTTATGTATTCACAGACAACGATTCCATTTACTGAACGAATTAAAAATATAAGTCGATATAGCGAACAAATAAGTTATGAAACACTTGAAAATGCTCAGTTTTGCAACCATAAACTTCTAACTAACAAATTCCTTGCTTCAAAACTTCGAAACTTTATTAATATAAAAATTAGAATTGTCTTTTAATCGGCATTATTTAACGAATTGAAAACAGGATAAGTAAGTATAATAAAAGAAAAAGTAAGCCACGATTCTTGTGATTTGTAATATATATACAGGGTGGTTGGTAACTGGTGGTACAAGCGGAAAATATAGAATAAACATTTTTTTTTTAATTTTCTCTTTTTCTTTAATTTTTCCATCGAGACAACGATCTACAGTGAGATCCGTTATAAGGAGACGTTATAAAGTGCACGCGTACCGAGCGAAAATTCAAAGCCGATTTTCTCGAAAACTAAAGCCTCGAAAGAACAATTTTTATTCTATGTTTTCGACTTCTTTTTTCGCGTATAATCACCCCCTTTCCGCTTGTACCACCAGTTACCAACCACCCTGTATATATATATATATATATATATATATATATATATATATGTAACACAGTTTCATTTTACTAACAATAAGGGGAGTAAAACAAAGAACAATTAGTTAGATGCGGAAAAAATTAACTATATTCTGATAAAATAAGATACATAATACAAATTAATGTTTAATCAAGTAACACTTAAAATACAAAAAAAGCCAAAAATATACAGAAAAAATGTATTTGCTTAGTTTAAACTTATGTATATAATAGTATTTATACACTTAATTTAACGATACATGATACCAAACATATTAATGTGAGTATGTCATTTTTATAAAATTATAAAGTATATTTATATAAGAGATATGAAAACGTTAATTTTTACATGTGCATGCATTACGCAAAAAATGCACGGGCAATGGCCTTGACTTCTCTTCGGCAAATGATGCACGTTGTGAAAGCTGGTGAACAGTACTGGCAAGTGGCTAGATGTCCACAAGGTAGGAACGTAATTGTCGCTACTCGTTCCGTGCAAACTTTACACGAACGAGCATCTTTCAATGCTCGATTTTCTTGCTCCAGGGCAGCTATAAATAGTAAACAGTATATTTAAATATAATGTATAATAAAATGTATTATATGTATACGGATTTCATACAAATTAACGAATCTGTGTTTATATTTTTATTACTTACCTATTTTTTCAGCGAGAGTCATTTCATTAGTGTCATTTTCACTATTGGATCTCTCAGCATTCTCATCTGTAATTTCTATTGGTGCCTGAAATAAATATAATGTACATAAGTATATATTGCAATTACTAATTATACACATTGTTAATTATATATATTGTTCAGGGTATAAGTTTCTATACTTACACCTTCAGAAGTTTCATATAACGCGTGGCCTGTTGCATTATTGACATACTCCCAGCCCCAAAAATGACAACAGTTGGGAGACGAAATCATATGTCTGTCCCATGGATCTTCTTCTGATCTCCAATTTCCTATAATAATTCCACAATGGTAACAGGTAGTGAAATCATTAATTCCGGTGTAGTAGAAGCCTGCATGGGCTAATTCTTCACTTGTCTGTGTCATATATGTAGGCCATGTTGCGAATGAATTTAATCTGGATTCGTAAGTAACGTATTCCAATTTTTCCGGTTTGATAGCATCTAAATCAATCGCCCTTGCTGAAGGCACAGGGGATGGCATATCAACCATAATTACTGGAAGTACCATGGATGTTGAAGGTGCGGCTGACTCATCCGCCGATATTGAATGAACCGGCGGATTTGAATCTCCTGACGATGTCGAAGGAACAGGCAGTAATTCTTCAGCTTCTGAAGATTCTGTATCATGTTCCAACAAATATCGGAAGTTGATCATAGGAATCATTTTATCCCTTTTAATTGCAATTTAATGCGCCTTCAAACCTATTTAAAAGAAAAAGACTTTGAAATATCTACTAATCGTAAATGACTTAAGAAATATTATACGTGTACAATTCATCAAACAGAAATAAATTACAGACAAAACTTACGAATATCAGATGTTCGCGTTCCGCTTCAACAGCTCTCCAATTCTTCAAATGGAATCTTGACAAATATTTAATATCTTATTCTTGTATAATTTATATTTCTAAATTTACTAAAATCGTACGAACGAGCCACACAAACTCTTCGACCATCAGTGTAATACTGAACCTTGCTGCTGTATGTACCGAGAAGGTACTACCTGCTTTCTAGAAATCTTATCCCTACCCACAGTACCCGGTAGCAATATACTCCTTCCATGCACTATAAGGCATGCCCACTGTGCAGAGTGGGCAAGTTGTCGACCAATCAAATTTCATCGATGCTCCGCCCCTTACTGTACTCTACTCTACTCTACTCTACTCTACTCTACTCTACTCTACTCTACTCTACTCTACTCCACTCTACTGTATTGTGTAAAATAAACGATGCTCGCTAGGTACAGTGTGAAAATATATCTCTTATTTACTCACTTTCGATAATGATGCCGCTTTTGAACGAATTCTTATTTGCTCCGTTTTCACTTGGCAATATTAACACGTTGTTTAAAATATCAGTAAAAACTGCTACGGAGCCTAGAGAGTCAAGGAGAACGTCAAAAAATTACAATTTATTGTTAACAGATATAATAAAAGAGGAAATGATAATAGATATTAGGTCCTAATCGAGTTTTCGTAATATTTCGAGTTTGACATCGCCTTCCTGCAATTCTTACCGGAATTTCTACATCGTTCTGCTTGAGATTTGCAATATACGGAAACTCCTAATCCGTGTATTATTTCGGTTCAGGTGGCCACAGTCCTAATCCGACACCTGCTTTCTGGTTGATATAATATTTAGTAGAAGGATAATTGCTGTCGTAAACAATATAGTCTAAAGTCCTAGGTAACCATTACTTTATGGCATCCTATACCTTATGGCGTATACCCAGCCTCGGTATTACTCATCGCGGAATAATAAAATTATTTTTACAAATAAGTACGCAGTTTTTCAATATGTGAAACATGTGACTCAGGGTTTCTGCAGGAAAATTCAACCGTTTGTAAGATTTTATAAATTTACTTTGAGATAAAGTTCTCTCGCGATGTGAATAGTAGAACGCTGTAGCATTATGTTATATTACATTATACATATTATATCATATTATATCATATTATATCATATTATATATATATATATATCATATATCGTTGTTGGCACTTTTCGCAAATGTCCCTTGCAACAATATGCCATCGTTTGGCATCAAAAGTGTTAATTTTATATGCATTAGATTATTATAAATTGATATTGTAAATTTAATGCAGGTTGATATTGATTTGATTATGACTTTAACTAATGATGATTTAATTGAAATTGGTATAAAAATGCAGCTGACAGAAAAGCTACATTAGAAGTGATAAATAGATCATAAAAAATCTGTGATACAAAAAGAATTTATTAGCATTTATTAATTATATCTGATTATATATTATTATTTTATTTGCTATATACTAAAGCTGCTTTAATATATAAACGTAAAAATATAATATGTTATGTTATAGCATATTGGTAATACTTTTTATACTAACTGACAGGAATAAAAACCAGTTTATTATTGAAATAATATATTTAGAGTCAATAAAGATTTGTGTCTTGAACATACCTCTAGTTTAAAATTTCACAAAATTTGTTCCAATCTACCAATTTGAGAAAATTGTTTATGCGTTATAACAAATATATATATCTTATGTTCCTGTAGCCATTACTGGTGAAGCAATAACGTCAGATATTAAATGCATAAGTAATCTAAAATTTTATTCTTAGTAAAATATAAAGATCGTTATTAAGATAATATTACGGAATAGAAAATTTTTGATTCGCAGAATTTGCCCTTGACTTACCGGCATTTCATTGTTTGCCATTGAAAATTTGATTTTGCCGATGCACCCTGAACTTCAACAAAATCAATTTCGCAAATTGCACAACATAGGTTACTCATTTCCGGAAATGATTGTGAATGACGAAATGATACAGAACAGATTGTTCTTTTTTCTTACTCACAAGATTACAAGCATCCATTATATATAATTGATTGCTATTCTTAATTATTTTATGTTCTTGTAGATCCAATTTATACTAACAATTTTTCAAAAACGTATTTTCGAATGAATAGCCAACATTTAAATTTTCAAAAGTTGTACTAATACTTTAAATTTGATTTTTGTGAAGAAGCTTTATTTTCAATTATCTCAAAATTAAACTTGTATGTGAGATATCTAAACTTTTTATATTTAAAACAAACTTAAAATCTTGTTAAGTAAAAAGACGACTCTTTTTCTATTACCAATATATTATCTTATTTAGCGGTTACTCAGGAGTTTATGTTATATATATTGGTACGGATCGCTGAACCGCTTTGTTCAAGAAAGTGCGCGAAAAATTCAAGATGACTACATATTAAGATGTAAGCATAGCTTTTTTATAGAGATTTGCTTGAAAGTTTCCCTTAGAAAATAAAACATTTTTTAATAACCTCGCATGGCTGAATGAAAACCTTTTAATTTATTGTGATTTCTAACGACTAAACTTCAAGTTTTCCAATAGCGTATTTCCTGTATTTTGAATTCTTATTCACTCCTTGCAATAGTTCTCGCATCGAATTTTTCACCAATATATAGATGTATTTGGCATTTCAGATATGTGAACGTGATTTCAAATTTCGCTCCTCAATTGTATATTGATATCGCTAAATATTAGGCCTGATTCATATGTAGCACAACGGTTCAGTGATGTTCAATTATGTTGTATATTCGTAACTTCAAGCCATTTGAAGTAAACGCCGCGTAACTCAAATTTCGACACTATGCATAGCGTAGTATTCGAATAGGTAACGAATAAATTAATCACTGTGTACTTACATAGATCGAGTAGTTATCATCGACACCATGTAGTTCTCCCATAGAATGGTAGAGATGGATAGCGCGTTACAGGTGAGTTGAAGATCATATTGAAGGACAGGGATAGTGCGCTACGATATACGACGATGGTGCCGAGTGTCGAGGTATCGCACTCTCTCTCAGATTGTGCAAAAAGTAGGGAGAATACGAATAGTATTCATATATGCAGATATCTATACTAAATACATAAATGTTCAATAAGTATAATAGTGTTCTCGACTAACTTTATGTTAGGAAATCAAAAATTATTGACCTTTGGAATGCGAAGATAGAAAATAAAAGTTTTAAGGCGGGGCATCTACTGGTTCAAAAGTTATGACTATGTAAAACTGAGCATTCTTTGGCTATATTACGGCCATTTTTACACGTTACTTTCACGCCATATTCCTTCTATCCACCATTCAGTTGGTCCGTGCAGATGAGCATTGCACCGAAATTTGTGGGAAATTCCTTTGTTTATACAAGTTCCCAAGTATTTACTAACATAACAGCTGCTAACATAACATGATGGGCGAAGAGTAAAAAATTTCTCAAACCTAATTCAATCAAAGTTCAAAATCACATCATGAAATGGCTGCAATCGAACTGTATTTATGTATTCACAGACAACGATTCCATTTACTGAACGAATTAAAAATATAAGTCGATATAGCGAACAAATAAGTTATGAAACACCTTGAAAATGCTCAGTTTTGCAACCATAAACTTCTAACTAACAAATTCCTTGCTTCAAAACTTCGAAACTTTATTAATATAAAAATTAGAATTGTCTTTTAATCGGCATTATTTAACGAATTGAAAACAGGATAAGTAAGTATAATAAGAGAAAAAGTAAGCCACGATTCTTGTGATTTGTAATATATATACAGGGTGGTTGGTAACTGGTGGTACAAGCGGAAAATATAGAATAAACATTTTTTTTTAATTTTCTCTTTTTTTTTTAATTTTTCCATCGAGACAACGATCTACAGTGAGATCCGTTATAAGGAGACGTGATAAAGTGCACGCGTACCGAGCGAAAATTCAAAGCCGATTTTCTCGAAAACAAAGCCTCGAAAGAACAATTTTTATTCTATGTTTTCGACTTCTTTTTTCGCGTAGAATCACCCCCTTTCCGCTTGTACCACCAGTTACCAACCACCCTGTATATATATATGTCGGGTTTACATTAGAATTAGAGTTAGGGGCGTGAAACGAATCTTCGTTTGGATTACACGTGTCGATATGCAATAGGGAAGACATTGACTAGTGCGGGTACGATTATCATAGAACTGGACAAGTAACCGCGGTAACTAGTTACTCGAGAACTAATGACAATGATCCTAGGTTCCATAACGAATCCGCGGTCGACGGGATGGTAGATTAACGTGCTCGCAAATTCTAAGTCGGGCTCTTGGTTAAAACGTGAAACATCCACCGAGCATACAGACTCTAAGTAACTCGCTAATACGACCTCACGAGAGGATGACTCTCCGTCGCGATGATGCTGCAGAGGAAAACTATGATGGGGTGTGTCTAAGGACACGAGATCATCG
Source organism: Bombus hypnorum (assembly GCA_911387925.2). Taxonomy (NCBI): domain Eukaryota; kingdom Metazoa; phylum Arthropoda; class Insecta; order Hymenoptera; family Apidae; genus Bombus; species Bombus hypnorum. Next base: position 2,238,719 of record OU427027.1, read on the forward strand.
GATTCGTCGAGGAAAGCCTTCGTTCAGAAAGTAAGGGAAATTGGCGTTGCTGCTAATTGGTCAATCTCCATATCGGTGGTTAGAAAAAGATGCTAGCCACCCTCGGGGGAAAGTTGCTAGTGGGAGACGCCGTTCGTTGAAAAATAGGTCTCTCCTATCTTCCCGTAGCTGGGACAAAGACTGTTTGTTTGAAGGACTTTAGTCAACTAAATCCTAAGATTTATAACGGGCCCTCAGGCTAGCTGAACATGTACTGCGGAGACGCATCGACATCTGGCAATCATCTTACTCGAAGAATAGGGTCTGCGTGTGGCGAGCTACGGGACAGAGACCGTTGGAATGTTTACTGTCGCGTGCCGCCACGAATATTTCTTTTAAGGAGAGCTATAGAATTACTCCATACCTTTGTTAGACAAAGCGTTCATCCCGTGACTGCGGCTACGTTCGGCGACTGGCTGTCGCCTCGAGCCCAAGCTCACTATCACAAATCTCGAACAATTACAAATCGGATTGAATAACTACAATTGTTTAATTACAGCTATAGTAGACTCTAGGTTACAATGTTGCGGGATTATTCAAAATTCCAAAAGCTCCGGTGTTCTTTCATCTCCGACACGGCCATCCTGACTATCACACGTCCTCGTGTGTAACTAGAATATTGCGTTTTCCAACATTAGACTCGTAACTGATATTATTTACCGTTCAACTAAATGTTCCAAATAAGTCAAGGGTCCAGTTTGGCAACAAAATTCTGTTCGGAGGTTTGACAAGCAAGGAAATGAAAGAGAAATAAAATTAGTAGCGTTTTAATTTGTCTTCAAAGTGCTAGTTGCATTCTGTGAGTTACCAGTCAGACCGTAATGACACGACAGATCATTTTCCGATTTCGTACACTGATGAATCTCGGTTTGTTGGATCATACCACTACGTTGGTTATATTACATGTGTGCTCGTCGTCGCGGTGGACGTATCAGAAAATACAGTATGTCGCGGTGGACATATCATAAAACAGCACAAAGCATGTGCACTCGTTGTCACGGTGGACGTATCAGAAAACACAGTACGTCGCGGTGGACATATCATAAAACAACACAAAACATCAAAGTGGGTATATTACATGTGCACCCATTGTCACGGTGGACGTATCAGAAAACACAGTACGTCGCGGTGGACATATCATAAAACAACACAAAACATCAAAGTGGGTATATTACATGTGCACCCATTGTCACGGTGGACGTATCAGAAAACACAGTACGTCGCGGTGGACATATCATAAAACAACACAAAACATCAAAGTGGGTATATTACATGTGCACCCATTGTCACGGTGGACGTATCAGAAAACACAGTACGTCGCGGTGGACATATCATAAAACAGCACAAAACACCAAAGTGGGTATATCACACGTGCGCTCGTTGTCTCGGTGGACGTATCAGAAAACACAGTACATCGCGGTGGACATAGCGCAGGGCCCCACTGGGAATATTACAAAAGGCGTGGTATTAATGATCCTCCGAGGTCAGTGTACTCGCATCGTTATTATCACTATCGTTGTCATCACAGCAGACGTCCAACTCAGCAGGGACGCAACTTTCCGGCATTTTCTCAGTCTGTCATGTCTGTCCTTATATGATCGTTTGCCGTCCAAGGTTTTTAAAGTATATCTATCTCCTTCCAAAACTTTTGCTATCTGGAATGGACTTCTGAATTTCGGATCTAACCTCGTTTGGTTTACTTCCTCATTCTTGCGTAATGCAAAATCACCGGGATTAAACCTACCTACTTTAGCTTTGGTTTTGTCGAATCCACCTCTGTCGTACCTAGCACTAGTTTCTATATTCTCTATTGCCTGCTGCCTTACATCGGAGATATCTACTTTTCTTTCTTCAATACCGTCGAGTATCAACGAGTCGTAGGATCTTTGCTGTTCTACCAATTAATAGTTCCAATGGACTCGATTTAGTCACGCGGTTGGTGGTGCAGTTCGAAGCCAACTGTATTTTGTCAATCGCGTCTAGCCGAGATCGCCCGGTCGTTTCTATGGTCGTGAATATGTTCTTTAGCGTACCCATGATACGCTCTACCTGTCCGTTGGCCCTACTCGCACCGGTTGAGATTAAGTGGAGTTTAATGTGTCTATCTAGACAATAATCTTGAAATTCTTTGCCCGTAGGACACCTCTCTTGATCCGCTATCATCCAGCAAAGACTGCCGAATAAAATATAGCATACTTAAGTGCTTGAAAGGTACTAGGAGAATCTATTTTACGAGTATGATGCAGATATGCGAATTTAGTGAAGCTGTCGAGCAAAACAATGACATATTCTTTCGAACCACTTTTACCGCTTAGTTTGTCCGTTATGTCCACGTGAACTGTATGCCAAGGTATGCTGGTCTTAGGTATAGGATGTAATTCAGCTTGTATTTTACCTGAACTGGCCTTCGAAACTTGACAAGCATGACAGTTCTCTACGAATTTGCGAACATACTTCGCCATTCCTTCGAACCAGTTATACTCGCACAGTTTCTCAAGCGTTTTATCCCAACCTAAGTGCATAATTGACTGTTGCACATGGTTAATAACGGACCACCTAAAACCTCTCGGGACAATGGGCAAGCAGAGAGTACTGTCTTTTCTCTGTATTTTACGATGAAGGGTACCGGACCGTGACTCGTACGTATTCGCGACGTCTTCCGCGAGCTCTTCGTTCTGCAATTTGTTGACGATCTGAGAAATTTGTGGGTCGCGACGTTATTTCGCTAATAGCCAATCTTCGGAGGTTTCGGTCGGGTTGATTTCCCTCTCCATGACTTCGTTGATCGTACGGTGACCCAAGTCTACGGGATTTCGCGAGAAGAAGTCTACGTGGGCCACTCGTTTACCCTTCCGGTACAGAACGTCAAAAGTAAAAGTTTGTAAGTAAGCCCATCGCCTGTGAACCTTGTCTTATAAATTTACTTTACTACTGGATGCCTTCAAAGAATTACAATCGGTGACGACAAGAAATTCTCGTCCGTGTAGATAATGACAGAAATGCTCGGCGGCGTTTACAACCGTTAACGTTTCTAGTTCATAAGAATGATATCTAGATTCCGCAGGGCTACTCCTTATACTGTAATATTCTATTACTCTACTTTTTGCCTTCAATCTTGTGCGTTAAAATAGCCTCGTGTCCATCCGAACTAGCGTCGGTATGAAGTCCTATCGGATAGTTCGGGTCAAATACCATTAACACCGGCGCGTCGATCAGGACGGAAATTACCTTTTGCCTTATTTTTCCATGCCTATCCGTCCAAGTCGTGTTTTTATTACCGGAAGTACGTGCATACAAGGGTTTCGTTACCCGTGAAGCTTTAGGGACGAATTTTTCGGAAATGAAAGGTTAAACCTATGAACTGCCTGAGCTGTGTGACGGTCGTTGACGCAGGTAAAGAACTCAAGGCGTGTATTTTACCAGGACTGGAACGAATTTCTCCGTCGTGAATTACATATCCCAAATAGAGTACCGATGTCTTTAGAAAAGAACATTTTGAAAAGTTAAAGGAGATTCCGGCTTTTACGAGGGTATCTAACACGGTGTGCAATCCTCTTAGAGCTGGATCTATTGAGTCGGCAATAATTAGGACATCATCCGAATAGACAACAACGTACGAATGGCACGTTGGCTGCCATACGTGTTTTCAAAGGAGCCTCAAGAATGATCTCTCGTTTCGTTTGTTCGTAACATTAAAATCACCAGCCGCTGCTGGATACAATGAAGGAAAGTGTGGTACAGATCACTCCGATCAAATGGTTTCTTATGTGACTACAATTAGAAAAAGGGTCAAATGGTACAGATGACTTGGCATGCGACTCCTTCCGAGGATCTCCGTGGTAAACGCTTTGATGGTTTACAAAATTACAGCAAGGAAGAACACAAATATTAGAATATTCAGACAAGTATTAATTGCAGAATTATTAGGGTTGTCCGAAAATGCAAGAATCCCCGTTTTCGACGGAGTCAGCGTAATATCGCGGTTCGGAAAAACGATTCCGAAAGAAACACCAGACGCGCACGCAACCATGCCATGCAATTAAAAGACGTCGAATGGACCGAACAAGGGCACACAGGAATTTGAAGAAAGCAACAACTTATTGTCCAAATCGTCCAACGGGGGTAGCCGATGTTGTGTATTTCCTAGAATTAGAATGAATAGGGATTTGGCGAAACCCGCTGGCCATGTCCAGACTAACAAAATATCTCGCTTTGGCAATCTCGCGACTTGATCCGCAATAAAGGGTAAAGGATACCGATCCGCGACCGTATTTTCATTTAGTTCTCGAAAATCTACCAATCATCTATCTGAACCATCGTTCGTCTTCACGAGTAACACAGGGCTCGCGAACGGTGAATTACTAGGCCCTATGATTTTCGGCTCTAATTAATTCGCTTATTCTCTCACGTACTATTCTGCGCTCCTCCCCGCGAAGTCTATTAGGACACCTTGTACGGTGATGTTAGGATCAATTAATTGTACTTCTAACTGGCCTGTATTTACGCGAGTACGTAGGAAGCCCGTAACGGATGAATCTTTGAATCTTCGAAAAGAAAATTAATCGACTTTTATCACTACCACGTACCTCATTGTCAACTTCATTAACATCGATCTCGTTTTCAGCGGTCTTATTACAGGCATTAATTATTTTCGTTTTACACATAGCGAGGCTAGTTTGTGTAATATTACGCTAAAACCTTGACTTAAAATCTCACGATCAATCGCGACATCATACCTTAAATAACTATCAACGAGGATATAAAAATTTATCTTTAATCATTAACACCTGCAACGAACAAGATTTGAGAGGTACGTTTAGTACAAATATTTCTTATTCCTCGCATTACTACTATATCAATCGTTCCTTTGCCGGAAAATCTCAAGACTACGAGTTCTTTAATTAATGAACACTCGGCTCCAAAATCGGGGTAAAATGGAAACGACTCACCCGGATGGCTTGATCTACCAGTTGGCGCCTCCAATACGTAGAAGTCGATTTGATACTCGTTATTGAAAGTATATTCAGGGCACTGCTTTGTAAGGGATTTTCCTCCATAATCAGATTGATAGCTGCGCGTCGTGCAGCGGAGTCGAAGCCCGCGGTTTCAGGGTTAAAGCGCGGTGGCGAAAATTGTTAGGTTCCACACTCGATTTTGCACTAGCGACTGAATTAACTCGCGCACGATGGTCGTAAGCTCTTGCACTGTTATAACCGGCACTGATCCCACTTCTGATGTCGGGTTTACATTAGAATTAGAGTTAGGGGCGTGAAACGAATCTTCGTTTGGATTACACGTGTCGATATGCAATAGGGAAGACATTGACTAGTGCGGGTACGATTATCATAGAACTGGACAAGTAACCGCGGTAACTAGTTACTCGAGAACTAATGACAATGATCCTAGGTTCCATAACGAATCCGCGGTCGACGGGATGGTAGATTAACGTGCTCGCAAATTCTAAGTCGGGCTCTTGGTTAAAACGTGAAACATCCACCGAGCGTACAGACTCTAAGTAACTCGCTAATACGACCTCACGAGAGGATGACTCTCCGTCGCGATGATGCTGCAGAGGAAAACTATGATGGGGTGTGTCTAAGGACACGAGATCATCGGATTCGTCGAGGAAAGCCTTCGTTCAGAAAGTAAGGGAAATTGGCGTTGCTGCTAATTGGTCAATCTCCATATCGGTGGTTAGAAAAAGATGCTAGCCACCCTCGGGGGAAAGTTGCTAGTGGGAGACGCCGTTCGTTGAAAAATAGGTCTCTCCTATCTTCCCGTAGCTGGGACAAAGACTGTTTGTTTGAAGGACTTTAGTCAACTAAATCCTAAGATTTATAACGGGCCCTCAGGCTAGCTGAACATGTACTGCGGAGACGCATCGACATCTGGCAATCATCTTACTCGAAGAATAGGGTCTGCGTGTGGCGAGCTACGGGACAGAGACCGTTGGAATGTTTACTGTCGCGTGCCGCCACGAATATTTCTTTTAAGGAGAGCTATAGAATTACTCCATACCTTTGTTAGACAAAGCGTTCATCCCGTGACCGCGGCTACGTTCGGCGACTGGCTGTCGCCTCGAGCCCAAGCTCACTATCACAAATCTCGAACAATTACAAATCGGATTGAATAACTACAATTGTTTAATTACAGCTATAGTAGACTCTAGGTTACAATGTTGCGGGATTATTCAAAATTCCAAAAGCTCCGGTGTTCTTTCATCTCCGACATATATATATATATGAAACACAGTTTCATTTTACTAACAATGAGGGGAGTAAAACAAAGAACAATTAGTTAGATGCGGAAAAAATTAACTATATTCTGATAAAATAAGATACATAATACAAATTAATGTTTAATCAAGTAACACTTAAAATACAAAAAAAGAGAAAAATATACAGAAAAAATGTAGTTGCTTAGTTTAAACTTATGTATATAATAGTATTTATACACTTAATTTAACGATACATGATACCAAACATATTAATGTGAGTATGTCATTTTTATAAAATTATAAAGTATATTTATATAAGAGATATGAAAACGTTAATTTTTACATGTGCATGCATTACGCAAAAATTGCACGGGCAATGGCCTTGACTTCTCTTCGGCAAATGATGCACGTTGTGAAAGCTGGTGAACAGTACTGGCAAGTGGCTAGATGTCCACAAGGTAGGAACGTAATTGTCGCTACTCGTTCCGTGCAAACTTTACACGAACGAGCATCTTTCAATGCTCGATTTTCTTGCTCCAGGGCAGCTATGAATAGTAAACAGTATATTTAAATATAATGTATAATAAAATGTATTATATGTATACGGATTTCATACAAATTAACGAATCTGTGTTTATATTTTTATTACTTACCTATTTTTTCAGCGAGAGTCATTTCATTAGTGTCATTTTCACTATTGGATCTCTCAGCATTCTCATCTGTAATTTCTATTGGTGCCTGAAATAAATATAATGTACATAAGTATATATTGCAATTACTAATTATACACATTGTTAATTATATATATTGTTCAGGGTATAAGTTTCTATACTTACACCTTCAGAAGTTTCATATAACGCGTGGCCTGTTGCATTATTGACATACTCCCAGCCCCAAAAATGACAACAGTTGGGAGACGAAATCATATGTCTGTCCCATGGATCTTCTTCTGATCTCCAATTTCCTATAATAATTCCACAATGGTAACAGGTAGTGAAATCATTAATTCCGGTGTAGTAGAAGCCTGCATGGGCTAATTCTTCACTTGTCTGTGTCATATATGTAGGCCATGTTGCGAATGAATTTAATCTGGATTCGTAAGTAACGTATTCCAATTTTTCCGGTTTGATAGCATCTAAATCAATCGCCGCTGCTGAAGGCACAGGGGATGGCATATCAACCATAATTACTGGAAGTACCATGGATGTTGAAGGTGCGGCTGACTCATCCGCCGATATTGAATGAACCGGCGGATTTGAATCTCCTGACGATGTCGAAGGAACAGGCAGTAATTCTTCAGCTTCTGAAGATTCTGTATCATGTTCCAACAAATATCGGAATTTGATCGCAGGAATCATTTTATCCCTTTTAATTGCAATTTAATGCGCCTTCAAACCTATTTAAAAGAAAAAGACTTTGAAATATCTACTAATCGTAAATGACTTAAGAAATATTATACGTGTACAATTCATCAAACAGAAATAAATTACAGACAAAACTTACGAATATCAGATGTTCGCGTTCCGCTTCAACAGCTCTCCAATTCTTCAAATGGAATCTTGACAAATATTTAATATCTTATTCTTGTATAATTTATATTTCTAAATTTACTAAAATCGTACGAACGAGCCACACAAACTCTTCGACCATCAGTGTAATACTGAACCTTGCTGCTGTATGTACCGAGAAGGTACTACCTGCTTTCTAGAAATCTTATCCCTACCCACAGTACCCGGTAGCAATATACTCCTTCCATGCACTATAAGGCATGCCCACTGTGCAGAGTGGGCAAGTTGTCGACCAATCAAATTTCATCGATGCTCCGCCCCTTACTGTACTCTACTCTACTCTACTCTACTCTACTCTACTCTACTCTACTCTACTCTACTCTACTCCACTCTACTGTATTGTGTAAAATAAACGATGCTCGCTAGGTACAGTGTGAAAATATATCTCTTATTTACTCACTTTCGATAATGATGCCGCTTTTGAACGAATTCTTATTTGCTCCGTTTTCACTTGGCAATATTAACACGTTGTTTAAAATATCAGTAAAAACTGCTACGGAGCCTAGAGAGTCAAAGAGAACGTCAAAAAATTACAATTTATTGTTAACAGATATAATAGAAGAGGAAATGATAATAGATATTTGGTCCTAATCGAGTTTTCGTAATATTTCGAGTTTGACATCGCCTTTCTACAATTCTTACCGGAATTTCTACATCGTTCTGTTTGAGATTTGCAATATACGGAAACTCCTAATCCGTGTATTATTTCGGTTCAGGTGGCCACAGTCCTAATCCGACACCTGCTTTCTGGTGGATATAATATTTAGTAGAAGGATAATTGCTGTCGTAAACAATATAGTCTAAAGTCCTAGGTAACCATTACTTTATGGCATCCTATACCTTATGGCGTATACCCAGCCTCGGTATTACTCATCCCGGAATAATAAAATTATTTTTACAAATAAGTACGCAGTTTTTCAATATGTGAAACATGTGACTCAGGGTTTCTGCAGGAAAATTCAACCGTTTGTAAGATTTTATAAATTTACTTTGAGATAAAGTTCTCTCGCGATGTGAATAGTAGAACGCTGTAGCATTATGTTATATTACATTATACATATTATATCATATTATATCATATTATATCATATTATATATATATATATATATATATATATATATATATATATATATATATATGTCGGAGATGAAAGGACATCGGAGCCTCCCCTTTGGAACTTCGGGAAAATCCCCTAACACCGTAATCTAGATTCTATCATAGGCGTAATTAAACAATTGTCGTCTTTCGATCCGATTGTATTTGTTCGAGATTTGTGATAGTGAGCTTTGGCTCGAGGCGACGGTCTGTCGCCGAACGTAGCCGCGGTCACGGGATGAACGCTTTGTTTAGCAAAGGCATGGAGTAATTCTATATCTCGATTTGAAAAGGAAATAGTTGTAACACTCGACAGTAAACATTCCAACGGTCTCTGTCCCGTAGCTCGCCACACGCAGAGCCTATTCTTCGAGTAAGATGATCGCCAGATGTCGATGCGTCTCCACAGTACATGTTCAGCTAGCCTGAGGGCCCGTTATAAATCTTAGGATTTAGTTGACTAAAGTCTCTCAAACAAACAGTCTTTGTCCCAGCTACGGGATGATAGGAGAGACCTATTTTTCAACGAACGGCGTCTCCCACTAGCAACCGTCCCCCGAGGGTGGCTAGCATCTTTTTCTAACCACCGATATGGAGATTGACCAATTAGCAGCAACGCCAATTTCCCTTACTTTCTGAACGAAGGCTTTCCTCGACGAATCCGATCATCTCGTGTCCTTAGACACACCCCATTATAGTTTTCCTCTGCAGCATCATCGCGACGGAGATTCATTCTCTCTCGTGAGGTCGTATTAGCGAGTTACTTAGAATCTGTACAAAGAGTCCGACTTAGAATTTGCCAGCACGTTAATCTATCATCCCGTCGACCGCGGATTCGTTATGGAAGCTAGGATCATTGTCATTAGTTTCTCGAGTAACTAATTACCGCGGTTACTTGTCCAGTTCTATGATAATCGTACTTGCACTAGTCAATGTCTTCTCTATTGCATATCGACGCGTGTAATCCAAACGAAGATTCGTTTCACGCCTCTTATTCTAATTTTAATGTAAACCCGACATATATATATATATATCATATATCGTTGTTGGCACTTTTCGCAAATGTCCCTTGCAACAATATGCCATCGTTTGGCATCAAAAGTGTTAATTTTATATGCATTAGATTATTATAAATTGATATTGTAAATTTAATGCAGGTTGATATTGATTTGATTATGACTTTAACTAATGATGATTTAATTGAAATTGGTATAAAAAATGCAGCTGACAGAAAAGCTACATTAGAAGTGATAAATAGATCATAAAAAATCTGTGATACAAAAAGAATTTATTAGCATTTATTAATTATATCTGATTATATATTATTATTTTATTTGTTATATACTAAAGCTGCTTTAATATATAAACGTAAAAATATAATATGTTATGTTATAGCATATTGGTAATACTTTTTATACTAACTGACAGGAATAAAAACCAGTTTATTATTGAAATAATATATTTAGAGTCAATAAAGATTTGCGTCTTGAACATACCTCTAGTTTAAAATTTCACAAAATTTGTTCCAATCTACCAATTTGAGAAAATTGTTTATGCGTTATAACAAATATATATATCTTATGTTCCTGTAGCCATTACTGGTGAAGCAATAACGTCAGATATTAAATGCATAAGTAATCTAAAATTTTATTCTTAGTAAAATATAAAGATCGTTATTAAGATAATATTACGGAATAGAAAATTTTTGATTCGCAGAATTTGCCCTTGACTTACCGGCATTTCATTGTTTGCCAATGAAAATTTGATTTTGCCGATGCACCCTGAACTTCAACAAAATCAATTTCGCAAATTGCACAACATAGGTTACTCACTTCCGGAAATGATTGTGAATGACGAAATGATACAGAACAGATTGTTCTTTTTTCTTACTCACAAGATTACAAGCATCCATTATATATAATTGATTGCTATTCTTAATTATTTTATGTTCTTGTAGATCCAATTTATACTAACAATTTTTCAAAAACGTATTTTCGAATGAATAGCCAACATTTAAATTTTCAAAAGTCGTACTAATACTTTAAATTTGATTTTTGTGAAGAAGCTTTATTTTCAATTATCTCAAAATTAAACTTGTATGTGAGATATCTAAACTTTTTATATTTAAAACAAACTTAAAATCTTGTTAAGTAAAAAGACGACTCTTTTTCTATTACCAATATATTATCTTATTTAGCGGTTACTCAGGAGTTTATGTTATATATATTGGTACGGATCGCTGAACCGCTTTGTTCAATAAAGTGCGCGAAAAATTCATGATGACTACATATTAAGATGTAAGCATAGCTTTTTTATAGAGATTTGCTTGAAACTTTCCCTTAGAAAATAAAACATTTTTTAATAACCTCGCATGGCTGAATGAAAACCTTTTAATTTATTGTGATTTCTAACGACTAAACTTCAAGTTTTCCAATAGCGTATTTCCTGTATTTTGAATTCTTATTCACTCCTTGCAATAGTTCTCGCATCGAATTCTTCACCAATATATAGATATATTTGGCATTTCAGATATGTGAACGTGATTTCAAATTTCGCTCCTCAATTGTATATTGATATCGCTAAATATTAGGCCAGATTCATATGTAGCACAACGGTTCAGTGATGTTCAATTATGTTGTATATTCGTAACTTCAGTTCTGCCCGAGCAGTCGAGCTATACGGTCGTGTGAATCAGTGCTTCCGTAAGTGAGACAAGTGGGAAAACACAGTGACTATAACATAACCAATCGATAAATGATGGAAAACATTCGTAAAACACCACCAATAAAAATCCTAAATAATGGCGAATCATTTTCTATATACAGTGCTTTAGATAAAACAAACCCAAACAAACAAGCGAAGTTCAGGACTGCTCAGTTGTAAATGAAATAGAAATGTAAGTAGAAATTACACAAAATAATGACGATAAGGATAAAATCAGCAATGATGTACCACATCAGGACGAAAGCTGGAAGACTGTAACTCCCAGCAATTAACGAAAAATGACTTGGAACACAAATGCTAGGAGGGCTCTAGAAACAGTAAGACAACAATGGCTACAGGAAATTCCTCTACATAGCTCTTATAGCTCCCTGCTAGAAGTGTTGGATTCAAACCCAGTCGAAAAATCAGTAACACGCATTCCTAAACCACCACCAATCTATATAGATGCTAAAATAATAGATCCCCTCATTGATCTGCTAAATAGCACGGCAGGTAAGGAAAACTATACCATTAAACAACTTAAACTGGACCAGGTGAAAGTACAAACGAACATCCCAGAAATATTCAGAAAAGTGACAAATGCACTAAAAGAAAAGAATGCCGGATATCAGACTTATCAGCTCAAATCTGATAAAAGTTACAAAGCAGTAATCAGAGGATTACATCCAAAAACTAACACAAATAACATATGCGAGGAACTAGCTAAAATGGGACATCAGGTAAGAGCGATTAACAACATAACCAGGTACGATACTAAACAACAATTACCGTTATTCCTAATAGAACTCGAACCTAAAAAAAATAACAAGGAAATTTTTGAATTTAAGGAAATTTTAAACACAATAATTACAGTTGAGCCACCCAGACACAAAAAAGAAATACCGCAATGTATGAGGTGTCAACAATATGGGCATACAAAAAATTATTGTAATAGAAACCCGGCGTGTGTCAAATGCGCAGGTAAACACCTTACAATGAACTGCCCACACATGGGAAAAATAGATGATGTAAAATGCTACAATTGTGGTGGAAACCACCCAGCTAGTTACAAAGGCTGTTTAGTCAGAAAGCAACTACAAAATAAACTTTTTCCGCCGGTTCGTAACAGGACATATAATAACTCTAACACACAACAGGATAGCACAGTAACTGAAACATCAACAAACGTTCAGCATGCAATGAGCCATAACAATACCAACACCTTTGGTAGCCGAAGCTACGCGCAAGTGGCCAAACAGTCAACACCTTTAGATACTCACAACCAGAACATTAACATCGACGACGCTACAGAAATTAAAGAACTATTAACGATATCCACCAAAAACACGGAAATCCTAACAAAAATGATAAGTGAACAAAACGCAGTCCTTAAACAGCAAACGCAACAAATCACACTCATGCTACAACTACTTACAAACACGCTAACTAAAAAATAAAAATGGACACGCTTAAAATAGCAGCCTGGAACTCTAACGGCCTACAACAAAGGGCCCTAGAAACTAAAACATTCCTGTATAACAATAATATCGATATACTTCTTGTTTCAGAAACACACTTCACTATAAAAAACTATTTAAAAATACCGTACTACACCATATATGATACCAAGCATCCCTCAGGAAAAGCACACGGAGGAACCGCAGTAATAATAAGAAACGATATTAAACACCATTTACACAGCCTGGTTAGTAAGGAATATATCCAAGCAACCACCGTTACAGTACAAACTAGCAGCAACTATTTACAGCTGTCAGCAGTATATGTACCACCGCGACATAAAATTACATCTCAAATGTGGGAAGATTACTTTCAACATTTAGGTGATAAGTATATTGCAGCGGGAGACTATAATTCAAAGCACACACTATGGGGATCAAGAATCAATACACCTCGAGGTAGAACCTTGGAGAAATACATTAGAAACAATAACCTCAATATATCCTCCACATGAAGACCGACTTACTGGCGGACAGACCTGAGCAAAATACCTGACCTACTTGATTTTGCAGTTACAAAAGTACTAAATTCAAATAAACTAAATATAGAACCCAGCCTCGAGCTTAGTTCCGATCATACACCCATAATTATTACATACTTAAACAAACCAATAATTTAAAAAAATTCAGAGACACTATGCAATAAAACCACCAAATGGCAAACATTTAAAGAAATAATTGAGAGCAAAATCAACTGCAACATCCCATTGAAAACACCCGAACATATCGAACAAGCAGTAATAACGCTTACAGAAACTATTCAGGAAGCAGCATGGGCAACCACCATACCTGAATCAACTAATAGACCAACAAAAATAATTCCGCCAGACATCCTTGAAAAAATTAGAGAAAAAAGAAAAGCGAAAGCAAAATGGCAAAAACATAGATCAAAAGAAAACAAAAAACACCTAAATAAACTTGCAAAGGAAATAAAAAACAAAATAAAAGAACACAATAACAACGAGTTCACAAAATTCATAGAGTCACTATCTGCACACGAGAACTCTAACTACTCCCTTTGGAAAGCCACAAAAAAATAAAGATGCCAATAAAACTAGTCCCAGCAATCAGAAAAGCAGATAATACATGGGCAAGAAGCAAGGAAGAACAAGCTGAAGAGTTTTCCAACCACCTAAGCAAGATATTTACACCACATAATATCAATAATAGCAACCACAACTGTCATATGGACGAGGATGAGGTAACCACTAGTACTGCAACTGACAATCATTACATCATACCTAAACCAACAGCACATGAAATTAGAAACATAATCGAGAAAACAAAGAATAATAAGGCACCAGGAATTGACCTAATCAATGGTATAATCTTGAAAAACCTTCCTCCAAAAGCGATACGACTAATCACAATAATTTTCAATGCAATATTAAGAATCCAATATTATCCTAAACTATGGAACCTAGCACAGATCATAATGTTACCTAAACCAGGCAAAGACCCACACCAATCAGCATCTTACAGACCAATATCACTACTTCCAATATCACTATTTACGCCCGCTTAAAACCAATAATAGAGAAGGAAAAATTAATACCAGAATCACCAATTTGGATTTAGAAATAAACACTCCACGATAGAGCAAATGCACAGACTCACAAATGAAATAATACTAGCATTAGAAAACAAACAATACTGCACAGCCCTCTTTATGGATATCGAGAAAGCATTTGACAAAATAAACCACAGTAGTCTACTTCAATCAATCAGAAAACAATTCCCGGAGCAGATATACCATTTAATCAAATCTTACTTAAGCAACAGAACTTTTTCAGTACAAATTAAAGAAACATACTCTCAAGTTACAGACATCAAGGCAGGGGTTCCGCAAGGAAGCGTCTTGGGACCAATTCTATACACACTATACACGGCCAACATACCAACAACTACCAATAGCATAATACTGACATTTGCGGATGACACAGTTGTACTAGTCAGGCACACTAACACTGCAACAGCTGTCACATTGCTAGAAGAACATATTGTAAAAATAGAAAAGTGGCTTCAAGTTAAACAAATTAAAGCGAACCCTGATAAATGCAACCACATTACATTCACACTGCGAAAACAGATACAACCAAACATTACACTCAACGGCACGCATATAATACAAACAAGGCAAGTCAAATACCTTGGACTCCACTTTGATACACGATTCACGTGGAAGCAACATATGAAATCGATAAAAAGCAAAATACAAATAGCAAGGAGACAGATGTACTGGTTAACAAGTCGAAAATCTAAACTGAGTATAGAAAACAAATTAAAAATTTACAAAACCATTATAAAACCAATCTGGACGTACGGAATACCACTATGGGGTACAGCAGCAATGAGCCATATAACCAAATTAGAGGCAATGCAATCTAAAATACTCAGAACAATAGTAAACGCCCCATGGTACGTTAGAAACGAGGACATACGGAAAGACCTTGGAATACCAACGGTCGAGGAAGAGATTAGCAGATTCGCAAGAAGGTACAGAGAAAGAATAGCAACGCACCCGAACCGGCTGGCAGCGGAAACGATCATCACATTCATTGAGAGGAGATTAAAAAGGAAACACCCATCAGATCTCATAAAGGATATACCCTAACAAACACGAAGATGGTACCCCATTGGGGGTAGCAACCCACATGATAATAAACAGCTAAAAATTCCACCAAATGTTCAAATTGGACAAATTGTGAATATGAAATAATAAATAAAAAAATAAAAAAAAAATATAAGGTTATGTTAGACAACGTAATGCGTTATAACGTTATACTATATAACGTAACTCGTTATAACGTCCTACCATATAACATTATGCTACATAACGTAATGCGTTATAACCTGATACTATATAACGTAATACGTTATAACGTTATAGTATATAACGTAATACGTTATAACGTTGTACCTTGTAAGGTAATACGTGATAACTTTATACCATATATCGTTATGTTATAAAACGTAACGCGTTATAACGTTATACTATATAACGTAATACGTTATAACGTTATACCATATAACGTTGTGTGATATAACGTAATGCGTTATAACGTTATACTATATAACGAAATAAGTTATAACGTTATACCATATAACGTTGTGTTATTTAACGTAGTGCGTTATAACGTTATAATATATAACGTTGTGTTATATAACGAAATACGTTATAACGTTATACCATATAACGTAATGCGTTGTAGCGTTATAATATATAACGTAATACGTTATAACGTTATAGCACATATCGTTATGTTTTGTAACGTAATGCGCTATAACGTTATACTATATAACGTAATACGTTATAACGTTATATCATATAACGTAATACGTTATAACGTTATGCTGTAAAACGTAATTGTTTATAACGTTATACCATATAACGTTCTGTTATATAACGTAATGCGTTATATCGTTATACTATGTAACGTAATACGTTAAAACGTTATAACATATAAGGTTATGTTATACAACGTAATGCGATATAACGTTATACTATATAACGTAATACGTTATAGCGTTGTACCATATAACGTTGTGTTATATAACGTAATGCGTTATAACGTTGTACCATATAACGTTGTGTTATATAACGTAATGCGTTATAACATTATACCATGTAACGTAATACGTTATAACGTTATACCATATAACGTTGTGTTATATAACGTAATGCGTTATAACGTTATACTATATAACGTAATACGTTATAACGTTGTACCTTGTAAGGTAATACGTTATAACTTTATACCATTTAACGTTATGTTATATAACGTAATGCGATATAACGTTATTCATCATAACGTAATATGTTATAACGTTGTACCTTGTTAGGTAATACGTTATAACTTTATACCATATAACGTTATGTTACATAACGTAATGCGTTATAATGTTATAACATTATACCACATAACGTTGTGTTATATAACGTAATGCGTTATATCGTTATACTATGTAACGTAATACGTTAAAACGTTATAACATATAAGGTTATGTTATACAACGTAATGCGATATAACGTTATACTATATAACGTAATACGTTATAGCGTTGAACCATATAACGTTGTGTCACATAACGTAATGCGTTATAACGTTGCACCATATAACGATGTGTTATATAACGTAATGCGTTATAACATTATACCATGTAACGTAATAAGTTATAACGTTATACCATATAACGTTGTGTTAATTAACGTAATGCGTTATAACGTTATACTATATAACGTAATACGTTATAGCGTTACACCATACAACGTTATGTCATATAACGTAAAGCGTTATAACGTTATACTATATAACGTAATAAGTTATAACGTTATACCATATAACGTAATAAGTTATAACGTTATACCATATAACGTTGTGTTATTTAACGTAAAGCGTTATAACGTTATACTATATAACGTAATACGTTATAGCGTTGTACCATATAACGTTGTGTTATATAACGTAATGCGTTATAACGTTATACCATACAACGTTTTGTTATATAACGTAATACGTTATAACGTTATGTTATGTAATGTAATAAGTTATAACCTTATACCATATAACGTTGTGTTATTTAACGTAATGCGTTATAACGTTATACTATATAACGTAATACGCTATAACGCTGTACCTTACAACGTATGTTATATGACGTAATACGTTATAACGTTATACTATATAACGTAATAAGTTATAACGTTATACCATATAACGTAATAAGTTATAACGTTATACCATATAACGTTGTGTTATTTAACGTAATGCGTTATAACGTTATACCTTCTAACGTAATGCGTTATGACGTTATGCCATATAACGTTATGTTATATAACGTAATGCGTTATAATGTTATACTGTAAAACGTAATTCTTTATAACGTTGTACCATATAACGTTGTGTTATTCAACGCAATGCGTTGTAACGTTATACTATATAACGTAATACGTTATATCGTTACACCATACAACGTTATGTCATATAACGTAAAGCGTTATAACGTTATACTATATAACGTAATAAGTTATAACGTTATACCATATAACGTAATAAGTTATAACGTTATACCATATAACGTTGTGTTATTTAACGTAATGCGTTATAACGTTATACTATATAACGTAATACGTTATAGCGTTGTACCATATAACGTTGTGTTATATAACGTAATGCGTTATAACGTTATACCATACAACGTTCTGTTATATAACGTAATACGTTATAACGTTATGTTATGTAATGTAATAAGTTATAACCTTATACCATATAACGTTGTGTTATTTAACGTAATGCGTTATAACGTTATACTATATAACGTAATACGCTATAACGCTGTACCTTACAACGTATGTTATATGACGTAATACGTTATAACGTTAGACTATATAACGTGATTGTTTATAAAGTTATATCATATAACGATATGTTATATAACGTAATACATTATGACGTTATGTTATATAACGTAATGCGAGATAACGCTATACAATATAACGTAATACGTCATAACGTTATACCCTCTAACGTAATACGTTATAACATTACACCATATAACGTTACGTTATATAACGTAATGCGGCATAATGTTATACAAAATAACGTAATACGTTATGACGTTATACCTTCTAACGTAATGCGTTATGACGTTATGCCATTTAACGTTATGTTATATAACATAATGCGTTATAACGTTATACTATATAATGTAATACGTTTTAACGTTATACCTTCTAACGTAACACGTTATAACATTATACCATATAGCGTTATGTTATATAACTTCATAAGATATAACGTTATACCATATATCGCAGTACGTTATAACGTTTTACCGTATAACATTATGCTACATAACGTAATGCGTTATAACGTTACACTACATAACGTAACACGTTATAACTTTATACTTTATAACGTTATGTTATATAACGTAATACGATATAACGTTATACAATGTAACGTAATACGTTATAACGTTATACCTTCTAACGTAACACATTATAACATTATACCATATCACGTTATGTTATATAACATAGTGCGTTATAACGTTATACTATATAACGTAATACGTTTTAACGTTATACCTTCTAACGTAACACGTTATAACATTATATCATATAACGTTATGTTATATAACATAATGCGATATAACGTTATACAGTATAACGTAATGCGTTATAACGTTATACCACATATCGCAGTACGTTATAACGTTTTACCGTATAACATTATGCTACATAACGTAATGCGTTATAACGTTATACTATATAACGTAACACGTTATAAGTTTATACCTTATAACGTTATGTTATATAACGTAATATGATATAACGTTATACAATGTAACGTAGTACGTTATAACGTTACACTATATAACGTAATACGTTATATCGTCATACCAAAAAACGTTATGTTATATAACGTACTGCATTATAACGTTATACTATATAACGTAATACGTTATTACATTATACTATATAACGTAATACGTTATAACGTTGTACCTTTTAAGGTAATACTTTGCAACATTAAACCATATAACATTATGTTATATAAAGTAATTCGTTATAATGTTATACTATATAACGTAATACGTTATAACGTTATACCTTATAACGTATGTTATATAGCGTAATTCGTTATAACTTTATACTATATAACGTAATTGTTTATAACGTTATACCATATAACGTTATGTTATATAACGTAATACGTTATAACCTTCTACCATATAACGTTATGTTATATAACGTAATGCGTTATGACGTTATACTATATAACGTAATACGTTTTAACGTTATACCTTCTAACGTAACACGTTATAACATTATACCATATAGCGTTATGTTATATAACGTAATAAGTTATAACGTTATACCATATATCGCAGTACGTTATAACGTTTTACCGTATAACATTATGCTACATAACGTAATACGTTATAACGTTATACCTTACGCTGCAGAAATTAAAGAACTATTAAAGATATCCATCAAAAACACAGAATTCCTGGCAAAAATGATAAGTGAACAAAACGCAATCCTTAAACAGCAAACGCAACAAATCACACTCATGCTACAGCTACTTACAAACACGCTAACTAAAAAATAAAAATGGACACGCTTAAAATAGCAGCCTGGAACTCTAACGGCCTACAACAAAGGGCCCTAGAAACTAAAACATTCCTGTATAACAATAATATCGATATACTTCTTGTTTCAGAAACACACTTCACTATAAAAAACTATTTAAAAATACCGTACTACACCATATATGATACCAAGCATCCCTCAGGAAAAGCACACGGAGGAACCGCAGTAATAATAAGAAACGATATTAAACACCATTTACACAGCCTGGTTAGTAAGGAATATATCCAAGCAACCACCGTTACAGTACAAACTAGCAGCAACTATTTACAGCTGTCAGCAGTATATGTACCACCGCGACATAAAATTACATCTCAAATGTGGGAAGATTACTTTCAACATTTAGGTGATAAGTATATTGCAGCGGGAGACTATAATTCAAAGCACACACTATGGGGATCAAGAATCAATACACCTCGAGGTAGAACCTTGGAGAAATACATTAGAAACAATAACCTCAATATATCCTCCACATGAAGACCGACTTACTGGCGGACAGACCTGAGCAAAATACCTGACCTACTTGATTTTGCAGTTACAAAAGTACTAAATTCAAATAAACTAAATATAGAACCCAGCCTCGAGCTTAGTTCCGATCATACACCCATAATTATTACATACTTAAACAAACCAATAATTTAAAAAAATTCAGAGACACTATGCAATAAAACCACCAAATGGCAAACATTTAAAGAAATAATTGAGAGCAAAATCAACTGCAACATCCCATTGAAATCACCCGAACATATCGAACAAGCAGTAATAACGCTTACAGAAACTATTCAGGAAGCAGCATGGGCAACCACCATACCTGAATCAACTAATAGACCAACAAAAATAATTCCGCCAGACATCCTTGAAAAAATTAGAGAAAAAAGAAAAGCGAAAGCAAAATGGCAAAAACATAGATCAAAAGAAAACAAAAAACACCTAAATAAACTTGCAAAGGAAATAAAAAACAAAATAAAAGAACACAATAACAATGAGTTCACAAAATTCATAGAGTCACTATCTGCACACGAGAACTCTAACTACTCCCTTTGGAAAGCCACAAAAAAAATAAAGAAGCCAATAAAACTAGTCCCAGCAATCAGAAAAGCAGATAATACATGGGCAAGAAGCAACGAAGAACAAGCTGAAGAATTTTCCAACCACCTAAGCAACATATTTACACCACATAATATCAATAATAGCAACCACAACTGTCATATGGACGAGGATGAGGTAATCACTAGTACTGCAACTGACAATCATTACATAATACCTAAAACAACAGCACATGAAATTAGAAACATAATCGAGAAAACAAAAAATAATAAGGCACCAGGAATTGACCTAATCAATGGTATAATCTTGAAAAACCTTCCTCCAAAAGCGATACGGCTAATTACAATAATCCTTAATGCAATATTAAGAATCCAATACTATCCTAAACTATGGAAACTAGCACAGATCATAATGTTACCTAAACCAGGCAAAGACCCACATCAAACAGTATCGTACAGACCAATATCACTACTTCCAGTATTCTCCAAAATACTGGAAAAAATAATTTACGCCCGCCTAAAACCAATAATAGAGAAGGAAAAACTAATACCAGATCACCAATTTGGATTCAGGAACAAACACTCCACGATAGAGCAAATGCACAGACTCACAAACGAAATAATACTAGCAATAGAAAACAAACAATACTGTACAGCCCTCTTTATGGACATCGAGAAAGCATTCGACAAAATAAACCACGATAGTCTACTTCAATCAATCAGAAAACAATTCCCGGCGCAGATATACCATTTAACTAAATCCTACTTAAGCAACAGAACCTTTACAGTAAAAATTAAAGATACATACTCTCAAGTTAATGACATCAAGGCAGGGGTTCCGCAAGGAAGCGTCTTGGGACCAATTCTCTACACACTATACACGGCCAACATACCAACAACCACCAACAGCAAAATACTGACATTTGCGGATGACACTGTGGTACTAGTCAGGCACACTAACCCAGCAACAGCAGTCGCATTGCTACAAGAGCATATTGCAAAAATAGAAAAGTGGCTTCAAGTTAAACAAATTAAAGCAAACCCTGATAAATGCAACCACATTACATTCACACTGCGAAAACAGTTACCACCAAACATTACACTCAACGGCACGCACATAATACAAACAAGGCAAGTCAAATACCTAGGACTACACTTTGATACAAGATTCACATGGAAACAGCATATCAAATCAATAATAAGCAAAATACAGATAGCAAGGAGACAGATGTACTGGTTAACAAGTCGAAAATCCAAACTAAGCATAGAAAACAAATTAAAAATCTACAAAACCATAATAAAACCAATCTGGACGTACAGAATACCACTATGGGGAACTGCAGCAATGAGCCATATAACCAAACTAGAGGCAATGCAATCTAAAATACTTAGAACAATAGTAAACGCCCCATGGTACGTTAGAAACGAGGACATACGAAAAGACCTTGGAATACCAACGGTCAAGGAAGAGATTAGCAGATTCGCAAGAAGGTACAGAGAAAGATTAGCAACGCACACGAACCGGCTGGCAGCGGAAACGATCACCACATTCATCGAAAGGAGATTAAAAAGGAAACATCCAGTAGATCTCATAAAGGATACACCCTAACAAGCACGAAGATGGAACCCCATTGGGGGTAGCCACCCACATGTTATATTAGTAAATAGCTATAACATTTTACCAAATGTCCTACTGGACAAATTGTAAAATTTAAAGCAAATAAATAAAAAAAAACGTTATACCTTCTAACGTAACACGTTATAACATTATACCTTATAACGTTATGTTATATAACGTAATAAGTTATAAAGTTATACCATACATCGTATTCCGCTATATCGTTATACCATATAACGTTATGTTATATAACGTAATGCGATATAACGTTACACAATATAACGTGTTACGTTATAACGTCATACCTTCTAACGTAACACGTTATAACACTATACCATATAACGTTATGTTATATAACATAATGCGTTATAACGTTATACTATATAACGTAATACGTTTTAACGTTCTACCTTCTAGCGTAACACGTTATAACATTATACCATATAGCGTTATGTTATATAACGTAATAAGTTATAACGTTATTCCATATATCGCAGTTCGTTATATCGTTTTACCGTATAACAGTATGCTACATAACGTAATGCGTTATAACGTTATACTATATAACGTAACACGTTATAACTTTATAGCTTATAACGTTATGTTGTATAACGTAATACGATATAACGTTATACAATGTAACGTAATACGTTATAACGTTATACCTTCTAACGTAACACGTTATATCATTATACCATATAACGTTATGTTATATAACGTAATAAGTTATAAAGTTATACTATATAACGAAATACGCTTTAACGTTCTACCTTCTAGCGTAACACGTTATAACATTATACCATATAGCGTTATGTTATATAACGTAATAAGTTATAACGTTATTCCATATATCGCTGTACGTTATATCGTTTTACCGTATAACAGTGTGCTACATAACGTAATGCGTTATAACGTTATACTATATAACGTAACACGTTATAACTTTATACCTTATAACGTTATGTTATATAACGTAATACGATATAACGTTATACAATGTAACGTAATACGTTATAACGTTATACCTTCTAACGTAACACGTTATAACAATATACCATATAACGTTATGTTATATAACATAATGCGATATAACGTTATACAGTATAACGTAATACGTTATATCGTTATACCTTCTACCGTAACGCGGTATAACATTATACCATATATCGTTATGTTATATAACGTAATAAGTTATAACGTTATACCATACATCGCAGTACGTTATAACGTTTTACCGTAAAACATTATGCGACATAACGTACTGCGTTATAACGTTATACTATATAAAGGTAACATGTTATAACTTTAAACCTTATTACGTTATGTTATATAACATAAAGCGATATAACGTTATACAGTATAACGTAATACGTTATAACGTTATACCTTCTAACGTAACACGTTATAACATTATACCATATAACGTTAGGTTATATAACGTAATAATTTGTAAAGTTATACCATATATCGCAGTACGTTATAACGTTTTACCGTATAACATAATGCTACATAACGTAAGGCGTTATAACCTTATACTATATAACGGAACACGTTATAACTTTATACCTTATAACGTTATGTTATATAACGTACTACGATATAATGTTATACAATGTAACGCAATACGTTATAACGTTTTACCTTCTAACCTATCACGTTATAACATTATACCATATAGCGTTATGTTATATAACGTAATAAGTTATAACGTTATACCATATATCGCAGTAGGTTATAACGTTTTACCGTATAACATTATGCTACATAACGTAATACGTTATAACGTTATACCTTCTAACGTAACACGTTATAACTTTATACCTTATTACGTTATGTTATATAACGTAATGCGATATAACGTTACACAATATAACGTGTTACGTTATAACGTCATACCTTCTAACGTAACACGTTGTAACACTATACCATATAACGTTATGTTATATAACATAATGCGTTATAACGTTATACTATATAACGTAATACGTTTTAACGTTCTACCTTCTAGCGTAACACGTTATAACATTATACCATATAGCGTTATGTTATATAACATAATGCGATATAACGTTATACAGTATAACGTAATACGTTATATCGTTATACCTTCTACCGTAACGCGTTATAACATTATACCATATATCGTTATGTTATATAACGCAATAAGTTATAACGTTATACCATACATCGCAGTACGTTATAACGTTTTACCGTAAAACATTATGCGACATAACGTACTGCGTTATAACGTTATACTATATAAAGGTAACATGTTATAACTTTAAACCTTATAACGTTATGTTATATAACATAAAGCGATATAACGTTATACAGTATAACGTAATACGTTATAACGTTATACCTTCTAACGTAACACGTTATAACATTATACCATATAACGTTAGGTTATATAACGTAATAATTTGTAAAGTTATACCATATATCGCAGTACGTTATAACGTTTTACCGTATAACATAATGCTACATAACGTAAGGCGTTATAACCTTATACTATATAACGGAACACGTTATAACTTTATACCTTATAACGTTATGTTATATAACGTACTACGATATAATGTTATACAATGTAACGCAATACGTTATAACGTTTTACCTTCTAACCTATCACGTTATAACATTATACCATATAGCGTTATGTTATATAACGTAATAAGTTATAACGTTATACCATATATCGCAGTAGG
Organism: Bombus hypnorum; assembly: GCA_911387925.2. Classification (NCBI taxonomy): domain Eukaryota; kingdom Metazoa; phylum Arthropoda; class Insecta; order Hymenoptera; family Apidae; genus Bombus; species Bombus hypnorum. The sequence continues at coordinate 2,264,387 of OU427027.1, forward strand.
TTATAACGTTTTACCGTATAACATTATGCTACATAACGTAATACGTTATAACGTTATACCTTCTAACGTAACACGTTATAACTTTATACCTTATTACGTTATGTTATATAACGTAATGCGATATAACGTTACACAATATAACGTGTTACGTTATAACGTCATACCTTCTAACGTAACACGTTGTAACACTATACCATATAACGTTATGTTATATAACATAATGCGTTATAACGTTATACTATATAACGTAATACGTTTTAACGTTCTACCTTCTAGCGTAACACGTTATAACATTATACCATATAGCGTTATGTTATATAACATAATGCGATATAACGTTATACAGTATAACGTAATACGTTATATCGTTATACCTTCTACCGTAACGCGTTATAACATTATACCATATATCGTTATGTTATATAACGTAATAAGTTATAACGTTATACCATACATCGCAGTACGTTATAACGTTTTACCGTAAAACATTATGCGACATAACGTACTGCGTTATAACGTTATACTATATAAAGGTAACATGTTATAACTTTAAACCTTATAACGTTATGTTATATAACATAAAGCGATATAACGTTATACAGTATAACGTAATACGTTATAACGTCATACCTTCTAACGTAACACGTTGTAACACTATACCATATAACGTTATGTTATATAACATAATGCGTTATAACGTTATACTATATAACGTAATGCGTTATAACGTTATACTATATAACGTAACACGTTATTACTTTATACCTTATAACGTTATGTTATATAGCGTAATACGATATAACGTTATACAATGTAACGTAATACGTTATAACGTTATTCCTTCTAACGTAACACGTTATAACATTATACCATATATCGTTATGTTATATAACGTAATAAGTTATAACGTTATACCATACATCGCAGTACGTTATAACGTTTTACCGTAAAACATTATGCGACATAACGTACTGCGTTATAACGTTATACTATATAAAGGTAACATGTTATAACTTTAAACCTTATAACGTTATGTTATATAACATAAAGCGATATAACGTTATACAGTATAACGTAATACGTTATAACGTTATACCTTCTAACGTAACACGTTATAACATTATACCATATAACGTTATGTTATATAACGTAATAATTTGTAAAGTTATACCATATATCGCAGTACGTTATAACGTTTTACCGTAAAACATTATGCGACATAACGTACTGCGTTATAACGTTATACTATATAAAGGTAACATGTTATAACTTTAAACCTTATAACGTTATGTTATATAACATAAAGCGATATAACGTTATACAGTATAACGTAATACGTTATAACGTTATACCTTCTAACGTAACACGTTATAACATTATACCATATAACGTTATGCTATATAACGTAATAATTTGTAAAGTTATACCATATATCGCAGTACGTTATAACGTTTTACCGTATAACATAATGCTACATAACGTAAGGCGTTATAACCTTATACTATATAACGGAACACGTTATAACTATATGCCTTATAACGTTATGTTATATAACGTACTACGATATAATGTTATACAATGTAACGCAATACGTTATAACGTTATACCTTCTAACCTAACACGTTATAACATTACACCATATAGCGTTATGTTATATAACGTAATAAGTTATAACGTTATACCATATATCGCAGTACGTTATAACGTTTTACCGTATAACATTATGCTACATAACGTAATACGTTATAACGTTATACCTTCTAACGTAACACGTTATAACTTTATACCTTATTACGTTATGTTATATAACGTAATGCGATATAACGTTACACAATATAACGTGTTACGTTATAACGTCATACCTTCTAACGTAACACGTTGTAACACTATACCATATAACGTTATGTTATATAACATAATGCGTTATAACGTTATACTCTATAACGTAATACGTTTTAACGTTCTACCTTCTAGCGTAACACGTTATAACATTATACCATATAGCGTTATGTTATATAACGTAATAAGTTATAACGTTATTCCATATATCGCAGTACGTTATATCATTTTACCGTATAACAGTATGCTACATAACGTAATGCGTTATAACGTTATACTATATAACGTAGTACGCTTTAACGTTATACCTTATAACGTTATGTTATGTAACGTAATACGATATAACGTTATACAATGTAACGTAATACGTTATAACGTTATACCTTCTAACATAACACGTTATAACATTATACCATATAACGTTATGTTATATAACATAATGCGTCATAACGTTATACTATATAAAGTAATACGTTTTAACGTTATACCTTCTAACGTAACACGTTATAACATTATACCATATAACGTTATGTTATATAACGTAATAATTTATAAAGTTATACCATACATCGTAGTACGTTATAACGTTTTACCGTATAACATTAAGCGACATAACGTACTGCGTTATAACGTTATACTATATAAAGGTAACACGTTATAACTCTAAAGCTTATAACGTTATGTTATATAACATTATGCGATATAACGTTATACAGTATAACGTAATATGTTATAACGTTATACCTTCTAACGTAACACGTTATAACATTATACCATATAACGTTATGTTATATAACGTAATTATTTATAAAGTTATACCATACATCGTATTCCGCTATAACGTTATACTGTATAACGTTATGTTATATAACGCATTGCGATATAACGTTACACAATATAACGTGTTACGTTTTAACGATAAACCTTCTAACGTAACACGTTATAGCACTATACCGTATAGCGTTATGTTATATAACATAATGCGTTATAACGTTGTACTATATAACGTAATACGTTATAACGTTATACCTTCTAACCTAACACGTTATAACATTATACCATATAGCGTTATGTTATATAACGTAATAAGTTATAACGTTATACCATATATCGCAGTACGTTATAACGTTTTACCGTATAACATTATGCTACATAACGTAATATGTTATAACGTTATACCTTCTAACGTAACACGTTATAACTTTATACCTTATAACGTTATGTTATATAACGTAATGCGATATAACGTTACACAATATAACGTGTTACGTTATAACGTCATACCTTCTAACGTAACACGTTATAACACTATACCATATAACGTTATGTTATATAACGTAATGCGTTATAACGTTATACTATATAACGTAACACGTTATTACTTTATACCTTATAACGTTATGTTATATAGCGTAATACGATATAACGTTATACAATGTAACGTAATACGTTATAACGTTATTCCTTCTAACGTAACACGTTATAACAATATACCATATAACGTTATGTTATATAACATAATGCGTTACAACGTTATACTATATAACGTAATACGTTTTAACGTTATACCTTCTAACGTAACACGTTATAACATTATACCATATAGCGTTATGTTATATAACGTAATAAGTTATAACGTTATACCATATACCGCAGTACGTTATAACGTTTTACCGTATAACATTATGCTACATAACGTAATGCGTTATAACATTATGCTACATAACGTAATACGTTATAACGTTATACCTTCTAACGTAACACGTTATAACTTTATACCTTATAACGTTATGTTATATAACGTAATAAGTTATAACGTTATACCATATATCGCAGTACGTTATAACGTTTTACCGTATAACATTATGCTACATAACGTAATACGTTATAACGTTATACCTTCTAACGTAACACGTTATAACTTTATACCTTATAACGTTATGTTATATAACGTAATAAGTTATAAAGTTATACCATACATCGTATTCCGCTATAACGGTATACCTTATAACGTTATGTTATATAACGTAATACGATATAACGTTATACAATGTAACGTAATACGTTATAACGTTATACCTTCTACGGTAACGCGTTATAACATTATACCATATATCGTTATGTTATATAACGTAATAAGTTATAACGTTATACCATATATCGCAGTACGTTATAACGTTTTACCGTATAACATTATGCGACATAACGTACTGCGTTATAACGTTATACTATATAAAGGTAACACGTTATAACATTATACCATATAACGTTATGTTATATAACGTAATAATTTATAAAGTTATACCATACATCGTATTCCGCTATAACGTTATACTGTATAACGTTATGTTATATAACGCAATGCGATATAACGTTACACAATATAACGTGTTACGTTTTAACGTTAAACCTTCTAACGTAACACGTTATAACATTATACCATATAACGTTATGTTATATAACGTAATAATTTATAAAGTTATACCATACATCGTATTCCGCTATAACGTTATACCTTATAACGTTATGTTATATAACGTAATACGTTATAACGTTATACCTTCTAACCTAACACGTTATAACATTATACCATATAGCGTTATGTTATATAACATAATGCGATATAACGTTATACAGTATAACGTAATACGTTATATCGTTATACCTTCTACCGTAACGCGGTATAACATTATACCATATATCGTTATGTTATATAACGTAATAAGTTATAACGTTATACCATACATCGCAGTACGTTATAACGTTTTACCGTAAAACATTATGCGACATAACGTACTGCGTTATAACGTTATACTATATAAAGGTAACATGTTATAACTTTAAACCTTATTACGTTATGTTATATAACATAAAGCGATATAACGTTATACAGTATAACGTAATACGTTATAACGTTATACCTTCTAACGTAACACGTTATAACATTATACCATATAACGTTAGGTTATATAACGTAATAATTTGTAAAGTTATACCATATATCGCAGTACGTTATAACGTTTTACCGTATAACATAATGCTACATAACGTAAGGCGTTATAACCTTATACTATATAACGGAACACGTTATAACTTTATACCTTATAACGTTATGTTATATAACGTACTACGATATAATGTTATACAATGTAACGCAATACGTTATAACGTTTTACCTTCTAACCTATCACGTTATAACATTATACCATATAGCGTTATGTTATATAACGTAATAAGTTATAACGTTATACCATATATCGCAGTAGGTTATAACGTTTTACCGTATAACATTATGCTACATAACGTAATACGTTATAACGTTATACCTTCTAACGTAACACGTTATAACTTTATACCTTATTACGTTATGTTATATAACGTAATGCGATATAACGTTACACAATATAACGTGTTACGTTATAACGTCATACCTTCTAACGTAACACGTTGTAACACTATACCATATAACGTTATGTTATATAACATAATGCGTTATAACGTTATACTATATAACGTAATACGTTTTAACGTTCTACCTTCTAGCGTAACACGTTATAACATTATACCATATAGCGTTATGTTATATAACATAATGCGATATAACGTTATACAGTATAACGTAATACGTTATATCGTTATACCTTCTACCGTAACGCGTTATAACATTATACCATATATCGTTATGTTATATAACGCAATAAGTTATAACGTTATACCATACATCGCAGTACGTTATAACGTTTTACCGTAAAACATTATGCGACATAACGTACTGCGTTATAACGTTATACTATATAAAGGTAACATGTTATAACTTTAAACCTTATAACGTTATGTTATATAACATAAAGCGATATAACGTTATACAGTATAACGTAATACGTTATAACGTTATACCTTCTAACGTAACACGTTATAACATTATACCATATAACGTTAGGTTATATAACGTAATAATTTGTAAAGTTATACCATATATCGCAGTACGTTATAACGTTTTACCGTATAACATAATGCTACATAACGTAAGGCGTTATAACCTTATACTATATAACGGAACACGTTATAACTTTATACCTTATAACGTTATGTTATATAACGTACTACGATATAATGTTATACAATGTAACGCAATACGTTATAACGTTTTACCTTCTAACCTATCACGTTATAACATTATACCATATAGCGTTATGTTATATAACGTAATAAGTTATAACGTTATACCATATATCGCAGTAGGTTATAACGTTTTACCGTATAACATTATGCTACATAACGTAATACGTTATAACGTTATACCTTCTAACGTAACACGTTATAACTTTATACCTTATTACGTTATGTTATATAACGTAATGCGATATAACGTTACACAATATAACGTGTTACGTTATAACGTCATACCTTCTAACGTAACACGTTGTAACACTATACCATATAACGTTATGTTATATAACATAATGCGTTATAACGTTATACTATATAACGTAATACGTTTTAACGTTCTACCTTCTAGCGTAACACGTTATAACATTATACCATATAGCGTTATGTTATATAACATAATGCGATATAACGTTATACAGTATAACGTAATACGTTATATCGTTATACCTTCTACCGTAACGCGTTATAACATTATACCATATATCGTTATGTTATATAACGTAATAAGTTATAACGTTATACCATACATCGCAGTACGTTATAACGTTTTACCGTAAAACATTATGCGACATAACGTACTGCGTTATAACGTTATACTATATAAAGGTAACATGTTATAACTTTAAACCTTATAACGTTATGTTATATAACATAAAGCGATATAACGTTATACAGTATAACGTAATACGTTATAACGTCATACCTTCTAACGTAACACGTTGTAACACTATACCATATAACGTTATGTTATATAACATAATGCGTTATAACGTTATACTATATAACGTAATGCGTTATAACGTTATACTATATAACGTAACACGTTATTACTTTATACCTTATAACGTTATGTTATATAGCGTAATACGATATAACGTTATACAATGTAACGTAATACGTTATAACGTTATTCCTTCTAACGTAACACGTTATAACATTATACCATATATCGTTATGTTATATAACGTAATAAGTTATAACGTTATACCATACATCGCAGTACGTTATAACGTTTTACCGTAAAACATTATGCGACATAACGTACTGCGTTATAACGTTATACTATATAAAGGTAACATGTTATAACTTTAAACCTTATAACGTTATGTTATATAACATAAAGCGATATAACGTTATACAGTATAACGTAATACGTTATAACGTTATACCTTCTAACGTAACACGTTATAACATTATACCATATAACGTTATGTTATATAACGTAATAATTTGTAAAGTTATACCATATATCGCAGTACGTTATAACGTTTTACCGTAAAACATTATGCGACATAACGTACTGCGTTATAACGTTATACTATATAAAGGTAACATGTTATAACTTTAAACCTTATAACGTTATGTTATATAACATAAAGCGATATAACGTTATACAGTATAACGTAATACGTTATAACGTTATACCTTCTAACGTAACACGTTATAACATTATACCATATAACGTTATGCTATATAACGTAATAATTTGTAAAGTTATACCATATATCGCAGTACGTTATAACGTTTTACCGTATAACATAATGCTACATAACGTAAGGCGTTATAACCTTATACTATATAACGGAACACGTTATAACTATATGCCTTATAACGTTATGTTATATAACGTACTACGATATAATGTTATACAATGTAACGCAATACGTTATAACGTTATACCTTCTAACCTAACACGTTATAACATTACACCATATAGCGTTATGTTATATAACGTAATAAGTTATAACGTTATACCATATATCGCAGTACGTTATAACGTTTTACCGTATAACATTATGCTACATAACGTAATACGTTATAACGTTATACCTTCTAACGTAACACGTTATAACTTTATACCTTATTACGTTATGTTATATAACGTAATGCGATATAACGTTACACAATATAACGTGTTACGTTATAACGTCATACCTTCTAACGTAACACGTTGTAACACTATACCATATAACGTTATGTTATATAACATAATGCGTTATAACGTTATACTCTATAACGTAATACGTTTTAACGTTCTACCTTCTAGCGTAACACGTTATAACATTATACCATATAGCGTTATGTTATATAACGTAATAAGTTATAACGTTATTCCATATATCGCAGTACGTTATATCATTTTACCGTATAACAGTATGCTACATAACGTAATGCGTTATAACGTTATACTATATAACGTAGTACGCTTTAACGTTATACCTTATAACGTTATGTTATATAACGTAATACGATATAACGTTATACAATGTAACGTAATACGTTATAACGTTATACCTTCTAACATAACACGTTATAACATTATACCATATAACGTTATGTTATATAACATAATGCGTCATAACGTTATACTATATAAAGTAATACGTTTTAACGTTATACCTTCTAACGTAACACGTTATAACATTATACCATATAACGTTATGTTATATAACGTAATAATTTATAAAGTTATACCATACATCGTAGTACGTTATAACGTTTTACCGTATAACATTAAGCGACATAACGTACTGCGTTATAACGTTATACTATATAAAGGTAACACGTTATAACTCTAAAGCTTATAACGTTATGTTATATAACATTATGCGATATAACGTTATACAGTATAACGTAATATGTTATAACGTTATACCTTCTAACGTAACACGTTATAACATTATACCATATAACGTTATGTTATATAACGTAATTATTTATAAAGTTATACCATACATCGTATTCCGCTATAACGTTATACTGTATAACGTTATGTTATATAACGCATTGCGATATAACGTTACACAATATAACGTGTTACGTTTTAACGATAAACCTTCTAACGTAACACGTTATAGCACTATACCGTATAGCGTTATGTTATATAACATAATGCGTTATAACGTTGTACTATATAACGTAATACGTTATAACGTTATACCTTCTAACCTAACACGTTATAACATTATACCATATAGCGTTATGTTATATAACGTAATAAGTTATAACGTTATACCATATATCGCAGTACGTTATAACGTTTTACCGTATAACATTATGCTACATAACGTAATATGTTATAACGTTATACCTTCTAACGTAACACGTTATAACTTTATACCTTATAACGTTATGTTATATAACGTAATGCGATATAACGTTACACAATATAACGTGTTACGTTATAACGTCATACCTTCTAACGTAACACGTTATAACACTATACCATATAACGTTATGTTATATAACGTAATGCGTTATAACGTTATACTATATAACGTAACACGTTATTACTTTATACCTTATAACGTTATGTTATATAGCGTAATACGATATAACGTTATACAATGTAACGTAATACGTTATAACGTTATTCCTTCTAACGTAACACGTTATAACAATATACCATATAACGTTATGTTATATAACATAATGCGTTACAACGTTATACTATATAACGTAATACGTTTTAACGTTATACCTTCTAACGTAACACGTTATAACATTATACCATATAGCGTTATGTTATATAACGTAATAAGTTATAACGTTATACCATATACCGCAGTACGTTATAACGTTTTACCGTATAACATTATGCTACATAACGTAATGCGTTATAACATTATGCTACATAACGTAATACGTTATAACGTTATACCTTCTAACGTAACACGTTATAACTTTATACCTTATAACGTTATGTTATATAACGTAATAAGTTATAACGTTATACCATATATCGCAGTACGTTATAACGTTTTACCGTATAACATTATGCTACATAACGTAATACGTTATAACGTTATACCTTCTAACGTAACACGTTATAACTTTATACCTTATAACGTTATGTTATATAACGTAATAAGTTATAAAGTTATACCATACATCGTATTCCGCTATAACGGTATACCTTATAACGTTATGTTATATAACGTAATACGATATAACGTTATACAATGTAACGTAATACGTTATAACGTTATACCTTCTACGGTAACGCGTTATAACATTATACCATATATCGTTATGTTATATAACGTAATAAGTTATAACGTTATACCATATATCGCAGTACGTTATAACGTTTTACCGTATAACATTATGCGACATAACGTACTGCGTTATAACGTTATACTATATAAAGGTAACACGTTATAACATTATACCATATAACGTTATGTTATATAACGTAATAATTTATAAAGTTATACCATACATCGTATTCCGCTATAACGTTATACTGTATAACGTTATGTTATATAACGCAATGCGATATAACGTTACACAATATAACGTGTTACGTTTTAACGTTAAACCTTCTAACGTAACACGTTATAACATTATACCATATAACGTTATGTTATATAACGTAATAATTTATAAAGTTATACCATACATCGTATTCCGCTATAACGTTATACCTTATAACGTTATGTTATATAACGTAATACGTTATAACGTTATACCTTCTAACCTAACACGTTATAACATTATACCATATAGCGTTATGTTATATAACGTAATAAGTTATAACGTTATACCATATATCGCAGTACGTTATAACGTTTTACCGTATAACATTATGCTACATAACGTAATACGTTATAACGTTATACCTTCTAACGTAACACGTTATAACTTTATACCTTATAACGTTATGTTATATAACGTAATGCGATATAACGTTACACAATATAACGTGTTACGTTATAACGTCATACCTTCTAACGTAACACGTTATAACACTATACCATATAACGTTATGTTATATAACGTAATGCGTTATAACGTTATACTATATAACGTAACACGTTACTACTTTATACCTTATAACGTTATGTTATATAGCGTAATACGATATAACGTTATACAATGTAACGTAATACGTTATAACGTTATGCCTTCTAACGTAACACGTTATAACAATATACCATATAACGTTATGTTATATAACATAATGCGTTACAACGTTATACTATATAACGTAATACGTTTTAACGTTATACCTTCTAACGTAACACGTTATAACATTATACCATATAGCGTTATGTTATATAACGTAATAAGTTATAACGTTATACCATATACCGCAGTACGTTATAACGTTTTACCGTATAACATTATGCTACATAACGTAATGCGTTATAACATTATGCTACATAACGTAATACGTTATAACGTTATACCTTCTAACGTAACACGTTATAACTTTATACCTTATAACGTTATGTTATATAACGTAGTAAGTTATAAAGTTATACCGTACATCGTATTCCGCTATAACGTTATACCATATAACGTTATGTTTTATAACGTAATGCGATATAACGTTACACAATATAACGTGTTACGTTATAACGTCATACCTTCTAACGTAACACGTTATAACACTATACCATGTAACGTTATGTTATATAACATAATGCGTTATAACGTTATACTATATAACGTAATACGTTTTAACGTTGTACCTTCTAGCGTAACACGTTATAACATTATACCATATAGCGTTATGTTATATAACGTAATAAGTTATAACGTTATTCCATATATCGCAGTACATTATATCGTTTTACCGTATAACAGTATGCTACGAAACGTAATGCGTTATAACGTTATACTATATAACGTAACACGTTATAACTTTATACCTTATAACGTTATGTTATATAACGTACTACGATATAATGTTATACAATGTAACGTAATACGTTATAACGTTATACCTTCTAACCTAACACGTTACAACATTATACCATATAACGTTATGTTATATAACATAATGCGTTATAACGTTATACTATATAACGTAATACGTTTTAACGTTATACCTTCTAACGTAACACGTTATAACATTATACCATATAGCGTTATGTTATATAACGTAATAAGTTATAACGTTATACCATATATCGCAGTACGTTATAACGTTTTACCGTATAACATTATGCTACATAACGTAATACGTTATAACGTTATACCTTCTAACGTAACACGTTATAACTTTATACCTTATAACGTTATGTTATATAACGTAATAAGTTATAAAGTTATACCATACATCGTATTCCGCTATAACGTTATACCTTATATCGTTATGTTATATAACGTAATACGATATAACTTTATACAATGTTACGTAATACGTTATAACGTTATACCTTCTACGGTAACGCGTTATAACATTATACCATATATCGTTATGTTATATAACGTAATAAGTTATAACGTTATACCATATATCGCAGTACGTTATAACGTTTTACCGTATAACATTATGCGACATAACGTACTGCGTTATAACGTTATACTATATAAAGGTAACACGTTATAACTTTAAACCTTATAACGTTATGTTATATAACATAATGCGATATAACGTTATACAGTATAACGTAATACGTTATAACGTTATACCTTCTAACGTAACACGTTATAACATTATACCATATAGCGTTATGTTATATAACGTAATAAGTTATAACGTTATACCATATATCGCAGTACGTTATAACGTTTTACCGTATAACATTATGCTACATAACGTAATAAGTTATAAAGTTATACTATATAACGTAGTACGCTTTAACGTTATACCTTATAACGTTATGTTATATAACGTAATACGATATAACGTTATACAATGTAACGTAATACGTTATAACGTTATACCTTCTAACATAACACGTTATAACATTATACCAAATAACGTTATGTTATATAACATAATGCGTTACAACGTTTTACTATATAACGTAATACGTTTTAACGTTATACCTTCTAACGTAACACGTTATATCATTATACCATATAGCGTTATGTTATATAACGTAATAAGTTATAACGTTATACCATATATCGCAGTACGTTATAACGTTTTACCGTATAACATTATGCTACATAACCTAATGCCTTATAACGTTATACTATATAACGTAGTACGCTTTAACGTTATACCTTATGACGTTATGTTATATAACGTAATACGATATAACGTTATACTATATAACGTAATACGTTTTAACGTTATACCTTCTAACGTAACACGTTATAACAATATACCATATAACGTTATGTTATATAACATAATGCGATATAACGTTATACAGTATAACGTAATACGTTATAACGTTATACCTTCTAACGTAACACGTTATAACATTATACCATATAACGTTATGTTGTATAACATAATGCGTTATAACGTTATACTATATAACGTAATACGTTTTAACGTTATACCTTCTAACGTAACACGTTATAACAATATACCATATAACGTTATGTTATATAACATAATGCGATATAACGTTATACAGTATAACGTAATACGTTATAACGTTATATCTTCTAACGTAACACGTTATAACATTATACCTTATAGCGTTATGTTATATAACATAATGCGTTATAACGTTATACTATATAACGTAATACGTTTTAACGTTATACCTTCTAACGTAACACGTTGTAACATTATACCATATAGCGTTATGTTATATAACGTAATAAGTTATAACGTTATACCATATATCGCAGTACGTTATAACGTTTTACCGTATAACATTATGCTACATAACGTAATACGTTATAACGTTATACCTTCTAACGTAACACGTTATAACTTTATACCTTATAACGTTATGTTATATAACGTAATAAGTTATAAAGTTATACCATACATCGTATTCCGCTATAACGTTATACCTTATAACGTTATGTTATATAACGTAATACGATATAACTTTATACAATGTAACGTAATACGTTATAACGTTATACCTTCTACGGTAACGCGTTATAACATTATACCATATATCGTTATGTTATATAACGTAATAAGTTATAACGTTATACCATATATCGCAGTACGTTATAACGTTTTACCGTATAACATTATGCGACATAACGTACTGCGTTATAACGTTATACTATATAAAGGTAACACGTTATAACTTTAAACCTTATAACGTTATGTTATATAACATAATGCGATATAACGTTATACAGTATAACGTAATACGTTATAACGTTATACCTTCTAACGTAACACGTTATAACATTATACCATATAACGTTTTGTTATATAACGTAACAATTTATAAAGTTATACCATACATCGTATTCCGCTATAACGTTATACTGTATAACGTTATGTTATATAACGCAATGCGATATAACGTTACACAATATAACGTGTTACGTTTTAACGTTAAACCTTCTAACGTAACACGTTATAACATTATACCATATAACGTTATGTTATATAACGTAATAATTTATAAAGTTATACCATATATCGCAGTACGTTATAACGTTTTACCGTATAACATTATGCTACATAACGTAATAAGTTATAACGTTATACTATATAACGTAACACGTTATAACTTTATACCTTATAACGTTATGTTATATAACGTAATACGATATAACGTTATACAATGTAACGTAATACGTTATAACGTTATGCCTTCTAACGTAACACGTTATAACAATATACCATATAACGTTATGTTATATAACATAATGCGTTATAACGTTATACTATATAACGTAATACGTTTTAACGTTATACCTTCTAACGTAACACGTTATAACATTATACCATATAGCGTTATGTTATATATCGTAATAAGTTATAACGTTATACCATATACCGCAGTACGTTATAACGTTTTACCGTATAACATTATGCTACATAACGTAATGCGTTATAACATTATGCTACATAACGTAATACGTTACAACGTTATACCTTCTAACGTAACACGTTATAACTTTATACCTTATAACGTTATGTTATATAACGTACTACGATATAATGTTATACAATGTAACGTAATACGTTATAACGTTATACCTTCTAATCTAACACGTTATAACATTATACCATATAACGTTATGTTATATAACATAATGCGTTATAATGTTATACTATATAACGTAATATGTTTTAACGTTATACCTTCTAACGTAACACGTTATAACATTATACCATATAGCGTTATGTTATATAACGTAATAAGTTATAACGTTATACCATATATCGCAGTACGTTATAACGTTTTACCGTATAACATTATGCTACATAACGTAATAAGTTATAAAGTTATACTATATAACGTAGTACGCTTTAACGTTCTACCTTCTAGCGTAACACGTTATAACATTATACCATATAGCGTTATGTTATATAACGTAATATGTTATAACGTTATACCATATATCGCAGTACGTTATAACGTTTTACCGTATAACATTATGCTACATAACGTAATGCGTTATAACATAATGCTACATAACGTAATGCGTTATAACCTTATACTATATAACGTAACACGTTATAACTTTATACCTTATAACGTTATGTTATATAACGTAATACGATATAATGTTATACAATGTAACGTAATACGTTATAACGTTATACCTCCTAACGTAACACGTTATAACATTATACCATATAACGTTATGTTATATAACATAATGCGTTATAACGTTATACTATATAACGTAATACGATTTAACGTTATACCTTCTAACGTAACACGTTATAACATTATACCATATAGCGTTATGTTATATAACGTAATAAGTTATAACGTTATACCATATATCGCAGTACGTTATAACGTTTTACCGTATAACATTATGCTACATAACGTAATACGTTATAACGTTATACCTTCTAACGTAACACGTTATAACATTATACCATATAACGTTATGTTATATAACGTAATAATTTATAAAGTTATACCATACATCGTATTCCGCTATAACGTTATACTGTATAACGTTATGTTATATAACGCAATGCGATATAACGTTACACAATATAACGTGTTACGTTTTAACGTTAAACCTTCTAACGTAACACGTTATAACATTATACCATATAACGTTATGTTATATAACGTAATAATTTATAAAGTTATACCATATATCGCAGTACGTTATAACGTTTTGCCGTATAACATTATGCTACATAACGTAATAAGTTATAAAGTTATACTATATAACGTAGTACGCTTTAACGTTATACCTTATAACGTTATGTTATATAACGTAATACGATATAACGTTATACAATGTAACGTAATAGGTTATAACGTTATACCTTCTAACATAACACGTTATAACATTATACCAAATAACGTTATGTTATATAACATAATGCGTTATAACGTTATACTATATAACGTAATACGTTTTAACGTTATACCTTCTAACGTAACACGTTATAACATTATACCATATAGCGTTATGTTATATAACGTAATAAGTTATAACGTTATACCATATATCGCAGTACGTTATAACGTTTTACCGTATAACATTATGCTACATAACGTAATGCGTTATAACGTTATACTATATAACGTAACACGTTATAACTTTATACCTTATAACGTTATGTTATATAACGTAATACGATATTACGTTATACAATGTAACGTAATACGTTATAACGTTATGCCTTCTAACGTAACACGTTATAACAATATACCATATAACGTTATGTTATATAACATAATGCGTTATAACGTTATACTATATAACGTAATACGTTTTAACGTTATACCTTCTAACGTAACACGTTATAACATTATACCATATAGCGTTATGTTATATATCGTAATAAGTTATAACGTTATACCATATACCGCAGTACGTTATAACGTTTTACCGTATAACATTATGCTACATAACGTAATGCGTTATAACATTATGCTACATAACGTTATACGTTACAACGTTATACCTTCTAACGTAACACGTTATAACTTTATACCTTATAACGTTATGTTATATAACGTAGTAAGTTATAAAGTTATACCGTACATCGTATTCCGCTATAAGGTTATACCTTATAACGTTATGTTATATAACGTACTACGATATAATGTTATACAATGTAACGTAATACGTTATAACGTTATACCTTCTAATCTAACACGTTATAACATTATACCATATAATGTTATGTTATATAACATAATGCGTTATAACGTTATACTATATAACGTAATATGTTTTAACGTTATACCTTCTAACGTAACACGTTATAACATTATACCATATAGCGTTATGTTATATAACGTAATAAGTTATAACGTTATACCATATATCGCAGTACGTTATAACGTTTTACCGTATAACATTATGCTACATAACGTAATAAGTTATAAAGTTATACTATATAACGTAGTACGCTTTAACGTTCTACCTTCTAGCGTAACACGTTATAACATTATACCATATAGCGTTATGTTATATAACGTTATAAGTTATAACGTTATACCATATATCGCAGTACGTTATAACGTTTTACCGTATAACATAATGCTACATAACGTAATGCGTTATAACCTTATACTATATAACGTAACACGTTATAACTTTATACCTTATAACGTTATGTTATATAACGTAATACGATATAATGTTATACAATGTAACGTAATACGTTATAACGTCATACCTCCTAACGTAACACGTTATAACATTATACCATATAACGTTATGTTATATAACATAATGCGTTATAACGTTATACTATATAACGTAATACGATTTAACGTTATACCTTCTAACGTAACACGTTATAACATTATTCCATATAGCGTTATGTTATATAACGTAAAAGTTATAACGTTATACCATATATCGCAGTACGTTATAACGTTTCACCGTATAACATTATGCTACATAACGTAATACGTTATAACGTTATACCTTCTAACGTAACACGTTATAACTTTATACCTTATAACGTTATGTTATATAACGTAATAAGTTATAAAGTTATACCATACATCGTATTCCGCTATAACGTTATACCATATAACGTTATGTTATATAACGTAATGCGATATAACGTTACACAATATAACGTGTTACGTTATGACGTCATTCCTTCTAACGTAACACGTTATATCATTATACCATATAACGTTATGTTATATAACGTAATAAGTTATAACGTTATACCATATATCGCAGTACGTTATAACGTTTTACCGTATAACGTTATGCTACATAACGTAATAAGTTATAAAGTTATACTATATAACGTAGTACGCTTTAACGTTCTACCTTCTAGCGTAACACGTTATAACATTATACCATATAGCGTTATGTTATATAACGTAATAAGTTATAACGTTATACCATATATCGCAGTACGTTATAACGTTTTACCGTATAACATAATGCTACATAACGTAATGCGTTATAACCTTATACTATATAACGTAACACGTTTTAACGTTATACCTTATAACGTTATGCTATATAACATAATGCGTTATAACGTTATACAGTATAACGTAATACGTTATAACGTTATACCTTCTAACGTAACACGTTATATCATTATACCGTATAACGTTATGTTATATAACGTAATAAGTTATAACGTTGGACCATATTAGGTTATGTTATACAACGTAATGCGTTATAACGTTATACTCTATAACGTAATACTTTATAACGTTGTACCATATAACATTATGCTACATATCGTAATGCATCATAACGTTATACTATATAACGTAATACGTTATACCGTCATACCACAAAACGTTATGTTATATAACGTATTGCGTTATAACGTTATACTATATAACGTAATACGTTATAACATTATACTATATAACGTAATACGTCAAAACGTTGTACCTTTTAAGGTAATACGTTATAACCTTATACCATATAACGTTATGTTATATAACCTAATGCGTTATAGCGTTATACTATATAACGTTATGTTGTATAACGTAATGCGATAAACCATTATACAACATAATCTAATACGTTATAACGTTATACCTTCTAACGTAATACGTTATAACATTATACCACATAACGTTATGTTATATAACGTAATACGTTATAACGTTATACCATATCACGAATTCCGCTATAACGTTATACCACATAACGATATGCTACACAACGTAATACGTTATAACGTTATGCTATATAACGTAATACGATATAACGTTATACCATATAAGGTTATGTTGTACAACGTAATACGTTATAACGTTATACCATATAACGTAACACGTTATAACTTTATACTATATAACGTAATACGTTATAACGTTATATCATATAGCGTTATGTTTTATAACGTAATACGTTATAACGTTATACCATATACCGTAGTACGCTATAACGTTTTACCATATAATATTATGCTACATATCGTAATGCATCATAACGTTATACTATATAACGTAATACGTTATATCGTCATACGACAAAACGTTATGTTATATAACGTACTGCGTTATAACGTTGTACTGTATAACGTAATACGTTATTACATTATACTATATAACGTAATACGTTATAACGTTGTAACTTTTAAGGTAATACGTTATAACTTTATACCATATAACGCCATGTTATATAACGTAATGCGATATAGCGTTATACTATATAACGTAACTCGTTATAACGTTATACCTTATAACGTAATACGTTATTATGTATATACGTATATTATGTCATACCATATAACGTTATGTTATATGACATAATGCGTTATAATGTTATACTATGTAACGTAATACGTTATAACGTTAAACTATATAACGTAATACGTTATATCGTTGTACCTTGTAAGGTAATACGTTATGACATTATACCATATAAGGTTATGTTATATAACGTAATGCGTTATAACGTTATGTTATATAACGTAATGCGTTATAACGTCATACTATATACCGTTGTGTTATATAACGTAATACGTAATAACGTTGTGCTATAAAACGTAATAAGTTATAACTTTATACTATATAACGCAATACGTTATAACGTTATACCATATATCGTTGTGTTATATAACCTAATATGTTGTAACGTTATTCTATAAGACGTAACTGTTTATAACGTTATACCATGTAAAGCTTTGTTATATAACGTAATACGTTATAACGTTATGCCATATAACGTATTACGCTATAACGTTATACCATATATCGTTATGTTATTTAACGTAATGCGTTATAACGTTATACTATATAACGTAATACGTTATAACGTTATACATTATATCGTAATACGTTATATCATTATACCATATAACGTTATATTGTATATCGTAATACGTTATAACGTTATACCAAATTACGTATTACGCTTTAACGTTATACCTTATAACGTAATACGTTATAACGATATACAATATAACGCAATACGTTATACCGTTATACCATATAACGTTATGTTATATAACGTAATACGTTATAACGTTATACTGCATTACGTACTACGTTATAACGTTATACCTTATAACGTAATACGTTATAAGTTTATACCATATAACGATATGTTATATGACGTAATACGTTAAAACGCTATACTATAAGACGTAATATTTCATAAGGTTATATCAAATACAGTTATGTAATATAACGTAATGCGTTATAAAGTTATACTGTATAACGTAATACGTTATAACTTTATACCTTATAACGTATTACGCTATAACGTTATACCACATAACGTTATGTTATATAACGTAATACGTAATAACGTTATACTATGTAACGTAATACGTTAAGACGTTATACCTTATAACGTAATACTTTGCAACATTATACCATATAACATTATGTTATTTAAAGTAATTCGTTATAACGTTATACCATATAACGTAATACGTTATATCGTTATATCATATATCGTTATGTTATATAACGTAATACATTATTACGTTATACCTTGAAACGCAATACGCTTTAGAGTTATACCATATAACGTTATGTTATATAACGTAATGCGCTATAACGTTATACTATATAACGTAATACGTTATAACGTTATACTATATAACGTAATACGTTGTAGCATTATACCATATAACGTTATGTTATATAAGGTAATATGTTATCACGTTATACCATACAACGTTGTGTTATATAACGTAATACTTTACAACGTCATGCTATAAATCGTAATTGTTTATCACGTTATACCATGTAACGTTATGTTATATAACGTAATGCGCTGTAACGTTATACTATAGAACGTAATACGTTATAACGTTACACCATATAAGGTTATGTTATACAACGTAATACGTTAAAACATTATACTATATAACGTAACACGTTATAACACTTTACCTTATAAGGTAATACATTATAACTTTATACCATATAACTTTATGTTATATAACCTAATGCGTTACAGAGTAATGCTATATAACGTAACACGTTATGATGTTGACTATATAACGTAATAAGTTATAACGTTTTACCTTATAAGGCAATTCGTTACTTTATACATTATAACATTATACCATATAACGTTATGTTATATAACGTAATGCGTTATAACGTTATACTATATAATGTAATGCGTTATAACGTTATACTATATAATGTAATACGTTATAACGTTATACCATATAAGGTTATGTTATATAGCGTAATGCGTTCGAACGTTATACTATATAGCGTTGTGTTATATAACGTAATACGTTATAACGTTATACTATATAACGTAATACGTTATAACGTTGGACCATATTAGGTTATGTTATACAACGTAATGAGTTATAACGTTATACTCTATAACGTAATACTTTAACGTTGTACCATATAACATTATGCTACATAACGTAATGCATTTTAACGTTTTACTATATAACGTAATACGTTATAACGTTATACCATATAACGTTATGTTATATAACGTAATGCGATATAACGTTATACAACATAACGTAATACGTTATAACGTTATACCTTCTAACGTAACACGTTGTAGCATTATACCATATAACGTTATGTTATATAACATAATATGTTATAACGTTATACCATAATACGTTGTGTTATATAACGTAATACGTTGTAGCGTTATATCATATAACGTGGTGTTCTATAACGTAATGCTTTATAACGTTATACTATATAACGTAATACGTTATAACGTTGTGCCATATAACATTATGCTACATAACGTAATGCATTATAGCATAATACTATATAACGTGACACGTTATAACGTTTTACCTTATAAGGTAATACGTTATAACTTTATACCATATAACGATATGCTATATAACGTAATACGTTGTAACGTTATGCTATAAAACGTAATTGTTTATAACGTTATTCCATATAACGTTATATTATATATTGTAATGCGTTATAACATTATAACATATAACGTAATACGATATAACGTTATAGCATATAACGTTGTGTTATATAACGTGATACGTTATAACGGTATGCTATAAAACGTAATTGCTTATTACGTTATACCATATAACGTTATGTTATATAACGTAATAAGTTATAACGTTATACCATATAACGTTATGTTATATAACGTAATATGTTATAACGGTGTACCATATATCGTTGTGTTATATAACCTAATAAGTTATAACGTTATTCTATAAAACGTAACTGTTTATAACGTTATACCATGTAACGCTTTGTTATATAATGTAATGCGCTATAACGTTATCCTATATAACGTAATACGTTATAACGTTATACCTTCTAACGTAACACGTTGTAGCATTATACCATATAACGTTATGTTATATAACGTAATATGATATAACGTTATACCATAATACGTTGTGTTATATAACGTAATACGTTGTAGCGTTATATCATATAACGTGGTGTTCTATAACGTAATGCTTTATAACGTTATACTATATAACGTAATACGTTATAACGTTGTGCCATATAACACTATGCTACATAACGTAATGCATTATAGCATAATACTATATAACGTGACACGTTATAACGTTTTACCTTATAAGGTAATACGTTATAACTTCATACCATATAACGATATGCTATATAACGTAATACGTTGTAACGTTATGCTATAAAACGTAATTGTTTATAACGTTATTCCATATAACGTTATATTATATATTGTAATGCGTTATAACATTATAATATATAACGTAATACGATATAACGTTATAGCATATAACGTTGTGTTATATAACGTGATACGTTATAACGGTATGCTATAAAACGTAATTGCTTATTACGTTATACCATATAACGTTATGTTATATAACGTAATAAGTTATAACGTTATACCATATAACGTTATGTTATATAACGTAATATGTTATAACGGTGTACCATATATCGTTGTGTTATATAACCTAATAAGTTATAACGTTATTCTATAAAACGTAACTGTTTATAACGTTATACCATGTAACGCTTTGTTATATAATGTAATGCGCTATGACGTTATACTGTATAACGTAATACGTTATAACGTTATACCATATAAGTAAATGTTATGCAACGTAATCCGTTATAACGTTATACTATATAACGTAACACGTTATAACGTTGTACCATATAACATTATGCTGCATAACGTAATGCATTATAACTTTATAATATATAACGTAATACGTTATAACGTTATATCATATAACGTTATGTTATTAAATGTAATACGTTATAACGTTATACTATATGACGTAACACGTTATAACATTTTACCTTATAACGTAATACGTTATAACTTTATACCATATAACGTTATGTTTTATAACGTAATACGTTATAACGTTATGCTGTAAAACGTAATTGTTTATAACGTTATACCATATAACGTTATGTTTTATAACGTAATGCGTTATAGTGTTGTTGCGGCACGCGAGCAGATCAATTCAAATCCTGTTGTTGGTTTGTTCGGAGTATCATGACCGTTAGGGCGTAGGTATGGTAAGGAGTTATGAGCTCCGAGCAACACAATGCTGCCGCTACTCTCAACCGTCAAACGCAGTCGAATTCGAATTTGCCGACTGTCCCCCGACCAGTATATATACACAAACCGTGTGCTGAGTATAAGAGTATAACGTTCGCTATCGAAGCCATCGCATGTTAAAGAGTTCCCGGAGATACGCATATTTATTACGGATTATTATATACGGTGACGAAATTATTGTGATTACGCACAATAATGAATTGGAATTAAACCAGGCTTAAAATCATCGTGGACCATTCCTCTACATTGGTGACACCCGACGTGATCATGATGTCGAAATCCAACGCGACATTATTAGCCCCGCAAGATATCCGCGTGCCTACGATGAAGCCGCAGAATATAACCTTCTAGTTCTCACTTCTCGAGAGACCACTTAGAGCAGCAGGAATAGAGAACGATAATGACAAAGCCCTCATCCTGCTTGGGAACCTCGAAGCGGAATATCTGGAACGATTGGAGGACGTGGATTTGGATTCCGCGGTCGGCTGTCAGTACGACCGTCTGAAAGAAGAACTGATTCGAAGTTTAGCCGAATCAGACAGCGAGAAGGTGAAACGGCTAGTCGAGAAAGAGGTGATGGGCGATCGTAAGCCATCACAATTTTACCACGACTTGAAGAGACTGGCCGGTCCCTTAGCGTCGGATCAGTTCATTCTGAATCTCTGGAAGAACCGTCTTCCGGACCGCATTCGGCGAGTTTTGGCGGTCATCGACGATGTGCAACCTCACAGAATTATCCAGGCCGCGGAACGTGTAGAAGAGGCATGCTCTGGAGGTGAGCAAGGGGCGTCAACCGTCGCAGGAATAGGACGGAGAGAAGCCACGGACGATGCCGCACCACAGTGCTGTAGAGAAATGCGTGAAGAAATGCGACAATTACACGAGAGAATCAACGCGCTGAGTATCAGCGTCCGCCGACACGCGCGTTCGCGTTCACGTTCCCCCAAGAGACGTCGACGCCGTTCGAGTTCACGGAACGGCTTGTGTTATTATCACGATCTGTATCGAGAGCTAGCTGAACATGTACTGCGGAGAAGCATCGACATCTGGCAATCATGTTACTCGAAGAATAGGGTCTGCGTGTGGCGAGCCACGGACAGAAACCGTTGGAATGTTTACTGTCGCGTGCCGTAACGAATATTTCTTTTAAGGAGAGCTATAGAATTACTCCATACCTTTGTTAGACAAAGCGTTCATCCCGTGACCGCGGCTAAGTTCGGCGGCTGGCTGTCGCCTCGAGCCCAAGCTCACTATCACAAATCTCGAACAATTACAAATCGGATTGAATAACTACAATTGTTTAATTACAGCTATAGTAGACTCTAGGTTACAATGTTGCGGGATTATTCAAAATTCCAAAAGCTCCGGTGTTCTTTCATCTCCGACATATATATATGTCGGATTCACATTAGACTTGAGGGCGTCTAACGCTTCTTCGTTTGAATTAGTCATTGTTTTATCAAAACAGAGATTGTATTTACACGTATGCACACGATTTTACAAAGGTTTAATGAATATTGTGTTAAATGAACAATGAGCTTAACAAATAATAAGTTTAACGAATGATTAGATTAACGAATAATAAATTTAACGAATAATAAAACTAACGATTAATAAGTTTAACGAACAATAAATTTTAGGAATACTAAATTTAACGAAGAATGAATTTAATATACGCTAATAACAATGTTTTCTTTGGGTTCAAACGAATCCACGGCCAACGGGATAATTATTCACTGAGACGCTCTGTATATTACTCGATGTGTCACTTTCCAAGACGATCACACGAATGCCTAATCTGATGGAATTCTTTCTCGCTGTACGATTGCATTTTGTTAGTTACATGCTCGCTGGAAGCATCGAGAAGGTTCCAATCACCGTTGCTAAGCATTCTCTGCCAAAAGTTTATTATTTACTCGTTGGAAGCATCGAGAAAGTTCCAATCGCCGTTGCTAAGCAATTTCTGTCTGGAGTTTGATTCTTAATACAACGTGTGTCCCATAATATCGACACCTCCAAAATACAATCATATGTGACTAGACCCGTTCTTGAGGCCGTATGCCGCCACATACCACATATCTAGGGAAACCACACAACCGTTCTACACTTTCGTCAAGCTAAACGTTTATCCCGTGACCGTGGCTACGTTCGGCGACCAGTTGTCACCTCGAACCCAATTTCGCTATCGCAAATCTCGTACAATTATAATCAGATCGGATGATAAAGATTGCTTAATTACAGCTATGATAAAATCTAAACTATAACATTAGAGGACTTTTCCCAAAATTGCGAAGGGAAGGCTCCGGTCTTTCTTGCATCTCCGACATATATATATCATATATCGTTGTTGGCACTTTTCGCAAATGTCCCTTGCAACAATATGCCATCGTTTGGCATCAAAAGTGTTAATTTTATATGCATTAGATTATTATAAATTGATATTGTAAATTTAATGCAGGTTGATATTGATTTGATTATGACTTTAACTAATGATGATTTAATTGAAATTGGTATAAAAAATGCAGCTGACAGAAAAGCTACATTAGAAGTGATAAATAGATCATAAAAAATCTGTGATACAAAAAGAATTTATTAGCATTTATTAATTATATCTGATTATATATTATTATTTTATTTGTTATATACTAAAGCTGCTTTAATATATAAACGTAAAAATATAATATGTTATGTTATAGCATATTGGTAATACTTTTTATACTAACTGACAGGAATAAAAACCAGTTTATTATTGAAATAATATATTTAGAGTCAATAAAGATTTGCGTCTTGAACATACCTCTAGTTTAAAATTTCACAAAATTTGTTCCAATCTACCAATTTGAGAAAATTGTTTATGCGTTATAACAAATATATATATCTTATGTTCCTGTAGCCATTACTGGTGAAGCAATAACGTCAGATATTAAATGCATAAGTAATCTAAAATTTTATTCTTAGTAAAATATAAAGATCGTTATTAAGATAATATTACGGAATAGAAAATTTTTGATTCGCAGAATTTGCCCTTGACTTACCGGCATTTCATTGTTTGCCAATGAAAATTTGATTTTGCCGATGCACCCTGAACTTCAACAAAATCAATTTCGCAAATTGCACAACATAGGTTACTCACTTCCGGAAATGATTGTGAATGACGAAATGATACAGAACAGATTGTTCTTTTTTCTTACTCACAAGATTACAAGCATCCATTATATATAATTGATTGCTATTCTTAATTATTTTATGTTCTTGTAGATCCAATTTATACTAACAATTTTTCAAAAACGTATTTTCGAATGAATAGCCAACATTTAAATTTTCAAAAGTTGTACTAATACTTTAAATTTGATTTTTGTGAAGAAGCTTTATTTTCAATTATCTCAAAATTAAACTTGTATGTGAGATATCTAAACTTTTTATATTTAAAACAAACTTAAAATCTTGTTAAGTAAAAAGACGACTCTTTTTCTATTACCAATATATTATCTTATTTAGCGGTTACTCAGGAGTTTATGTTATATATATTGGTACGGATCGCTGAACCGCTTTGTTCAATAAAGTGCGCGAAAAATTCAAGATGACTACATATTAAGATGTAAGCATAGCTTTTTTATAGAGATTTGCTTGAAACTTTCCCTTGGAAAATAAAACATTTTTTAATAACCTCGCATGGCTGAATGAAAACCTTTTAATTTATTGTGATTTCTAACGACTAAACTTCAAGTTTTCCAATAGCGTATTTCCTGTATTTTGAATTCTTATTCACTCCTTGCAATAGTTCTCGCATCGAATTTTTCACCAATATATAGATGTATTTGGCATTTCAGATATGTGAACGTGATTTCAAATTTCGCTCCTCAATTGTATATTGATATCGCTAAATATTAGGCCAGATTCATATGTAGCACAACGGTTCAGTGATGTTCAATTATGTTGTATATTCGTAACTTCAAGCCATTTGAAGTAAACGCCGCGTAACTCAAATTTCGACACTATGCATAGCGTAGTATTCGAATAGGTAACGAATAAATTAATCACTGTGTACTTACATAGATCGAGTAGTTATCATCGACACCATGTAGTTCTCCCATAGAATGGTAGAGATGGATAGCGCGTTACAGGTGAGTTGAAGATCATATTGAAGGACAGGGATAGTGCGCTACGATATACGACGATGGTGCCGAGTGTCGAGGTATCGCACTCTCTCTCAGATTGTGCAAGAAGTAGGGAGAATACGAATAGTATTCATATATGCAGATATCTATACTAAATACATAAATGTTCAATAAGTATAATAGTGTTCTCGACTAACTTTATGTTAGGAAATCAAAAATTATTGACCTTTGGAATGCGAAGATAGAAAATAAAAGTTTTAAGGCGGGGCATCTACTGGTTCAAAAGTTATGACTAAGTAAAACTGAGCATTCTTTGGCTATATTACGGCCATTTTTACACGTTACTTTCACGCCATATTCCTTCCATCCATCATTCAGATGGTCCGTGCAGATGAGCATTGCACCGAAATTTGTGGGAAATTCCTTTGTTTATACAAGTTCCCAAGTATTTACTAACATAACAGCTGCTAACATAACATGATGGGCGAAGAGTAAAAAATTTCTCAAACCTAATTCAATCAAAGTTCAAAATCACATCATGAAATGGCTGCAATCGAACTGTATTTATGTATTCACAGACAACGATTCCATTTACTGAACGAATTAAAAATATAAGTCGATATAGCGAACAAATAAGTTATGAAACACCTTGAAAATGCTCAGTTTTGCAACCATAAACTTCTAACTAACAAATTCCTTGCTTCAAAACTTCGAAACTTTATTAATATAAAAATTAGAATTGTCTTTTAATCGGCATTATTTAACGAATTGAAAACAGGATAAGTAAGTATAATAAAAGAAAAAGTAAGCCACGATTCTTGTGATTTGTAATATATATACAGGGTGGTTGGTAACTGGTGGTACAAGCGGAGAAAAAATGTATTTGCTTAGTTTAAACTTATGTATATAATAGTATTTATACACTTAATTTAACGATACATGATACCAAACATATTAATGTGAGTATGTCATTTTTATAAAATTATAAAGTATATTTATATAAGAGATATGAAAACGTTAATTTTTACATGTGCATGCATTACGCAAAAAATGCACGGGCAATGGCCTTGACTTCTCTTCGGCAAATGATGCACGTTGTGAAAGCTGGTGAACAGTACTGGCAAGTGGCTAGATGTCCACAAGGTAGGAACGTAATTGTCGCTACTCGTTCCGTGCAAACTTTACACGAACGAGCATCTTTCAATGCTCGATTTTCTTGCTCCGGGGCAGCTATAAATAGTAAACAGTATATTTAAATATAATGTATAATAAAATGTATTATATGTATACGGATTTCATACAAATTAACGAATCTGTGTTTATATTTTTATTACTTACCTATTTTTTCAGCGAGAGTCATTTCATTAGTGTCATTTTCACTATTGGATCTCTCAGCATTCTCATCTGTAATTTCTATTGGTGCCTGAAATAAATATAATGTACATAAGTATATATTGCAATTATTAATTATACACAATGTTAATTATATATATTGTTCAGGGTATAAGTTTCTATACTTACACCTTCAGAAGTTTCATATAACGCGTGGCCTGTTCCATTATTGACATACTCCCAGCCCCAAAAATGACAACAGTTGGGAGACGAAATCATATGTCTGTCCCATGGATCTTCTTCTGATCTCCAATTTCCTATAATAATTCCACAATGGTAACAGGTAGTGAAATCATTTATTCCGGTGTAGTAGAAGCCTGCATGGGCTAATTCTTCACTTGTCTGTGTCATATATGTAGGCCATGTTGCGAATGAATTTAATCTGGATTCGTAAGTAACGTATTCCAATTTTTCCGGTTTGATAGCATCTAAATCAATCGCCCTTGCTGAAGGCACAGGGGATGGCATATCAACCATAATTACTGGAAGTACCATGGATGTTGAAGGTGCGGCTGACTCATCCGCCGATATTGAATGAACCGGCGGATTTGAATCTCCTGACGATGTCGAAGGAACAGGCAGTAATTCTTCAGCTTCTGAAGATTCTGTATCATGTTCCAACAAATATCGGAAGTTGATCGTAGGAATCATTTTATCCATTTTAATTGCAATTTAATGCGCCTTCAAACCTATTTAAAAGAAAAAGACTTTGAAATATCTACTAATCGTAAATGACTTAAGAAATATTATACGTGTACAATTCATCAAACAGAAATAAATTACAGACAAAACTTACGAATATCAGATGTTCGCGTTCCGCTTCAACAGCTCTCCAATTCTTCAAATGGAATCTTGACAAATATTTAATATCTTATTCTTGTATAATTTATATTTCTAAATTTACTAAAATCGTACGAACGAGCCACACAAACTCTTCGACCATCAGTGTAATACTGAACCTTGCTGCTGTATGTACCGAGAAGGTACTACCTGCTTTCTAGAAATCTTATCCCTACCCACAGTACCCGGTAGCAATAGACTCCTTCCATGCACTATAAGGCATGCCCACTGTGCAGAGTGGGCAAGTTGTCGACCAATCAAATTTCATCGATGCTTCGCACCTTACTGTACTCTACTCTACTCTACTCTACTCTACTCTACTCTACTCTACTCTACTCTACTCTACTCTACTCTACTCTACTGTATTGTGTAAAATAAACGATGCTCGCTAGGTACAGTGTGAAAATATATCTCTTATTTACTCACTTTCGATAATGATGCCGCTTTTGAACGAATTCATATTTGCTCCGTTTTCACTTGGCAATATTAACACGTTGTTTAAAATATCAGTAAAAACTGCTACGGAGCCTAGAGAGTCAAAGAGAACGTCAAAAAATTACAATTTATTGTTAACAGATATAATAAAAGAGGAAATGATAATATATATTAGGTCCTAATCGAGTTTTCGTAATATTTCGAGTTTGACATCGCCTTCCTACAATTCTTACCGGAATATCTACATCGTTCTGCTTGAGATTTGCAATATACGGAAACTCCTAATCCGTGTATTATTTCGGTTCAGGTGGCCACAGTCCTAATCCGACACCTGCTCTCTGGTGGATATAATATTTAGTAGAAGGATAATTGCTGTCGTAAACAATATAGTCTAAAGTCCTAGGTAACCATTACTTTATGGCATCCTATACCTTATGGCGTATACCCAGCCTCGGTATTACTCATCGCGGAATAACAAAATTATTTTTACAAATAAGTACGCAGTTTTTCAATATGTGAAACATGTGACTCAGGGTTTCTGCAGGAAAATTCAACCGTTTGTAAGATTTTATAAATTTACTTTGAGATAAAGTTCTCTCGCGATGTGAATAGTAGAACGCTGTAGCATTATGTTATATTACATTATACATATTATATCATATTATATCATATTATATCATATTATATATATATATATATCATATATCGTTGTTGGCACTTTTCGCAAATGTCCCTTGCAACAATATGCCATCGTTTGGCATCAAAAGTGTTAATTTTATATGCATTAGATTATTATAAATTGATATTGTAAATTTAATGCAGGTTGATAGTGATTTGATTATGACTTTAACTAATGATGATTTAATTGAAATTGGTATAAAAAATGCAGCTGACAGAAAAGCTACATTGGAAGTGATAAATAGATCATAAAAAATCTGTGATACAAAAAGAATTTATTAGCATTTATTAATTATATCTGATTATATATTATTATTTTATTTGTTATATACTAAAGCTGCTTTAATATATAAACGTAAAAGTATAATATGTTATGTTATAGCATATTGGTAATACTTTTTATACTAACTGACAGGAATAAAAACCAGTTTGTTATTGAAATAATATATTTAGAGTCAATAAAGATTTGTGTCTTGAACATACCTCTAGTTTAAAATTTCACAAAATTTGTTCCAATCTACCAATTTGAGAAAATTGTTTATGCGTTATAACAAATATATATATCTTATGTTTCTGTAGCCATTACTGGAGAAGCAATAACGTCAGATATTAAATGCATAAGTAATGTAAAATTTTATTCTTAGTAAAATATAAAGATCGTTATTAAGATAATATTACGGAATAGAAAATTTTTGATTCGCAGAATTTGCCCTTGACTTACAGGCATTTCATTGTTTGCCAATGAAAATTTGATTTTGCCGATGCACCCTGAACTTCAACAAAATCAATTTCGCAAATTGCACAACATAGGTTACTCATTTCCGGAAATGATTGTGAATGACGAAATGATACAGAACAGATTGTTCTTTTTTCTTACTCACATGATTACAAGCATCCATTATATATAATTGATTGCTATTCTTAATTATTTTATGTTCTTGTAGATCCAATTTATACTAACAATTTTTCAAAAACGTATTTTCGAATGAATAGCCAACATTTAAATTTTCAAAAGTTGTACTAATACTTTAAATTTGATTTTTGTGAAGAAGCTTTATTTTCAATTATCTCAAAATTAAACTTGTATGTGAGATATCTAAACTTTTTATATTTAAAACAAACTTAAAATCTTGTTAAGTAAAAAGACGACTCTTTTTCTATTACCAATATATTATCTTATTTAGCGGTTACTCAGGAGTTTATGTTATATATATTGGTACGGATCGCTGAACCGCTTTGTTCAATAAAGTGCGCGAAAAATTCAAGATGACTACATATTAAGATGTAAGCATAGCTTTTTTATAGAGATTTGCTTGAAACTTTCCCTTAGAAAATAAAACATTTTTTAATAACCTCGCATGGCTGAATGAAAACCTTTTAATTTATTGTGATTTCTAACGACTAAACTTCAAGTTTTCCAATAGCGTATTTCCTGTATTTTGAATTCTTATTCACTCCTTGCAATAGTTCTCGCATCGAATTTTTCACCAATATATAGATGTATTTGGCATTTCAGATATGTGAACGTGATTTCAAATTTCGCTCCTCAATTGTATATTGATATCGCTAAATATTAGGCCAGATTCATATGTAGCACAACGGTTCAGTGATGTTCAATTATGTTGTATATTCGTAACTTCAAGCCATTTGAAGTAAACGCCGCGTAACTCAAATTTCGACACTATGCATAGCGTAGTATTCGAATAGGTAACGAATAAATTAATCACTGTGTACTTACATAGATCGAGTAGTTATCATCGACACCATGTAGTTCTCCCATAGAATGGTAGAGATGGATAGCGCGTTACAGGTGAGTTGAAGATCATATTGAAGGACAGGGATAGTGCGCTACGATATACGACGATGGTGCCGAGTGTCGAGGTATCGCCCTCTCTCTCAGATTGTGCAAAAAGTAGGGAGAATACGAATAGTATTCATATATGCAGATATCTATACTAAATACATAAATGTTCAATAAGTATAATAGTGTTCTCGACTAACTTTATGTTAGGAAATCAAAAATTATTGACCTTTGGAATGCGAAGATAGAAAATAAAAGTTTTAAGGCGGGGCATCTACTGGTTCAAAAGTTATGACTATGTAAAACTGAGCATTCTTTGGCTATATTACGGCCATTTTTACACGTTACTTTCACGCCATATTCCTTCTATCCATCATTCAGTTGGTCCGTGCAGATGAGCATTGTACCGAAATTTGTGGGAAATTCCTTTGTTTATACAAGTTCCCAAGTATTTACTAACATAACAGCTGCTAACATAACATGATGGGCGAAGAGTAAAAAATTTCTCAAACCTAATTCAATCAAAGTTCAAAATCACATCATGAAATGGCTGCAATCGAACTGTATTTATGTATTCACAGACAACGATTCCATTTACTGAACGAATTAAAAATATAAGTCGATATAGCGAACAAATAAGTTATGAAACACCTTGAAAATGCTCAGTTTTGCAACCATAAACTTCTAACTAACAAATTCCTTGCTTCAAAACTTCGAAACTTTATTAATATAAAAATTAGAATTGTCTTTTAATCGGCATTATTTAACGAATTGAAAACAGGATAAGTAAGTATAATAAAAGAAAAAGTAAGCCACGATTCTTGTGATTTGTAATATATATACAGGGTGGTTGGTAACTGGTGGTACAAGCGGAAAATATAGAATAAACATTTTTTTTTAATTTTCTCTTTTTTTTTAATTTTTCCATCGAGACAACGATCTACAGTGAGATCCGTTATAAGGAGACGTTATAAAGTGCACGCGTACCGAGCGAAAATTCAAAGCCGATTTTCTCGAAAACTAAAGCCTCGAAAGAACAATTTTTATTCTATGTTTTCGACTTCTTTTTTCGCGTAGAATCACCCCCTTTCCGCTTGTAGCACCAGTTACCAACCATCCTGTATATATATATATGTAGCACAGTTTCATTTTACTAACAATAAGGGGAGTAAAACAAAGAACAATTAGTTAGATGCGGCAAAAATTAACTATATTCTGATAAAATAAGATACATAATACAAATTAATGATTAATCAAGTAACACTTAAAATACAAAAAAAGCCAAAAATATACAGAAAAAATGTATTTGCTTAGTTTAAAATTATGTATATAATAGTATTTATACACTTAATTTAACGATACATGATACCAAACATATTAATGTGAGTATCTCATTTTTATAAAATTATAAAGTATATTTATATAAGAGATATGAAAACGTTAATTTTTACATGTGCATGCATTACGCAAAAAATGCACGGGCAATGGCCTTGACTTCTCTTCGGCAAATGATGCACGTTGTGAAAGCTGGTGAACAGTACTGGCAAGTGGCTAGATGTCCACAAGGTAGGAACGTAATTGTCGCTACTCGTTCCGTGCAAACTTTACACGAACGAGCATCTTTCAATGCTCGATTTTCTTGCTCCAGGGCAGCTATAAATAGTAAACAGTATATTTAAATATAATGTATAATAAAATGTATTATATGTATACGGATTTCATACAAATTAACGAATCTGTGTTTATATTTTTATTACTTACCTATTTTTTCAGCGAGAGTCATTTCATTAGTGTCATTTTCACTATTGGATCTCTCAGCATTCTCATCTGTAATTTCTATTGGTGCCTGAAATAAATATAATGTACATAAGTATATATTGCAATTATTAATTATACTCATTGTTAATTATATATATTGTTCAGGGTATAAGTTTCTATACTTACACCTTCAGAAGTTTCATATAACGCGTGGCCTGTTGCATTATTGACATACTCCCAGCCCCAAAAATGACAACAGTTGGGAGACGAAATCATATGTCTGTCCCATGGATCTTCTTCTGATCTCCAATTTCCTATAATAATTCCACAATGGTAACAGGTAGTGAAATCATTTATTCCGGTGTAGTAGAAGCCTGCATGGGCTAATTCTTCACTTGTCTGTGTCATATATGTAGGCCATGTTGCGAATGAATTTAATCTGGATTCGTAAGTAACGTATTCCAATTTTTCCGGTTTGGTAGCATCTAAATCAATCGCCCTTGCTGAAGGCACAGGGGATGACATATCAACCATAATTACTGGAAGTACCATGGATGTTGAAGGTGCGGCTGACTCATCCGCCGATATTGAATGAACCGGCGGATTTGAATCTCCTGACGATGTCGAAGGAACAGGCAGTAATTCTTCAGCTTCTGAAGATTCTGTATCATGTTCCAACAAATATCGGAAGGTGATCGTAGGAATCATTTTATCCATTTTAATTGCAATTTAATGCGCCTTCAAACCTATTTAAAAGAAAAAGACTTTGAAATATCTACTAATCGTAAATGACTTAAGAAATATTATACGTGTACAATTCATCAAACAGAAATAAATTACAGACAAAACTTACGAATATCAGATGTTCGCGTTCCGCTTCAACAGCTCTCCAATTCTTCAAATGGAATCTTGACAAATATTTAATATCTTATTCTTGTATAATTTATATTTCTAAATTTACTAAAATCGTACGAACGAGCCACACAAACTCTTCGACCATCAGTGTAATACTGAACCTTGCTGCTGTATGTACCGAGAAGGTACTACCTGCTTTCTAGAAATCTTATCCCTACCCACAGTACCCGGTAGCAATATACTCCTTCCATGCACTATAAGGCATGCCCACTGTGCAGAGTGGGCAAGTTGTCGACCAATCAAATTTCATCGATGCTTCGCCCCTTACTGTACTCTACTCTACTCTACTCTACTCTACTCTACTCTACTCTACTCTACTCTACTGTATTGTGTAAAATAAACGATGCTCGCTAGGTACAGTGTGAAAATATATCTCTTATTTACTCACTTTCGATAATGATGCCGCTTTTGAACGAATTCTTATTTGCTCCGTTTTCACTTGGCAATATTAACACGTTGTTTAAAATATCAGTAAAAACTGCTACGGAGCCTAGAGAGTCAAAGAGAACGTCAAAAAATTACAATTTATTGTTAACAGATATAATAAAAGAGGAAATGATAATATATATTAGGTCCTAATCGAGTTTTCGTAATATTTCGAGTTTGACATCGCCTTCCTACAATTCTTACCGGAATATCTACATCGCTCTGCTTGAGATTTGCAATATACGGAAACTCCTAATCCGTGTATTATTTCGGTTCAGGTGGCCACAGTCCTAATCCGACACCTGCTTTCTGGTGGATATAATATTTAGTAGAAGGATAATTGCTGTCGTAAACAATATAGTCTAAAGTCCTAGGTAACCATTACTTTATGGCATCCTATACCTTATGGCGTATACCCAGCCTCGGTATTACTCATCGCGGAATAACAAAATTATTTTTACAAATAAGTACGCAGTTTTTCAATATGTGAAACATGTGACTCAGGGTTTCTGCAGGAAAATTCAACCGTTTGTAAGATTTTATAAATTTACTTTGAGATAAAGTTCTCTCGCGATGTGAATAGTAGAACGCTGTAGCATTATGTTATATTACATTATACATATTATATCATATTATATCATATTATATCATATTATATATATATATATATATATCATATATCGTTGTTGGCACTTTTCGCAAATGTCCCTTGCAACAATATGCCATCGTTTGGCATCAAAAGTGTTAATTTTATATGCATTAGATTATTATAAATTGATATTGTAAATTTAATGCAGGTTGATAGTGATTTGATTATGACTTTAACTAATGATGATTTAATTGAAATTGGTATAAAAAATGCAGCTGACAGAAAAGCTACATTGGAAGTGATAAATAGATCATAAAAAATCTGTGATACAAAAAGAATTTATTAGCATTTATTAATTATATCTGATTATATATTATTATTTTATTTGTTATATACTAAAGCTGCTTTAA
Source organism: Bombus hypnorum (assembly GCA_911387925.2). Lineage (NCBI taxonomy): Eukaryota > Metazoa > Arthropoda > Insecta > Hymenoptera > Apidae > Bombus > Bombus hypnorum. The sequence goes on from OU427027.1 coordinate 2,301,560, forward strand.
TATATAAACGTAAAAGTATAATATGTTATGTTATAGCATATTGGTAATACTTTTTATACTAACTGACAGGAATAAAAACCAGTTTGTTATTGAAATAATATATTTAGAGTCAATAAAGATTTGTGTCTTGAACATACCTCTAGTTTAAAATTTCACAAAATTTGTTCCAATCTCCCAATTTGAGAAAATTGTTTATGCGTTATAACAAATATATATATCTTATGTTTCTGTAGCCATTACTGGAGAAGCAATAACGTCAGATATTAAATGCATAAGTAATCTAAAATTTTATTCTTAGTAAAATATAAAGATCGTTATTAAGATAATATTACGGAATAGAAAATTTTTGATTCGCAGAATTTGCCCTTGACTTACAGGCATTTCATTGTTTGCCAATGAAAATTTGATTTTGCCGATGCACCCTGAACTTCAACAAAATCAATTTCGCAAATTGCACAACATAGGTTACTCATTTCCGGAAATGATTGTGAATGACGAAATGATACAGAACAGATTGTTCTTTTTTCTTACTCACATGATTACAAGCATCCATTATATATAATTGATTGCTATTCTTAATTATTTTATGTTCTTGTAGATCCAATTTATACTAACAATTTTTCAAAAACGTATTTTCGAATGAATAGCCAACATTTAAATTTTCAAAAGTTGTACTAATACTTTAAATTTGATTTTTGTGAAGAAGCTTTATTTTCAATTATCTCAAAATTAAACTTGTATGTGAGATATCTAAACTTTTTATATTTAAAACAAACTTAAAATCTTGTTAAGTAAAAAGACGACTCTTTTTCTATTACCAATATATTATCTTATTTAGCGGTTACTCAGGAGTTTATGTTATATATATTGGTACGGATCGCTGAACCGCTTTGTTCAATAAAGTGCGCGAAAAATTCAAGATGACTACATATTAAGATGTAAGCATAGCTTTTTTATAGAGATTTGCTTGAAAGTTTCCCTTAGAAAATAAAACATTTTTTAATAACCTCGCATGGCTGAATGAAAACCTTTTAATTTATTGTGATTTCTAACGACTAAACTTCAAGTTTTCCAATAGCGTATTTCCTGTATTTTGAATTCTTATTCACTCCTTGCAATAGTTCTCGCATCGAATTTTTCACCAATATATAGATGTATTTGGCATTTCAGATATGTGAACGTGATTTCAAATTTCGCTCCTCAATTGTATATTGATATCGCTAAATATTAGGCCAGATTCATATGTAGCACAACGGTTCAGTGATGTTCAATTATGTTGTATATTCGTAACTTCAAGCCATTTGAAGTAAACGCCGCGTAACTCAAATTTCGACACTATGCATAGCGTAGTATTCGAATAGGTAACGAATAAATTAATCACTGTGTACTTACATAGATCGAGTAGTTATCAACGACACCATGTAGTTCTCCCATAGAATGGTAGAGATGGATAGCGCGTTACAGGTGAGTTGAAGATCATATTGAAGGACAGGGATAGTGCGCTACGATATACGACGATGGTGCCGAGTGTCGAGGTATCGCACTCTCTCTCAGATTGTGCAAAAAGTAGGGAGAATACGAATAGTATTCATATATGCAGATATCTATACTAAATACATAAATGTTCAATAAGTATAATAGTGTTCTCGACTAACTTTATGTTAGAAAATCAAAAATTATTGACCTTTGGAATGCGAAGATAGAAAATAAAAGTTTTAAGGCGGGGCATCTACTGGTTCAAAAGTTATGACTATGTAAAATTGAGCATTCTTTGGCTATATTACGGCCATTTTTACACGTTACTTTCACGCCATATTCCTTCTATCCATCATTCAGTTGGTCCCTGCAGATGAGCATTGTACCGAAATTTGTGGGAAATTCATTTGTTTATACAAGTTCCCAAGTATTTACTAACATAACAGCTGCTAACATAACATGATGGGCGAAGAGTAAAAAATTTCTCAAACCTAATTCAATCAAAGTTCAAAATCACATCATGAAATGGCTGCAATCGAACTGTATTTATGTATTCACAGACAACGATTCCATTTACTGAACGAATTAAAAATATAAGTCGATATAGCGAACAAATAAGTTATGAAACACCTTGAAAATGCTCAGTTTTGCAACCATAAACTTCTAACTAACAAATTCCTTGCTTCAAAACTTCGAAACTTTATTAATATAAAAATTAGAATTGTCTTTTAATCGGCATTATTTAACGAATTGAAAACAGGATAAGTAAGTATAATAAAAGAAAAAGTAAGCCACGATTCTTGTGATTTGTAATATATATACAGGGTGGTTGGTAACTGGTGGTACAAGCGGAAAATATAGAATAAACATTTTTTTTTAATTTTCTCTTTTTTTTTAATTTTTCCATCGAGACAACGATCTACAGTGAGATCCGTTATAAGGAGACGTTATAAAGTGCACGCGTACCGAGCGAAAATTCAAAGCCGATTTTCTCGAAAACTAAAGCCTCGAAAGAACAATTTTTATTCTATGTTTTCGACTTCTTTTTTCGCGTAGAATCACCCCCTTTCCGCTTGTAGCACCAGTTACCAACCATCCTGTATATATATATATATATATATATATATATATATGTAGCACAGTTTCATTTTACTAACAATAAGGGGAGTAAAACAAAGAACAATTAGTTAGATGCGGCAAAAATTAACTATATTCTGATAAAATAAGATACATAATACAAATTAATGATTAATCAAGTAACACTTAAAATACAAAAAAAGCCAAAAATATACAGAAAAAATGTATTTGCTTAGTTTAAAATTATGTATATAATAGTATTTATACACTTAATTTAACGATACATGATACCAAACATATTAATGTGAGTATCTCATTTTTATAAAATTATAAAGTATATTTATATAAGAGATATGAAAACGTTAATTTTTACATGTGCATGCATTACGCAAAAAATGCACGGGCAATGGCCTTGACTTCTCTTCGGCAAATGATGCACGTTGTGAAAGCTGGTGAACAGTACTGGCAAGTGGCTAGATGTCCACAAGGTAGGAACGTAATTGTCGCTACTCGTTCCGTGCAAACTTTACACGAACGAGCATCTTTCAATGCTCGATTTTCTTGCTCCAGGGCAGCTATAAATAGTAAACAGTATATTTAAATATAATGTATAATAAAATGTATTATATGTATACGGATTTCATACAAATTAACGAATCTGTGTTTATATTTTTATTACTTACCTATTTTTTCAGCGAGAGTCATTTCATTAGTGTCATTTTCACTATTGGATCTCTCAGCATTCTCATCTGTAATTTCTATTGGTGCCTGAAATAAATATAATGTACATAAGTATATATTGCAATTATTAATTATACTCATTGTTAATTATATATATTGTTCAGGGTATAAGTTTCTATACTTACACCTTCAGAAGTTTCATATAACGCGTGGCCTGTTGCATTATTGACATACTCCCAGCCCCAAAAATGACAACAGTTGGGAGACGAAATCATATGTCTGTCCCATGGATCTTCTTCTGATCTCCAATTTCCTATAATAATTCCACAATGGTAACAGGTAGTGAAATCATTTATTCCGGTGTAGTAGAAGCCTGCATGGGCTAATTCTTCACTTGTCTGTGTCATATATGTAGGCCATGTTGCGAATGAATTTAATCTGGATTCGTAAGTAACGTATTCCAATTTTTCCGGTTTGGTAGCATCTAAATCAATCGCCCTTGCTGAAGGCACAGGGGATGACATATCAACCATAATTACTGGAAGTACCATGGATGTTGAAGGTGCGGCTGACTCATCCGCCGATATTGAATGAACCGGCGGATTTGAATCTCCTGACGATGTCGAAGGAACAGGCAGTAATTCTTCAGCTTCTGAAGATTCTGTATCATGTTCCAACAAATATCGGAAGGTGATCGTAGGAATCATTTTATCCATTTTAATTGCAATTTAATGCGCCTTCAAACCTATTTAAAAGAAAAAGACTTTGAAATATCTACTAATCGTAAATGACTTAAGAAATATTATACGTGTACAATTCATCAAACAGAAATAAATTACAGACAAAACTTACGAATATCAGATGTTCGCGTTCCGCTTCAACAGCTCTCCAATTCTTCAAATGGAATCTTGACAAATATTTAATATCTTATTCTTGTATAATTTATATTTCTAAATTTACTAAAATCGTACGAACGAGCCACACAAACTCTTCGACCATCAGTGTAATACTGAACCTTGCTGCTGTATGTACCGAGAAGGTACTACCTGCTTTCTAGAAATCTTATCCCTACCCACAGTACCCGGTAGCAATATACTCCTTCCATGCACTATAAGGCATGCCCACTGTGCAGAGTGGGCAAGTTGTCGACCAATCAAATTTCATCGATGCTTCGCCCCTTACTGTACTCTACTCTACTCTACTCTACTCTACTCTACTCTACTCTACTCTACTCTACTGTATTGTGTAAAATAAACGATGCTCGCTAGGTACAGTGTGAAAATATATCTCTTATTTACTCACTTTCGATAATGATGCCGCTTTTGAACGAATTCTTATTTGCTCCGTTTTCACTTGGCAATATTAACACGTTGTTTAAAATATCAGTAAAAACTGCTACGGAGCCTAGAGAGTCAAAGAGAACGTCAAAAAATTACAATTTATTGTTAACAGATATAATAAAAGAGGAAATGATAATATATATTAGGTCCTAATCGAGTTTTCGTAATATTTCGAGTTTGACATCGCCTTCCTACAATTCTTACCGGAATATCTACATCGCTCTGCTTGAGATTTGCAATATACGGAAACTCCTAATCCGTGTATTATTTCGGTTCAGGTGGCCACAGTCCTAATCCGACACCTGCTTTCTGGTGGATATAATATTTAGTAGAAGGATAATTGCTGTCGTAAACAATATAGTCTAAAGTCCTAGGTAACCATTACTTTATGGCATCCTATACCTTATGGCGTATACCCAGCCTCGGTATTACTCATCGCGGAATAACAAAATTATTTTTACAAATAAGTACGCAGTTTTTCAATATGTGAAACATGTGACTCAGGGTTTCTGCAGGAAAATTCAACCGTTTGTAAGATTTTATAAATTTACTTTGAGATAAAGTTCTCTCGCGATGTGAATAGTAGAACGCTGTAGCATTATGTTATATTACATTATACATATTATATCATATTATATCATATTATATCATATTATATATATATATATATATATATCATATATCGTTGTTGGCACTTTTCGCAAATGTCCCTTGCAACAATATGCCATCGTTTGGCATCAAAAGTGTTAATTTTATATGCATTAGATTATTATAAATTGATATTGTAAATTTAATGCAGGTTGATAGTGATTTGATTATGACTTTAACTAATGATGATTTAATTGAAATTGGTATAAAAAATGCAGCTGACAGAAAAGCTACATTGGAAGTGATAAATAGATCATAAAAAATCTGTGATACAAAAAGAATTTATTAGCATTTATTAATTATATCTGATTATATATTATTATTTTATTTGTTATATACTAAAGCTGCTTTAATATATAAACGTAAAAGTATAATATGTTATGTTATAGCATATTGGTAATACTTTTTATACTAACTGACAGGAATAAAAACCAGTTTGTTATTGAAATAATATATTTAGAGTCAATAAAGATTTGTGTCTTGAACATACCTCTAGTTTAAAATTTCACAAAATTTGTTCCAATCTCCCAATTTGAGAAAATTGTTTATGCGTTATAACAAATATATATATCTTATGTTTCTGTAGCCATTACTGGAGAAGCAATAACGTCAGATATTAAATGCATAAGTAATCTAAAATTTTATTCTTAGTAAAATATAAAGATCGTTATTAAGATAATATTACGGAATAGAAAATTTTTGATTCGCAGAATTTGCCCTTGACTTACAGGCATTTCATTGTTTGCCAATGAAAATTTGATTTTGCCGATGCACCCTGAACTTCAACAAAATCAATTTCGCAAATTGCACAACATAGGTTACTCATTTCCGGAAATGATTGTGAATGACGAAATGATACAGAACAGATTGTTCTTTTTTCTTACTCACATGATTACAAGCATCCATTATATATAATTGATTGCTATTCTTAATTATTTTATGTTCTTGTAGATCCAATTTATACTAACAATTTTTCAAAAACGTATTTTCGAATGAATAGCCAACATTTAAATTTTCAAAAGTTGTACTAATACTTTAAATTTGATTTTTGTGAAGAAGCTTTATTTTCAATTATCTCAAAATTAAACTTGTATGTGAGATATCTAAACTTTTTATATTTAAAACAAACTTAAAATCTTGTTAAGTAAAAAGACGACTCTTTTTCTATTACCAATATATTATCTTATTTAGCGGTTACTCAGGAGTTTATGTTATATATATTGGTACGGATCGCTGAACCGCTTTGTTCAATAAAGTGCGCGAAAAATTCAAGATGACTACATATTAAGATGTAAGCATAGCTTTTTTATAGAGATTTGCTTGAAACTTTCCCTTAGAAAATAAAACATTTTTTAATAACCTCGCATGGCTGAATGAAAACCTTTTAATTTATTGTGATTTCTAACGACTAAACTTCAAGTTTTCCAATAGCGTATTTCCTGTATTTTGAATTCTTATTCACTCCTTGCAATAGTTCTCGCATCGAATTTTTCACCAATATATAGATGTATTTGGCATTTCAGATATGTGAACGTGATTTCAAATTTCGCTCCTCAATTGTATATTGATATCGCTAAATATTAGGCCAGATTCATATGTAGCACAACGGTTCAGTGATGTTCAATTATGTTGTATATTCGTAACTTCAAGCCATTTGAAGTAAACGCCGCGTAACTCAAATTTCGACACTATGCATAGCGTAGTATTCGAATAGGTAACGAATAAATTAATCACTGTGTACTTACATAGATCGAGTAGTTATCAACGACACCATGTAGTTCTCCCATAGAATGGTAGAGATGGATAGCGCGTTACAGGTGAGTTGAAGATCATATTGAAGGACAGGGATAGTGCGCTACGATATACGACGATGGTGCCGAGTGTCGAGGTATCGCACTCTCTCTCAGATTGTGCAAAAAGTAGGGAGAATACGAATAGTATTCATATATGCAGATATCTATACTAAATACATAAATGTTCAATAAGTATAATAGTGTTCTCGACTAACTTTATGTTAGAAAATCAAAAATTATTGACCTTTGGAATGCGAAGATAGAAAATAAAAGTTTTAAGGCGGGGCATCTACTGGTTCAAAAGTTATGACTATGTAAAATTGAGCATTCTTTGGCTATATTACGGCCATTTTTACACGTTACTTTCACGCCATATTCCTTCTATCCATCATTCAGTTGGTCCCTGCAGATGAGCATTGTACCGAAATTTGTGGGAAATTCATTTGTTTATACAAGTTCCCAAGTATTTACTAACATAACAGCTGCTAACATAACATGATGGGCGAAGAGTAAAAAATTTCTCAAACCTAATTCAATCAAAGTTCAAAATCACATCATGAAATGGCTGCAATCGAACTGTATTTATGTATTCACAGACAACGATTCCATTTACTGAACGAATTAAAAATATAAGTCGATATAGCGAACAAATAAGTTATGAAACACCTTGAAAATGCTCAGTTTTGCAACCATAAACTTCTAACTAACAAATTCCTTGCTTCAAAACTTCGAAACTTTATTAATATAAAAATTAGAATTGTCTTTTAATCGGCATTATATAACGAATTGAAAACAGGATAAGTAAGTATAATAAAAGAAAAAGTAAGCCACGATTCTTGTGATTTGTAATATATATACAGGGTGGTTGGTAACTGGTGATACAAGCGGAAAATATAGAATAAACATTTTTTTTTAATTTTCTCTTTTTTTTTTAATTTTTCCATCGAGACAACGATCTACAGTGAGATCCGTTATAAGGAGACGCGATAAAGTGCACGCGTACCGAGCGAAAATTCAAAGCCGATTTTCTCGAAAACTAAAGCCTCGAAAGAACAATTTTTATTCTATGTTTTCGACTTCTTTTTTCGCGTAGAATCACCCCCTTTCCGCTTGTAGCACCAGTTACCAACCATCCTGTATATATATATATATATATATGTAGCACAGTTTCATTTTACTAACAATAAGGGGAGTAAAACAAAGAACAATTAGTTAGATGCGGAAAAAGTTAACTATATTCTGATAAAATAAGATACATAATACAAATTAATGTTGAATCAAGTAACACTTAAAATACAAAAAAAGCCAAAAATATACAGAAAAAATGTATTTGCTTAGTTTAAACTTATGTATATAATAGTATTTATACACTTAATTTAACGATACATGATACCAAACATATTAATGTGAGTATGTCATTTTTATAAAATTATAAAGTATATTTATATAAGAGATATGAAAACGTTAATTTTTACATGTGCATGCATTACGCAAAAAATGCACGGGCAATGGCCTTGACTTCTCTTCGGCAAATGATGCACGTTGTGAAAGCTGGTGAACAGTACTGGCAAGTGGCTAGATGTCCACAAGGTAGGAACGTAATTGTCGCTACTCGTTCCGTGCAAACTTTACACGAACGAGCATCTTTCAATGCTCGATTTTCTTGCTCCAGGGCAGCTATGAATAGTAAACAGTATATTTAAATATAATGTATAATAAAATGTATTATATGTATACGGATTTCATACAAATTAACGAATCTGTGTTTATATTTTTATTACTTACCTATTTTTTCATCGAGAGTCATTTCATTAGTGTCATTTTCACTATTGGATCTCTCAGCATTCTCATCTGTAATTTCTATTGGTGCCTGAAATAAATATAATGTACATAAGTATATATTGCAATTATTAATTATACTCATTGTTAATTATATATATTGTTCAGGGTATAAGTTTCTATACTTACACCTTCAGAAGTTTCATATAACGCGTGGCCTGTTGCATTATTGACATACTCCCAGCCCCAAAAATGACAACAGTTGGGAGACGAAATCATATGTCTGTCCCATGGATCTTCTTCTGATCTCCAATTTCCTATAATAATTCCACAATGGTAACAGGTAGTGCAATCATTTATTCCGGTGTAGTAGAAGCCTGCATGGGCTAATTCTTCACTTGTCTGTGTCATATATGTAGGCCATGTTGCGAATGAATTTAATCTGGATTCGTAAGTAACGTATTCCAATTTTTCCGGTTTGGTAGCATCTAAATCAATCGCCCTTGCTGAAGGCACAGGGGATGACATATCAACCATAATTACTGGAAGTACCATGGATGTTGAAGGTGCGGCTGACTCATCCGCCGATATTGAATGAACCGGCGGATTTGAATCTCCTGACGATGTCGAAGGAACAGGCAGTAATTCTTCAGCTTCTGAAGATTCTGTATCATGTTCCAACAAATATCGGAAGTTGATCGTAGGAATCATTTTATCCATTTTAATTGCAATTTAATGCGCCTTCAAACCTATTTAAAAGAAAAAGACTTTGAAATATCTACTAATCGTAAATGACTTAAGAAATATTATACGTGTACAATTCATCAAACAGAAATAAATTACAGACAAAACTTACGAATATCAGATGTTGGCGTTCCGCTTCAACAGCTCTCCAATTCTTCAAATGGAATCTTGACAAATATTTAATATCTTATTCTTGTATAATTTATATTTCTAAATTTACTAAAATCGTACGAATGAGCCACACAAACTCTTCGACCATCAGTGTAATACTGAACCTTGCTGCTGTATGTACCGAGAAGGTACTACCTGCTTTCTAGAAATCTTATCCCTACCCACAGTACCCGGTAGCAATATACTCCTTCCATGCACTATAAGGCATGCCCACTGTGCAGAGTGGGCAAGTTGTCGACCAATCAAATTTCATCGATGCTCCGCCCCTTACTGTACTCTACTCTACTCTACTCTACTCTACTCTACTCTACTCTACTCTACTCTACTCTACTCTACTCTACTCTACTCTACTCTACTGTATTGTGTAAAATAAACGATGCTCGCTAGGTACAGTGTGAAAATATATCTCTTATTTACTCACTTTCGAAAATGATGCCGCTTTTGAACGAATTCTTATTTGCTCCGTTTTCACTTGGCAATATTAACACGTTGTTTAAAATATCAGTAAAAACTGCTACGGAGCCTAGAGAGTCAAGGAGAGCGTCAAAAAATTACAATTTATTGTTAACAGATATAATAAAAGAGGAAATGATAATAGATATTAGGTCCAAATCGAGTTTTCGTAATATCTCTAGTTTGACATCGCATTCCTACAATTCTTAACGGAATTTCTACATCGTTCTGCTTGAGATTTGCAATATACGGAAACTCCTAATCCGTGTATTATTTCGGTTCAGGTGGCCACAGTCCTAATCCGACACCTGCTTTCTGGTGGATATAATATTTAGTAGAAGGATAATTGCTGTCGTAAACAGTATAGTCTAAAGTCCTAGGTAACCATTACTTTATGGCATCCTATACCTTACGGCGTATACCCAGCCTCGGTATTACTCATCGCGGAATAATAAAATTATTTTTACAAATAAGTACGCAGTTCTTCAATATGTGAAACATGTGACTCAGGGTTTCTGCAGGAAAATTCAACCGTTTGTAAGATTTTATAAATTTACTTTGAGATAAAGTTCTCTCGCGATGTGAATAGTAGAACGCTGTAGCATTATGTTATATTACATTATACATATTATATCATATTATATCATATTATATCATATTATATATATATATATATATATCATATATCGTTGTTGGCACTTTTCGCAAATGTCCCTTGCAACAATATGCCATCGTTTGGCATCAAAAGTGTTAATTTTATATGCATTAGATTATTATAAATTGATATTGTAAATTTAATGCAGGTTGATAGTGATTTGATTATGACTTTAACTAATGATGATTTAATTGAAATTGGTATAAAAAATGCAGCTGACAGAAAAGCTACATTGGAAGTGATAAATAGATCATAAAAAATCTGTGATACAAAAAGAATTTATTAGCATTTATTAATTATATCTGATTATATATTATTATTTTATTTGTTATATACTAAAGCTGCTTTAATATATAAACGTAAAAGTATAATATGTTATGTTATAGCATATTGGTAATACTTTTTATACTAACTGACAGGAATAAAAACCAGTTTGTTATTGAAATAATATATTTAGAGTCAATAAAGATTTGTGTCTTGAACATACCTCTAGTTTAAAATTTCACAAAATTTGTTCCAATCTCCCAATTTGAGAAAATTGTTTATGCGTTATAACAAATATATATATCTTATGTTTCTGTAGCCATTACTGGAGAAGCAATAACGTCAGATATTAAATGCATAAGTAATCTAAAATTTTATTCTTAGTAAAATATAAAGATCGTTATTAAGATAATATTACGGAATAGAAAATTTTTGATTCGCAGAATTTGCCCTTGACTTACAGGCATTTCATTGTTTGCCATTGAAAATTTGATTTTGCCGATGCACCCTGAACTTCAACAAAATCAATTTCGCAAATTGCACAACATAGGTTACTCATTTCCGGAAATGATTGTGAATGACGAAATGATACAGAACAGATTGTTCTTTTTTCTTACTCACATGATTACAAGCATCCATTATATATAATTGATTGCTATTCTTAATTATTTTATGTTCTTGTAGATCCAATTTATACTAACAATTTTTCAAAAACGTATTTTCGAATGAATAGCCAACATTTAAATTTTCAAAAGTTGTACTAATACTTTAAATTTGATTTTTGTGAAGAAGCTTTATTTTCAATTATCTCAAAATTAAACTTGTATGTGAGATATCTAAACTTTTTATATTTAAAACAAACTTAAAATCTTGTTAAGTAAAAAGACGACTCTTTTTCTATTACCAATATATTATCTTATTTAGCGGTTACTCAGGAGTTTATGTTATATATATTGGTACGGATCGCTGAACCGCTTTGTTCAATAAAGTGCGCGAAAAATTCAAGATGACTACATATTAAGATGTAAGCATAGCTTTTTTATAGAGATTTGCTTGAAACTTTCCCTTAGAAAATAAAACATTTTTTAATAACCTCGCATGGCTGAATGAAAACCTTTTAATTTATTGTGATTTCTAACGACTAAACTTCAAGTTTTCCAATAGCGTATTTCCTGTATTTTGAATTCTTATTCACTCCTTGCAATAGTTCTCGCATCGAATTTTTCACCAATATATAGATGTATTTGGCATTTCAGATATGTGAACGTGATTTCAAATTTCGCTCCTCAATTGTATATTGATATCGCTAAATATTAGGCCAGATTCATATGTAGCACAACGGTTCAGTGATGTTCAATTATGTTGTATATTCGTAACTTCAAGCCATTTGAAGTAAACGCCGCGTAACTCAAATTTCGACACTATGCATAGCGTAGTATTCGAATAGGTAACGAATAAATTAATCACTGTGTACTTACATAGATCGAGTAGTTATCAACGACACCATGTAGTTCTCCCATAGAATGGTAGAGATGGATAGCGCGTTACAGGTGAGTTGAAGATCATATTGAAGGACAGGGATAGTGCGCTACGATATACGACGATGGTGCCGAGTGTCGAGGTATCGCACTCTCTCTCAGATTGTGCAAAAAGTAGGGAGAATACGAATAGTATTCATATATGCAGATATCTATACTAAATACATAAATGTTCAATAAGTATAATAGTGTTCTCGACTAACTTTATGTTAGGAAATCAAAAATTATTGACCTTTGGAATGCGAAGATAGAAAATAAAAGTTTTAAGGCGGGGCATCTACTGGTTCAAAAGTTATGACTATGTAAAATTGAGCATTCTTTGGCTATATTACGGCCATTTTTACACGTTACTTTCACGCCATATTCCTTCTATCCATCATTCAGTTGGTCCCTGCAGATGAGCATTGTACCGAAATTTGTGGGAAATTCATTTGTTTATACAAGTTCCCAAGTATTTACTAACATAACAGCTGCTAACATAACATGATGGGCGAAGAGTAAAAAATTTCTCAAACCTAATTCAATCAAAGTTCAAAATCACATCATGAAATGGCTGCAATCGAACTGTATTTATGTATTCACAGACAACGATTCCATTTACTGAACGAATTAAAAATATAAGTCGATATAGCGAACAAATAAGTTATGAAACACCTTGAAAATGCTCAGTTTTGCAACCATAAACTTCTAACTAACAAATTCCTTGCTTCAAAACTTCGAAACTTTATTAATATAAAAATTAGAATTGTCTTTTAATCGGCATTATATAACGAATTGAAAACAGGATAAGTAAGTATAATAAAAGAAAAAGTAAGCCACGATTCTTGTGATTTGTAATATATATACAGGGTGGTTGGTAACTGGTGATACAAGCGGAAAATATAGAATAAACATTTTTTTTTAATTTTCTCTTTTTTTTTTAATTTTTCCATCGAGACAACGATCTACAGTGAGATCCGTTATAAGGAGACGCGATAAAGTGCACGCGTACCGAGCGAAAATTCAAAGCCGATTTTCTCGAAAACTAAAGCCTCGAAAGAACAATTTTTATTCTATGTTTTCGACTTCTTTTTTCGCGTAGAATCACCCCCTTTCCGCTTGTAGCACCAGTTACCAACCATCCTGTATATATATATATATATATATGTAGCACAGTTTCATTTTACTAACAATAAGGGGAGTAAAACAAAGAACAATTAGTTAGATGCGGAAAAAGTTAACTATATTCTGATAAAATAAGATACATAATACAAATTAATGTTGAATCAAGTAACACTTAAAATACAAAAAAAGCCAAAAATATACAGAAAAAATGTATTTGCTTAGTTTAAACTTATGTATATAATAGTATTTATACACTTAATTTAACGATACATGATACCAAACATATTAATGTGAGTATGTCATTTTTATAAAATTATAAAGTATATTTATATAAGAGATATGAAAACGTTAATTTTTACATGTGCATGCATTACGCAAAAAATGCACGGGCAATGGCCTTGACTTCTCTTCGGCAAATGATGCACGTTGTGAAAGCTGGTGAACAGTACTGGCAAGTGGCTAGATGTCCACAAGGTAGGAACGTAATTGTCGCTACTCGTTCCGTGCAAACTTTACACGAACGAGCATCTTTCAATGCTCGATTTTCTTGCTCCAGGGCAGCTATGAATAGTAAACAGTATATTTAAATATAATGTATAATAAAATGTATTATATGTATACGGATTTCATACAAATTAACGAATCTGTGTTTATATTTTTATTACTTACCTATTTTTTCATCGAGAGTCATTTCATTAGTGTCATTTTCACTATTGGATCTCTCAGCATTCTCATCTGTAATTTCTATTGGTGCCTGAAATAAATATAATGTACATAAGTATATATTGCAATTATTAATTATACTCATTGTTAATTATATATATTGTTCAGGGTATAAGTTTCTATACTTACACCTTCAGAAGTTTCATATAACGCGTGGCCTGTTGCATTATTGACATACTCCCAGCCCCAAAAATGACAACAGTTGGGAGACGAAATCATATGTCTGTCCCATGGATCTTCTTCTGATCTCCAATTTCCTATAATAATTCCACAATGGTAACAGGTAGTGAAATCATTTATTCCGGTGTAGTAGAAGCCTGCATGGGCTAATTCTTCACTTGTCTGTGTCATATATGTAGGCCATGTTGCGAATGAATTTAATCTGGATTCGTAAGTAACGTATTCCAATTTTTCCGGTTTGGTAGCATCTAAATCAATCGCCCTTGCTGAAGGCACAGGGGATGACATATCAACCATAATTACTGGAAGTACCATGGATGTTGAAGGTGCGGCTGACTCATCCGCCGATATTGAATGAACCGGCGGATTTGAATCTCCTGACGATGTCGAAGGAACAGGCAGTAATTCTTCAGCTTCTGAAGATTCTGTATCATGTTCCAACAAATATCGGAAGTTGATCGTAGGAATCATTTTATCCATTTTAATTGCAATTTAATGCGCCTTCAAACCTATTTAAAAGAAAAAGACTTTGAAATATCTACTAATCGTAAATGACTTAAGAAATATTATACGTGTACAATTCATCAAACAGAAATAAATTACAGACAAAACTTACGAATATCAGATGTTGGCGTTCCGCTTCAACAGCTCTCCAATTCTTCAAATGGAATCTTGACAAATATTTAATATCTTATTCTTGTATAATTTATATTTCTAAATTTACTAAAATCGTACGAATGAGCCACACAAACTCTTCGACCATCAGTGTAATACTGAACCTTGCTGCTGTATGTACCGAGAAGGTACTACCTGCTTTCTAGAAATCTTATCCCTACCCACAGTACCCGGTAGCAATATACTCCTTCCATGCACTATAAGGCATGCCCACTGTGCAGAGTGGGCAAGTTGTCGACCAATCAAATTTCATCGATGCTCCGCCCCTTACTGTACTCTACTCTACTCTACTCTACTCTACTCTACTCTACTCTACTCTACTCTACTCTACTCTACTCTACTCTACTCTACTCTACTGTATTGTGTAAAATAAACGATGCTCGCTAGGTACAGTGTGAAAATATATCTCTTATTTACTCACTTTCGAAAATGATGCCGCTTTTGAACGAATTCTTATTTGCTCCGTTTTCACTTGGCAATATTAACACGTTGTTTAAAATATCAGTAAAAACTGCTACGGAGCCTAGAGAGTCAAGGAGAGCGTCAAAAAATTACAATTTATTGTTAACAGATATAATAAAAGAGGAAATGATAATAGATATTAGGTCCAAATCGAGTTTTCGTAATATCTCTAGTTTGACATCGCATTCCTACAATTCTTAACGGAATTTCTACATCGTTCTGCTTGAGATTTGCAATATACGGAAACTCCTAATCCGTGTATTATTTCGGTTCAGGTGGCCACAGTCCTAATCCGACACCTGCTTTCTGGTGGATATAATATTTAGTAGAAGGATAATTGCTGTCGTAAACAGTATAGTCTAAAGTCCTAGGTAACCATTACTTTATGGCATCCTATACCTTACGGCGTATACCCAGCCTCGGTATTACTCATCGCGGAATAATAAAATTATTTTTACAAATAAGTACGCAGTTCTTCAATATGTGAAACATGTGACTCAGGGTTTCTGCAGGAAAATTCAACCGTTTGTAAGATTTTATAAATTTACTTTGAGATAAAGTTCTCTCGCGATGTGAATAGTAGAACGCTGTAGCATTATGTTATATTACATTATACATATTATATCATATTATATCATATTATATCATATTATATATATATATATATATATATATCATATATCGTTGTTGGCACTTTTCGCAAATGTCCCTTGCAACAATATGCCATCGTTTGGCATCAAAAGTGTTAATTTTATATGCATTAGATTATTATAAATTGATATTGTAAATTTAATGCAGGTTGATAGTGATTTGATTATGACTTTAACTAATGATGATTTAATTGAAATTGGTATAAAAAATGCAGCTGACAGAAAAGCTACATTGGAAGTGATAAATAGATCATAAAAAATCTGTGATACAAAAAGAATTTATTAGCATTTATTAATTATATCTGATTATATATTATTATTTTATTTGTTATATACTAAAGCTGCTTTAATATATAAACGTAAAAGTATAATATGTTATGTTATAGCATATTGGTAATACTTTTTATACTAACTGACAGGAATAAAAACCAGTTTGTTATTGAAATAATATATTTAGAGTCAATAAAGATTTGTGTCTTGAACATACCTCTAGTTTAAAATTTCACAAAATTTGTTCCAATCTCCCAATTTGAGAAAATTGTTTATGCGTTATAACAAATATATATATCTTATGTTTCTGTAGCCATTACTGGAGAAGCAATAACGTCAGATATTAAATGCATAAGTAATCTAAAATTTTATTCTTAGTAAAATATAAAGATCGTTATTAAGATAATATTACGGAATAGAAAATTTTTGATTCGCAGAATTTGCCCTTGACTTACAGGCATTTCATTGTTTGCCAATGAAAATTTGATTTTGCCGATGCACCCTGAACTTCAACAAAATCAATTTCGCAAATTGCACAACATAGGTTACTCATTTCCGGAAATGATTGTGAATGACGAAATGATACAGAACAGATTGTTCTTTTTTCTTACTCACATGATTACAAGCATCCATTATATATAATTGATTGCTATTCTTAATTATTTTATGTTCTTGTAGATCCAATTTATACTAACAAATTTTCAAAAACGTATTTTCGAATGAATAGCCAACATTTAAATTTTCAAAAGTTGTACTAATACTTTAAATTTGATTTTTGTGAAGAAGCTTTATTTTCAATTATCTCAAAATTAAACTTGTATGTGAGATATCTAAACTTTTTATATTTAAAACAAACTTAAAATCTTGTTAAGTAAAAAGACGACTCTTTTTCTATTACCAATATATTATCTTATTTAGCGGTTACTCAGGAGTTTATGTTATATATATTGGTACGGATCGCTGAACCGCTTTGTTCAATAAAGTGCGCGAAAAATTCAAGATGACTACATATTAAGATGTAAGCATAGCTTTTTTATAGAGATTTGCTTGAAACTTTCCCTTAGAAAATAAAACATTTTTTAATAACCTCGCATGGCTGAATGAAAACCTTTTAATTTATTGTGATTTCTAACGACTAAACTTCAAGTTTTCCAATAGCGTATTTCTGTATTTTGAATTCTTATTCACTCCTTGCAATAGTTCTCGCATCGAATTTTTCACCAATATATAGATGTATTTGGCATTTCAGATATGTGAACGTGATATCAAATTTCGCTCCTCAATTGTATATTGATATCGCTAAATATTAGGCCAGATTCATATGTAGCACAACGGTTTAGTGATGTTCAATTATGTTGTATATTCGTAACTTCAAGCCATTTGAAGTAAACGCCGCGTAACTCAAATTTCGACACTATGCATAGCGTAGTATTCGAATAGGTAACGAATAAATTAATCACTGTGTACTTACATAGATCGAGTAGTTATCATCGACACCATGTAGTTCTCCCATAGAATGGTAGAGATGGATAGCGCGTTACAGGTGAGTTGAAGATCATATTGAAGGACAGGGATAGTGCGCTACGATATACGACGATGGTGCCGAGTGTCGAGGTATCGCACTCTCTCTCAGATTGTGCAAAAAGTAGGGAGAATACGAATAGTATTCATATATGCAGATATCTATACTAAATACATAAATGTTCAATAAGTATAATAGTGTTCTCGACTAACTTTATGTTAGGAAATCAAAAATTATTGACCTTTGGAATGCGAAGATAGAAAATAAAAGTTTTAAGGCGGGGCATCTACTGGTTCAAAAGTTATGACTATGTAAAATTGAGCATTCTTTGGCTATATTACGGCCATTTTTACACGTTACTTTCACGCCATATTCCTTCTATCCATCATTCAGTTGGTCCCTGCAGATGAGCATTGTACCGAAATTTGTGGGAAATTCATTTGTTTATACAAGTTCCCAAGTATTTACTAACATAACAGCTGCTAACATAACATGATGGGCGAAGAGTAAAAAATTTCTCAAACCTAATTCAATCAAAGTTCAAAATCACATCATGAAATGGCTGCAATCGAACTGTATTTATGTATTCACAGACAACGATTCCATTTACTGAACGAATTAAAAATATAAGTCGATATAGCGAACAAATAAGTTATGAAACACCTTGAAAATGCTCAGTTTTGCAACCATAAACTTCTAACTAACAAATTCCTTGCTTCAAAACTTCGAAACTTTATTAATATAAAAATTAGAATTGTCTTTTAATCGGCATTATATAACGAATTGAAAACAGGATAAGTAAGTATAATAAAAGAAAAAGTAAGCCACGATTCTTGTGATTTGTAATATATATACAGGGTGGTTGGTAACTGGTGATACAAGCGGAAAATATAGAATAAACATTTTTTTTTAATTTTCTCTTTTTTTTTTAATTTTTCCATCGAGACAACGATCTACAGTGAGATCCGTTATAAGGAGACGTGATAAAGTGCACGCGTACCGAGCGAAAATTCAAAGCCGATTTTCTCGAAAACTAAAGCCTCGAAAGAACAATTTTTATTCTATGTTTTCGACTTCTTTTTTCGCGTAGAATCACCCCCTTTCCGCTTGTAGCACCAGTTACCAACCATCCTGTATATATATATATAAATATATGTAGCACAGTTTCATTTTACTAACAATAAGGGGAGTAAAACAAAGAACAATTAGTTAGATGCGGAAAAAGTTAACTATATTCTGATAAAATAAGATACATAATACAAATTAATGTTGAATCAAGTAACACTTAAAATACAATAAAAGCCAAAAATATACAGAAAAAATGTATTTGCTTAGTTTAAACTTATGTATATAATAGTATTTATACACTTAATTTAACGATACATGATACCAAACATATTAATGTGAGTATGTCATTTTTATAAAATTATAAAGTATATTAATATAAGAGATATGAAAACGTTTATTTTTACATGTGCATGCATTACGCAAAAAATGCACGGGCAATGGCCTTGACTTCTCTTCGGCAAATGATGCACGTTGTGAAAGCTGGTGAACAGTACTGGCAAGTGGCTAGATGTCCACAAGGTAGGAACGTAACTGTCGCTTCTCGTTCCGTGCAAACTTTACACGAACGAGCATCTTTCAATGCTCGATTTTCTTGCTCCAGGGCAGCTATAAATAGTAAACAGTATATTTAAATATAATGTATAATAAAATGTATTATATGTAAACGGATTTCATACAAATTAACGAATCTGTGTTTATATTTTTATTACTTACGTATTTTTTCAGCGAGAGTCATTTCATTAGTGTCATTTTCACTATTGGATCTCTCAGCATTCTCATCTGTAATTTCTATTGGTGCCTGAAATAAATATAATGTACATAAGTATATATTGCAATTATTAATTATACACATTGTTAATTATATATATTGTTCAGGGTATAAGTTTATATACTTACACCTTCAGAAGTTTCATATAACGCGTGGCCTGTTGCATTATTGACATACTCCCAGCCCCAAAAATGACAACAGTTGGGAGACGAAATCATATGTCTGTCCCATGGATCTTCTTCTGATCTCCAATTTCCTATAATAATTCCACAATGGTAACAGGTAGTGAAATCATTTATTCCGGTGTAGTAGAAGCCTGCATGGGCTAATTCTTCACTTGTCTGTGTCATATATGTAGGCCATGTTGCGAGTGAATTTAATCTAGATTCGTAAGTAACGTATTCCAATTTTTCCGGTTTGGTAGCATCTAAATCAATCGCCCTTGCTGAAGGCACAGGGGATGGCATATCAACCATAATTACTGGAAGTACCATGGATGTTGAAGGTGCGGCTGACTCATCCGCCGATATTGAATGAACCGGCGGATTTGAATCTCCTGACGATGTCGAAGGAACAGGCAGTAATTCTTCAGCTTCTGAAGATTCTGTATCATGTTCCAACAAATATCGGAAGTTGATCATAGGAATCATTTTATCCATTTTAATTGCAATTTAATGCGCCTTCAAACCTATTTAAAAGAAAAAGACTTTGAAATATCTACTAATCGTAAATGACTTAAGAAATATTATACGTGTACAATTCATCAAACAGAAATAAATTACAGACAAAACTTACGAATATCAGATGTTGGCGTTCCGCTTCAACAGCTCTCCAATTCTTCAAATGGAATCTTGACAAATATTTAATATCTTATTCTTGTATAATTTATATTTCTAAATTTACTAAAATCGTACGAATGAGCCACACAAACTCTTCGACCATCAGTGTAATACTGAACCTTGCTGCTGTATGTACCGAGAAGGTACTACCTGCTTTCTAGAAATCTTATCCCTACCCACAGTACCCGGTAGCAATATACTCCTTCCATGCACTATAAGGCATGCCCACTGTGCAGAGTGGGCAAGTTGTCGACCAATCAAATTTCATCGATGCTCCGCCCCTTACTGTACTCTACTCTACTCTACTCTACTCTACTCTACTCTACTCTACTCTACTCTACTCTACTCTACTCTACTCTACTCTACTCTACTCTACTGTATTGTGTAAAATAAACGATGCTCGCTAGGTACAGTGTGAAAATATATCTCTTATTTACTCACTTTCGAAAATGATGCCGCTTTTGAACGAATTCTTATTTGCTCCGTTTTCACTTGGCAATATTAACACGTTGTTTAAAATATCAGTAAAAACTGCTACGGAGCCTAGAGAGTCAAGGAGAACGTCAAAAAATTACAATTTATTGTTAACAGATATAATAAAAGAGGAAATGATAATAGATATTAGGTCCAAATCGAGTTTTCGTAATATCTCTAGTTTGACATCGCCTTCCTACAATTCTTAACGGAATTTCTACATCGTTCTGCTTGAGATTTGCAATATACGGAAACTCCTAGTCCGTGTATTATTTCGGTTCAGGTGGCCACAGTCCTAATCCGACACCTCCTTTCTGGTGGATATAATATTTAGTAGAAGGATAATTGCTGTCGTAAACAGTATAGTCTAAAGTCCTAGGTAACCATTACTTTATGGCATCCTATACCTTACGGCGTATACCCAGCCTCGGTATTACTCATCGCGGAATAATAAAATTATTTTTACAAATAAGTACGCAGTTCTTCAATATGTGAAACATGTGACTCAGGGTTTCTGCAGGAAAATTCAACCGTTTGTAAGATTTTATAAATTTACTTTGAGATAAAGTTCTCTCGCGATGTGAATTGTAGAACGCTGTAGCATTATGTTATATTACATTATACATATTATATCATATTATATCATATTATATCATATTATATCATATTATATATATATCATATATCGTTGTTGGCACTTTTCGCAAATGTCCCTTGCAACAATATGCCATCGTTTGGCATCAAAAGTGTTAATTTTATATGCATTAGATTATTATAAATTGATATTGTAAATTTAATCCAGGTTGATATTGATTTGATTATGACTTTAACTAATGATGATTTAATTGAAATTGGTATAAAAAATGCAGCTGACAGAAAAGCTACATTAGAAGTGATAAATAGATCATAAAAAATCTGTGATACATAAAGAATTTATTAGCATTTATTAATTATATCTGATTATATATTATTATTTTATTTGTTATATACTAAAGCTGCTTTAATATATAAACGTAAAAATATAATATGTTATGTTATAGCATATTGGTAATACTTTTTATACTAACTGACAGGAATAAAAACCAGTTTATTATTGAAATAATATATTTAGAGTCAATAAAGATTTGTGTCTTGAACATACCTCTAGTTTAAAATTTCACAAAATTTGTTCCAATCTACCAATTTGAGAAAATTGTTTATGCGTTATAACAAATATATATATATCTTATGTTCCTGTAGCCATTACTGGTGAAGCAATAACGTCAGATATTAAATGCATAAGTAATCTAAAATTTTATTCTTAGTAAAATATAAAGATCGTTATTAAGATAATATTACGGAATAGAAAATTTTTGATTCGCAGAATTTGCCCTTGACTTACCGGCATTTCATTGTTTGCCAATGAAAATTTGATTTTGCCGATGCACCCTGAACTTCAACAAAATCAATTTCGCAAATTGCACAACATAGGTTACTCATTTCCGGAAATGATTGTGAATGACGAAATGATACAGAACAGATTGTTCTTTTTTCTTACTCACAAGATTACAAGCATCCATTATATATAATTGATTGCTATTCTTAATTATTTTATGTTCTTGTAGATCCAATTTATACTAACAATTTTTCAAAAACGTATTTTCGAATGAATAGCCAACATTTAAATTTTCAAAAGTTGTACTAATACTTTAAATTTGATTTTTGTGAAGAAGCTTTATTTTCAGTTATCTCAAAATTAAACTTGTATGTGAGATATCTAAACTTTTTATATTTAAAACAAACTTAAAATCTTGTTAAGTAAAAAGACGACTCTTTTTCTATTACCAATATATTATCTTATTTAGCGGTTACTCAGGAGTTTATGTTATATATATTGGTACGGATCGCTGAACCGCTTTGTTCAATAAAGTGCGCGAAAAATTCAAGATGACTACATATTAAGATGTAAGCATAGCTTTTTTATAGAGATTTGCTTGAAACTTTCCCTTAGAAAATAAAACATTTTTTAATAACCTCGCATGGCTGAATGAAAACCTTTTAATTTATTGTGATTTCTAACGACTAAACTTCAAGTTTTCCAATAGCGTATTTCTGTATTTTGAATTCTTATTCACTCCTTGCAATAGTTCTCGCATCGAATTTTTTACCAATATATAGATGTATTTGGCATTTCAGATATGTGAACGTGATTTCAAATTTCGCTCCTCAATTGTATATTGATATCGCTAAATATTAGGCCAGATTCATATGTAGCACAACGGTTCAGTGATGTTCAATTATGTTGTATATTCGTAACTTCAAGCCATTTGAAGTAAACGCCGCGTAACTCAAATTTCGACACTATGCATAGCGTAGTATTCGAATAGGTAACGAATAAATTAATCACTGTGTACTTACATAGATCGAGTAGTTATCATCGACACCATGTAGTTCTCCCATAGAATGGTAGAGATGGATAGCGCGTTACAGGTGAGTTGAAGATCATATTGAAGGACAGGGATAGTGCGCTACGATATACGACGATGGTGCCGAGTGTCGAGGTATCGCACTCTCTCTCAGATTGTGCAAAAAGTAGGGAGAATACGAATAGTATTCATATATGCAGATATCTATACTAAATACATAAATGTTCAATAAGTATAATAGTGTTCTCGACTAACTTTATGTTAGGAAATCAAAAATTATTGACCTTTGGAATGCGAAGATAGAAAATAAAAGTTTTAAGGCGGGGCATCTACTGGTTCAAAAGTTATGACTATGTAAAATTGAGCATTCTTTGGCTATATTACGGCCATTTTTACACGTTACTTTCACGCCATATTCCTTCTATCCATCATTCAGTTGGTCCCTGCAGATGAGCATTGTACCGAAATTTGTGGGAAATTCATTTGTTTATACAAGTTCCCAAGTATTTACTAACATAACAGCTGCTAACATAACATGATGGGCGAAGAGTAAAAAATTTCTCAAACCTAATTCAATCAAAGTTCAAAATCACATCATGAAATGGCTGCAATCGAACTGTATTTATGTATTCACAGACAACGATTCCATTTACTGAACGAATTAAAAATATAAGTCGATATAGCGAACAAATAAGTTATGAAACACCTTGAAAATGCTCAGTTTTGCAACCATAAACTTCTAACTAACAAATTCCTTGCTTCAAAACTTCGAAACTTTATTAATATAAAAATTAGAATTGTCTTTTAATCGGCATTATATAACGAATTGAAAACAGGATAAGTAAGTATAATAAAAGAAAAAGTAAGCCACGATTCTTGTGATTTGTAATATATATACAGGGTGGTTGGTAACTGGTGATACAAGCGGAAAATATAGAATAAACATTTTTTTTTAATTTTCTCTTTTTTTTTAATTTTTCCATCGAGACAACGATCTACAGTGAGATCCGTTATAAGGAGACGTGATAAAGTGCACGCGTACCGAGCGAAAATTCAAAGCCGATTTTCTCGAAAACTAAAGCCTCGAAAGAACAATTTTTATTCTATGTTTTCGACTTCTTTTTTCGCGTAGAATCACCCCCTTTCCGCTTGTAGCACCAGTTACCAACCATCCTGTATATATATATATATATATATATATATATATATATATATGTAGCACAGTTTCATTTTACTAACAATAAGGGGAGTAAAACAAAGAACAATTAGTTAGATGCGGAAAAAGTTAACTATATTCTGATAAAATAAGATAGATAATACATATTAATGTTGAATCAAGTAACACTTAAAATACAAAAAAAGCCAAAAATATACAGAAAAAATGTATTTGCTTAGTTTAAACTTATGTATATAATAGTATTTATACACTTAATTTAACGATACATGATAACAAACATATTAATGTGAGTATGTCATTTTTATAAAATTATAAAGTATATTTATATAAGGGATATGAAAACGTTTATTTTTACATGTGCATGCATTACGCAAAAAATGCACGGGCAATGGCCTTGACTTCTCTTCGGCAAATGATGCACGTTGTGAAAGCTGGTGAACAGTACTGGCAAGTGGCTAGATGTCCACAAGGTAGGAACGTAACTGTCGCTTCTCGTTCCGTGCAAACTTTACACGAACGAGCATCTTTCAATGCTCGATTTTCTTGCTCCAGGGCAGCTATAAATAGTAAACAGTATATTTAAATATAATGTATAATAAAATGTATTATATGTATACGGATTTCATACAAATTAACGAATCTGTGTTTATATTTTTATTACTTACCTATTTTTTCAGCGAGAGTCATTTCATTAGTGTCATTTTCACTATTGGATCTCTCAGCATTCTCATCTGTAATTTCTATTGGTGCCTGAAATAAATATAATGTACATAAGTATATATTGCAATTACTAATTATACACATTGTTAATTATATATATTGTCCAGGGTATAAGTTTCTATACTTACACCTTCAGAAGTTTCATATAACGCGTGGCCTGTTGCATTATTGACATACTCCCAGCCCCAAAAATGACAACAGTTGGGAGACGAAATCATATGTCTGTCCCATGGATCTTCTTCTGATCTCCAATTTCCTATAATAATTCCACAATGGTAACAGGTAGTGAAATCATTTATTCCGGTGTAGTAGAAGCCTGCATGGGCTAATTCTTCACTTGTCTGTGTCATATATGTAGGCCATGTTGCGAATGAATTTAATCTGGATTCGTAAGTAACGTATTCCAATTTTTCCGGTTTGGTAGCATCTAAATCAATCGCCCTTGCTGAAGGCACAGGGGATGGCATATCAACCATAATTACTGGAAGTACCATGGATGTTGAAGGTGCGGCTGACTCATCCGCCGATATTGAATGAACCGGCGGATTTGAATCTCCTGACGATGTCGAAGGAACAGGCAGTAATTCTTCAGCTTCTGAAGATTCTGTATCATGTTCCAACAAATATCGGAAGTTGATCGTAGGAATCATTTTATCCATTTTAATTGCAATTTAATGCGCCTTCAAACCTATTTAAAAGAAAAAGACTTTGAAATATCTACTAATCGTAAATGACTTAAGAAATATTATACGTGTACAATTCATCAAACAGAAATAAATTACAGACAAAACTTACGAATATCAGATGTTGGCGTTCCGCTTCAACAGCTCTCCAATTCTTCAAATGGAATCTTGACAAATATTTAATATCTTATTCTTGTATAATTTATATTTCTAAATTTACTAAAATCGTACGAATGAGCCACACAAACTCTTCGACCATCAGTGTAATACTGAACCTTGCTGCTGTATGTACCGAGAAGGTACTACCTGCTTTCTAGAAATCTTATCCCTACCCACAGTACCCGGTAGCAATATACTCCTTCCATGCACTATAAGGCATGCCCACTGTGCAGAGTGGGCAAGTTGTCGACCAATCAAATTTCATCGATGCTCCGCCCCTTACTGTACTCTACTCTACTCTACTCTACTCTACTCTACTCTACTCTACTCTACTCTACTCTACTCTACTCTACTGTATTGTGTAAAATAAACGATGCTCGCTAGGTACAGTGTGAAAATATATCTCTTATTTACTCACTTTCGAAAATGATGCCGCTTTTGAACGAATTCTTATTTGCTCCGTTTTCACTTGGCAATATTAACACGTTGTTTAAAATATCAGTAAAAACTGCTACGGAGCCTAGAGAGTCAAGGAGAACGTCAAAAAATTACAATTTATTGTTAACAGATATAATAAAAGAGGAAATGATAATAGATATTAGGTCCAAATCGAGTTTTCGTAATATCTCTAGTTTGACATCGCCTTCCTACAATTCTTACCGGAATTTCTACATCGTTCTGCTTGAGATTTGCAATATACGGAAACTCCTAATCCGTGTATTATTTCGGTTCAGGTGGCCACAGTCCTAATCCGACACCTGCTTTCTGGTGGATATAATATTTAGTAGAAGGATAATTGCTGTCGTAAACAGTATAGTCTAAAGTCCTAGGTAACCATTACTTTATGGCATCCTATACCTTATGGCGTATACCCAGCCTCGGTATTACTCATCGCGGAATAATAAAATTATTTTTACAAATAAGTACGCAGTTTTTCAATATGTGAAACATGTGACTCAGGGTTTCTGCAGGAAAATTCAACCGTTTGTAAGATTTTATAAATTTACTTTGAGATAAAGTTCTCTCGCGATGTGAATTGTAGAACGCTGTAGCATTATGTTATATTACATTATACATATTATATCATATTATATCATATTATATCATATTATATATATATATATATATATATATATATATATATCATATATCGTTGATGGCACTTTTCGCAAATGTCCCTTGCAACAATATGCCATCGTTTGGCATCAAAAGTGTTAATTTTATATGCATTAGATTATTATAAATTGATATTGTAAATTTAATGCAGGTTGATATTGATTTGATTATGACTTTAACTAATGATGATTTAATTGAAATTGGTATAAAAAATGCAGCTGACAGAAAAGCTACATTAGAAGTGATAAATAGATCATAAAAAATCTGTGATACATAAAGAATTTATTAGCATTTATTAATTATATCTGATTATATATTATTATTTTATTTGTTATATACTAAAGCTGCTTTAATATATAAACGTAAAAATATAATATGTTATGTTATAGCATATTGGTAATACTTTTTATACTAACTGACAGGAATAAAAACCAGTTTATTATTGAAATAATATATTTAGAGTCAATAAAGATTTGTGTCTTGAACATACCTCTAGTTTAAAATTTCACAAAATTTGTTCCAATCTACCAATTTGAGAAAATTGTTTATGCGTTATAACAAATATATATATCTTATGTTCCTGTAGCCATTACTGGTGAAGCAATAACGTCAGATATTAAATGCATAAGTAATCTAAAATTTTATTCTTAGTAAAATATAAAGATCGTTATTAAGATAATATTACGGAATAGAAAATTTTTGATTCGCAGAATTTGCCCTTGACTTACCGGCATTTCATTGTTTGCCAATGAAAATTTGATTTTGCCGATGCACCCTGAACTTCAACAAAATCAATTTCGCAAATTGCACAACATAGGTTACTCATTTCCGGAAATGATTGTGAATGACGAAATGATACAGAACAGATTGTTCTTTTTTCTTACTCACAAGATTACAAGCATCCATTATATATAATTGATTGCTATTCTTAATTATTTTATGTTCTTGTAGATCCAATTTATACTAACAATTTTTCAAAAACGTATTTTCGAATGAATAGCCAACATTTAAATTTTCAAAAGTTGTACTAATACTTTAAATTTGATTTTTGTGAAGAAGCTTTATTTTCAGTTATCTCAAAATTAAACTTGTATGTGAGATATCTAAACTTTTTATATTTAAAACAAACTTAAATTCTTGTTAAGTAAAAAGACGACTCTTTTTCTATTACCAATATATTATCTTATTTAGCGGTTACTCAGGAGTTTATGTTATATATATTGGTACGGATCGCTGAACCGCTTTGTTCAATAAAGTGCGCGAAAAATTCAAGATGACTACATATTAAGATGTAAGCATAGCTTTTTTATAGAGATTTGCTTGAAACTTTCCCTTAGAAAATAAAACATTTTTTAATAACCTCGCATGGCTGAATGAAAACCTTTTAATTTATTGTGATTTCTAACGACTAAACTTCAAGTTTTCCAATAGCGTATTTCTGTATTTTGAATTCTTATTCACTCCTTGCAATAGTTCTCGCATCGAATTTTTCACCAATATATAGATGTATTTGGCATTTCAGATATGTGAATGTGATTTCAAATTTCGCTCCTCAATTGCATATTAATATCGCTAAATATTAGGCCAGATTCATATGTAACACAACGGTTCAGTGATGTTCTATTATGTTGTATATTCGTAACTTCAGTTCTGCCCGAGCAGTCGAGCTATACGGTCGTGTGAATCAGTGCTTCCGTAAGTGAGACAAGTGGGAAAACACAGTGACTATAACATAACCAATCGATAAATGATGGAAAACATACGTAAAACACCACCAATAAAAATCCTAAATAATGGCGCATCATTTTCTATATACAGTGCTTTAGATAAAACAAACCCAAACAAACAAGCGAAGTTCAGGACTGCTCAGTTGTAAATGAAATAGAAATGTAAGTAGAAATTACACAAAATAATGACGATAAGGATAAAATCAGCAATGATGTACCACATCAGGACGAAAGCTGGAAGACTGTAACTCCCAGCAATTAACGAAAAATGACTTGAAACACAAATGCTAGGAGGGCTCTAGAAACAGTAAGACAACAATGGCTACAGGAAATTCCTCTACATAGCTCTTACAGCTCCCTGCTAGAAGTGTTGGATTCAAACCCAGTCGAAAAATCAGTAACACGCATTCCTAAACCACCACCAATCTATATAGATGCTAAAATAATAGATCCCCTTATTGATCTGCTAAATAGCACGGCAGGTAAGGAAAACTATACCATTAAACAACTTAAACTGGACCAGGTGAAAGTACAAACGAACATCCCAGAAATATTCAGAAAAGTGACAAATGCACTAAAAGAAAAGAATGCCGGATATCAGACTTATCAGCTCAAATCTGATAAAAGTTACAAAGCAGTAATCAGAGGATTACATCCAAAAATTAACACAAATAACATATGCGAGGAACTAGCTAAAATGGGACATCAGGTAAGAGCGATTAACAACATAACCAGGTACGATACTAAACAACAATTACCGTTATTCCTAATAGAACTCGAACCTAAAAAAAATAACAAGGAAATTTTTGAATTTAAGGAAATTTTAAACACAATAATTACAGTTGAGCCACCCAGACACAAAAAAGAAATACCGCAATGTATGAGGTGTCAACAATATGGGCATACAAAAAATTATTGTAATAGAAACCCGGCGTGTGTCAAATGCGCAGGTAAACACCTTACAATGAACTGCCCACACATGGGAAAAATAGATGATGTAAAATGCTACAATTGTGGTGGAAACCACCCAGCTAGTTACAAAGGCTGTTTAGTCAGAAAGCAACTACAAAATAAACTTTTTCCGCCGGTTCGTAACAGGACATATAATAACTCTAACACACAACAGGATAGCACAGTAACTGAAACATCAACAAACGTTCAGCATGCAATGAGCCATAACAATACCAACACCTTTGGTAGCCGAAGCTACGCGCAAGTGGCCAAACAGTCAACACCTTTAGATACTCACAACCAGAACATTAACATCGACGACGCTACAGAAATTAAAGAACTATTAACGATATCCACCAAAAACACGGAAATCCTAACAAAAATGATAAGTGAACAAAACGCAGTCCTTAAACAGCAAACGCAACAAATCACACTCATGCTACAACTACTTACAAACACGCTAACTAAAAAATAAAAATGGACACGCTTAAAATAGCAGCCTGGAACTCTAACGGCCTACAACAAAGGGCCCTAGAAACTAAAACATTCCTGTATAACAATAATATCGATATACTTCTTGTTTCAGAAACACACTTCACTATAAAAAACTATTTAAAAATACCGTACTACACCATATATGATACCAAGCATCCCTCAGGAAAAGCACACGGAGGAACCGCAGTAATAATAAGAAACGATATTAAACACCATTTACACAGCCTGGTTAGTAAGGAATATATCCAAGCAACCACCGTTACAGTACAAACTAGCAGCAACTATTTACAGCTGTCAGCAGTATATGTACCACCGCGACATAAAATTACATCTCAAATGTGGGAAGATTACTTTCAACATTTAGGTGATAAGTATATTGCAGCGGGAGACTATAATTCAAAGCACACACTATGGGGATCAAGAATCAATACACCTCGAGGTAGAACCTTGGAGAAATACATTAGAAACAATAACCTCAATATATCCTCCACATGAAGACCGACTTACTGGCCGACAGACCTGAGCAAAATACCTGACCTACTTGATTTTGCAGTTACAAAAGTACTAAATTCAAATAAACTAAATATAGAACCCAGCCTCGAGCTTAGTTCCGATCATACACCCATAATTATTACATACTTAAACAAACCAATAATTTATAACAATTCAGAGACACTATGCAATAAAACCACCAAATGGCAAACATTTAAAGAAATAATTGAGAGCAAAATCAACTGCAACATCCCATTGAAAACACCCGAACATATCGAACAAGCAGTAATAACGCTTACAGAAACTATTCAGGAAGCAGCATGGGCAACCACCATACCTGAATCAACTAATAGACCAACAAAAATAATTCCGCCAGACATCATTGAAAAAATTAGAGAAAAAAGAAAAGCGAAAGCAAAATGGCAAAAACATAGATCCAAAGAAAACAAAAAACACCTAAATAAACTTGCAAAGGAAATAAAAAACAAAATAAAGGAACACAATAACAACGAGTTCACAAAATTCATAGAGTCACTATCTGCACACGAGAACTCTAACTACTCCCTTTGGAAAGCCACAAAAAAATAAAGATGCCAATAAAACTAGTCCCAGCAATCAGAAAAGCAGATAATACATGGGCAAGAAGCAAGGAAGAACAAGCTGAAGAGTTTTCCAACCACCTAAGCAAGATATTTACACCACATAATATCAATAATAGCAACCACAACTGTCATATGGACGAGGATGAGGTAACCACTAGTACTGCAACTGACAATCATTACATCATACCTAAAACAACAGCACATGAAATTAGAAACATAATCGAGAAAACAAAGAATAATAAGGCACCAGGAATTGACCTAATCAATGGTATAATCTTGAAAAACCTTCCTCCAAAAGCGATACGACTAATCACAATAATTTTCAATGCAATATTAAGAATCCAATATTATCCTAAACTATGGAACCTAGCACAGATCATAATGTTACCTAAACCAGGCAAAGACCCACACCAATCAGCATCTTACAGACCAATATCACTACTTCCAATATCACTATTTACGCCCGCTTAAAACCAATAATAGAGAAGGAAAAATTAATACCAGAATCACCAATTTGGATTTAGAAACAAACACTCCACGATAGAGCAAATGCACAGACTCACAAATGAAATAATACTAGCATTAGAAAACAAACAATACTGCACAGCCCTCTTTATGGACATCGAGGAAGTATTTGACAAAATAAACCACGATAGCCGACTTCAATCAATCAGAAAACAATTCCCGGAGCAGATATACCATTTAGTTAAATCTTACTTAAGCAACAGAACTTTTGCAGTAAAAATTAAAGACACATACTCTCAAGTTAAAGACATCAAGGCAGGGGTTCCGCAAGCAAGCGTCTTGGGACCAATTCTATACACAGGATACACGGCCAACATACCAAAAATTACCAATAGCAAAATACTGACATTTGCGGATGACACAGTTGTACTAGTCAGACACACTAACCCTGCAACTGCAGTCACATTGCTACAAGAACATATTGTAAAAATAGAAAAGTGGCTTCAAGATAAACAAATTAAAGCGAACCCTGATAAATGCAACCACATTACATTCACACTGCGAAAACAGATACCACCAAACATTACACTCAACGGCACGCACATAATACAAACAAGGCAAGTCAAATACCTTGGACTCCACTTTGATACACGATTCACATAGAAACAACATATGAAATCAATAATAAGCAAAATACAGATAGCAAGGAGACAGATGTACTGGTTAACAAGTCGAAAATCCAAGCTGAGCATAGAAAACATATTAAAAATTTACAAAACCATTATAAAACCAATCTGGACGTACGGAATACCACTATGGGGAACAGCAGCAATGAGCCATATAACCAAATTAGAGGCAATGCAATCTAAAATACTCAGAACAATAGTAAACGCCCCATGGTACGTTAGAAACGAGGATATAAGGAAAGACCTTGGAATACCAACGGTCAAGGAAGAGATTAGCAGATTCGCAAGAAAATACAAAGAAAGAATAGCAACGCACCCGAACCGGATGGCAGCGAAAACGATCATCACATTCATTGAAAGAAGATTAAAAAGGAAACACCCAGCAGATCTCATAAAGCATATATCCTAACAAGCACGAAAATGGTACCCCATTGGGGTTAGCCACCCACATGATAATCAAACAGCAAAAAAATTCTACCAAATGTCCAAATTGGACAAATTGTGGATATGAAATAAAACACATGAAAAAAAAACGTTACGGCGCGTGGGCAGCACGGGACGTGACAATGCAATATAACGTAATACCTTCTAACGTAATACGTTATAACATTATACCATGTAACGTTATGTTATATAACGTAATACGTTATAACGTTATACCACATAACGTTATGTTATATAACGAAAAACGTTATAACGATATACCATATAACGATATGCTATACAGCGTAATACGTAATAACGTTATACTATATAATGTAATACAATATAACGTTATACCATATAACGTTATACTATGTAACGTAATACGTTATAAAGTTATACCATGTAACGTTATGTTATATAACGCAATACGTTAAAACGTTATACCATATACCGTATTACGCCATAGCGTTATAACATATAACGTTATGTTATATAAGGTAATGCGTTATAACGTTATACTATATAACGTGATACGTTGTAACGTTATACCTTCTAACGTAATACGTTATAACGTTATTCCTTATAACGTTATGTTATATAACGTAATGCGATATAACGATATACTATATAACGTTGTGTTATATAACGTAATACGTAATAACATTGTGCTATAAAACGTAATTGTTTACAACGTTATACAATGTAACGTAATGTTACATAACGTAATGCGATATAACGTTATTCAACATAAGGTAATACGTTATAACATTGTACCTTGTAAGGTAATACGTTATAACTTTATACCATATAACGATATGTTTTATAATGTCATACCTTGTTACGTTATGTTATATAACGTAATGCGATATAACGTTATACAACATAATTTAAGACGTTATAACGTTATACCTTCTAACGTAATACGTTATTAGGTTATACCATATAACGTTATGTTGTATAACGTAATGCGATAAACCATTATACTGTTACGTCCTCGTTTAAATCAAATTTAAATTTAAATGTTGTTTAAATTGAATTTCTGGTTGATTTGAATTTAATCGGAAAATTTAATTTGATATGATTGTATAAGGAAATATTGGTTTAACATTTCCAATTTAATTCGGTTGTTGCTGCCACCAGAAATAGTCTAAGGACTATTTCAAAAATATATTTTCCTTTATTGGACAATACTATTTTGAATATTTAAATATGCACTCGAAAACTACGATTTACACGGTAGTTACTGCCTCCGGAAACAGTCTGAGGACTGTTTCGATTAGAGAGATTTCTTTAAATAGTTTACCGATAAATTAATTACTTATGGGTAGCGTCAGCTAGTGTTTAGGCTATTGATAGATAAGTTCCACGTTTTCGGCTAACCTGCTATGTGCAGGAATACTGGCACGGGAGAGGATTAAAGTTGGATAAAATTTTTTTGTTGCACAGAGTTTATTTAGGTTTAAATATTGATTTAAGATGTTATAATATATATATATATATATATATATATATATATATATATATATATATATATATATAAACAGGTTGAAAATTAAATTGTCCTTGAAATTCGATCTCGTTACGTAGAATTTAGTTAGGTCTGAATATCTGGTTGTTTAAATCGTATTGGATATATATATGTATACTTCTTCGCGTATGGTTGGTTTGAGAATTCAATTATTTCCAAGATTTGATTTTGCCGCACCGAGTCTATTCGAATTCGGATATTAGATTGGTTAACTAGCGATATATATATATATATATATATATATATTTTTATGGTTCGCGTGTGATTGGTTAGAGGATTGAATTATCTTCAAAATTTGGTTTCGCCACGCAGAATTTACCAGGTTGAAATGTCTGGTTGTTTAGATTTGAATACTGAATTATTCAAATTGATGTATGGGTATATATATATATATATATATATATGTATACGTATCTTGATGTGTTAGTATTGGAACCAGCGGGACATGAAATTTACGTATTTGGAGTTCGGATAGGAGCTTGGGGTTCTGTTGGTTTGACACAAATTTATTCTTACGTTTCCCTTCTTCTTTACCTAGGTTTCGTGAGTGGATTTGTCGTTTCAACTAAATCTCAGGTTGTCTGCTAGGGTGGTTTTGTCATTACGATTTCCCCGTCTCTCAAATTCAGTAATTAAGAAAATGACTTTAACGATCCTCTCTGTGTGAGATTTGTGTGATTTCGCAAGCCTTGCCCAAAGACGGGCGATATTTGCCAACAGTGGGAGAAGGAATGCGAGGATCAATAGGTGTCACCGACAATCGACAACACCTTTATTCACAAGCTGACACAGCGAATGATCCTTCAGTTAAAATCCTGGAGGAAACTACTCTCCCTTTTAATGATCGTATGCAAGGATGGCGAGGATAAAGATATCAATTAATCGAATGACGGTGATGGTGCAACCCTGCTGCAGGAGTTCGGTCTTGTATTATATATTTTATTAATCTGCAACAATGAGCTCAATGGTCCTCTCTGTGTAAAATTTGTGTGATTTCGCAAGCCTTGCCCAAAGACGGGCGATATTTGCCAACAGTGGGAGGAGGAATGCGAAGATCAATAAATGTTTCAATAAATGAAAACACCGTTGCACAAGATCACACAGCGAACGACTCTTTGTTTAAAGTTCAACACTAATGGTTTAGATTTGAACCCCTTTCAGGGTAAAAGGGAAAATAAGACCGGATGTATTACTTGGGGGTAAAGGGATTTAATTCGCCTCTTAATTATAATGAATTTATCGAAGGAGAAGGAGTTTTATAAAGCTAATATTTCTTACCTTGAAGAGAACGTGCTATCAGGAGCCATATCTTCGTCGGTGTTGGTGACCGTCGGTGTATTTATTATCGGATTTAATATTCGAATTCGTGTATAATTATTATTAAAACTTTCGTTTTACTGGTTTATTCTAAGTATAATATACATCGAATAAAACTTATACCGTGGTTACTGGTATGTTTTTATTTTCTCTTGATTTCGCCAATGGAAGAGGAATATAAGAGGAATATATTATAAAGTTTTTAGCACGACTTAACTACTGACAAAAGACCGCTGAATGAAACGTACAACAGACGACAAAATAATGCATCAATTCTTTGTTGCTGCGTTTATTTATAATAGCATCCCCCGCAGGGTGGAGGCCATCCGATAGTCCGCTTTCGTGGGAGTCCGAATGTCGAAGTTTAGGGTTTCTGAAATCGTACGTGAGAGAATGTAAATTCCGTGATCGTTGGTGACTTCTTCTGCTTCGTTATCTTGTCTTGAATTTCTAGACTTCCGTCGTTGGTACCTGAGAGGTTGCAATATTCCATATTTCAACTTAGCTCTTGTATTTCTGCTGAGGCAGTGTTTAGGAGACTTGGAGTCTTTCATGCTGATCTAGTTTTTCTCGAGATCTTCTATGTTAGTGCTGTGGGAATTGTCTGTATTCCTCGGTGGCGACTGGAGTCTCATTATTATATCGACGTTCGCTGTTTAACAATTTTAGTTTCTTATTTATTTTATATGTATTTTGTTATATGTTCAATATATATATATATATATTTATTTTGTTGTTTAAATAATCATTTGTAGTTTTTATGAAGTAATTTCGTTGAGGTGTAGTTTTTGATAACATCTAGATATATATACATATATGTAGTCGTATAATAATATAATTTTCATATAGTACTTTGTTTGTTGAAGTTTCGTATATGTGATTTTATGTATAAATATATATATATATGTTTCACAATATGATTTTAGGTTTATTCGAATGTTGATTAGTTTTGATAGTATAAAGTCATGTATTTTATTTCTTTTATGTTTGTTAAATTATGTATATGTGTATACATTCATATATTTATATATATATATATTTTTTTTATATTTGTATTTCATAATGTAGTTTCATATAGAATTTATTCGGTTAATTAATCTTAACAATGTGTTTTCATGATTTCTTTCTCTCGGCTGGTTCCTATCAATTTCTAATATTCCTGTTATCATATAATAATGTGTTATATTGTATTAATTATTATTTATTCTCTCCTCGTTACGATCTTCCATTTGTATTATCACCTATTAAATATTTACTTTTTTTATCGAAAAGATAATTTATTTTATAACGCACGTATTAATTATCCAAAATGGCCGCCTGTGAATGTCCCTAGTATATAGTGACTTTTATTAATGTCGAATCTATTATTTATCTGTTAATTATTTGTAACTTTATTTCAATAATTGACGTATAATTGAAGTGGAAATAATATTATTTTGCATTTATTTAATGTGTATAATTATTGAATGTATTCCGATGCGCACGTGTAAGAGCTATCCTATGTTCATGACAGTTCAAGATGGCCGCTCGTGAATGTCTCTAGTAAAAGTATAGTGACGCGTCCTTAATTTGTTTAATACTGAAATAATTATTCGTCCGTCGCTTAGTTTTCTCTATTTTAGCGCAGTTAGAATTTTTTTAAAGGACAATAGTATTGTTTGTGTAATCATTAAAACGTGTATATATATATACTGTGTGTTGTTTTAATATAATATCATGTGGATTGTATTATTGTTAAATTTTATAATTTATCAATAACACTGTTTTATTGTTGTGTTTCAAATAGTTTGTTTTTATAGAGTGTTCACTTAATTAATTTAATACTAATACGTGCATAGTGTGTTATTTTAATATGATAGCATGTGGATTGTCTTATTACCAGTTCTACTGCGTAACATAACCTTATTTCTCTACGCCAGACTTAATACAATTATACTATAATAACTTAGTTCAATATAATAATTTCTTATCTTAATCGCGTTTATCGTTGATACTCAGTCTTGATTAATTTCTAACCTATTCTTATATTATTGGCTATTTTCTGTTTCTTTGTTATGAAGCTGTCGTTACCTTGTGCGTGTAATTTGTCGCCTTTACATAGAATTTTGGAGCTAATCTGTACATTGTTAGTTAAAATCTTTATTGTTTATAGGTTCTACAATCCTAATCCTTCAACGCTGAGTCCTTTACTCGGAACAGTTACATGGTGCGCGTTTGGTATCTTCTGGTTCTTCGCTATATTTCCAACACTTATTATGAATACTTTTACCTATCCTAGCATTGTAAGTATACATATATATATATATATATATATATATATATATATATATATATATATATATAAAACATTATATTTTGTAAATATCTGTATAGTAAAATAGTCCGTCCCTTATCTTGTTTGCTAGCGTCGGATTATTTTGTTATAGTGTCAGAACATTTCCTTCATTTTCCAGTTTCCTGTTGCCGTCTTGATTGTTTTGGTAGTATCTGGTTCAGTATTCTATAAGTATTCACTTAAGTTTGGTAGTAGGCTTCTTGTAACTGCGTCGGCTTTAATGTATATCTTCCGATGTGAGTAACGAGTTTCTTATTATTATCAATTCTTATTCCAAGATGGTTTACAACATTCTTCCCCTTTTTAGGTTATGATTGGTTACCTCGGTATTTATTACCTTTGATATTTTCATACAGTCGTATATTATGTTTTGCAAAGTTGGATCCGTAGCCATTCCTCGTGGAGTTCCTGCATGGATACTTCCTTCTACGATGATTGGTTGCATTCAAACCTCGTTAACTTATAAAGGTACCTTTTCTTGTTTGCTAAGACCATTCCAGTAGTATCAACTTCGATTCTTTGTACACGTTTACTCCAATTTGGTATTTGGTTTCTCATAAATGCATTGACCCTTGTATAAACTTCGATGTGAGTAGTGAATTATCGTTGTCACTCACTTAACCTATCTTAGTTATTTCTTGACTCTTCCTGCACTTATTAACTGATTTTATTTCTTCTTATTAAAGACTACTGAGTCAACACTGAGTTATTTCGTTATAACGTCACTACTTTTCTTGATTTTTCGGTTTTATTTTCCAATGGGCAACTGTAAGTCTGTTGTCGAGTATCAATTATTGATTGTTATCGTGCTTCATTTAGTTTAATTGTTATATGATTGTAAATCTTTAATAGCATTATTTTCTTCCATATATATTAAGGCAATTGAGGTTAGTTTATTCATTCGTTTCTGCTGACAGTCGTATACTATGTTCTACGGAGTGGGTCCACAACTTGTTTCTGCGAAATTCCTGTATGTACGTTTCCTTTTACGATGATTAATTGTGCACTAGGTGCTTTTAACTTTCACTGCTTTTAATTATTTTATTGAATTAACATGTTGTTTATTTAAATGATGGTTAGAACACACACATAATACTTTTCCTTTTTCTGCATGATTTGATAAGCACTGTCACACTTCCTTTGGTTTAGCCACAATATTGTTTGTATCGGAACGATTGGAGTTAATTCTTACATTTGTTTCAGCTGGCTGTCATACATTATGTTCTACGGATATGGACACATAACCTGTCTACGCACATACACTTCCTTCTACGATGAGTAATTGTTCACGAGGTATTTTTCACTTCCACTGTTTTGTAATTATTTTATTGAATTACACATTTTATATTTAATGGTTAGAACGCACATAATAATTTTTCTTTTTTTCCTTTTAGGTTACCTCCATTTGCAGTATTCGACAAGCAGTGTCGTTCCTTATACCACCGTACTACGTTGTCTCTTCAAATCGTTCTCGTGGTCTGTTTCGATTATGTGTTAGTTTTAACTTGTTCAAGTGTACTGTTCGTGGAATTCCTTTTACTTCGATCTTGACGTTTCGTGTGTGGATTCTGACAATAGTGCCTGGTTTATCGAAGTGTGTTAATATGCCTAGGTGTTTTATATATTTTATATCTGGTTGTATATAAGATATATTTTGTTTATT
This sequence comes from Bombus hypnorum, assembly GCA_911387925.2. Classification (NCBI taxonomy): domain Eukaryota; kingdom Metazoa; phylum Arthropoda; class Insecta; order Hymenoptera; family Apidae; genus Bombus; species Bombus hypnorum. Next base: position 2,341,862 of record OU427027.1, read on the forward strand.
GTGGTTTTGTGTGTCCATATTTGCTATATATTAAATTGTTTGATATTTCATATTTGTTATAAAAATGTGTATTCCTATCGTTCCATTCCTTATTCATGATATTATTGTGAGATTTGATTAAATTGCCGAATTGTAGGTTATCCTGATTATGTCGTGATTTATTAATTAATTTGCGAGTCACTTTTGGTTAATTGGTTCTTCATAGTTTATCCTTAGTCGAATTATGAAATTATAGGTTATGTTGTACTCTTTATATTTACTATTTCGTTAGAGTACCGATTTTTATTTTATTATATGTTGTTTCTCCTCGTATAGTAATTTTCTATATATGACTACATTTAATTAATCTTCTATTAAAAAATTTCCATTTTCATTGCATCGTGCATTCGTTTTGAATATTCGAATTGTCACTCGTATTATTTGTATATTATGGTTTTCCGTTTTTCGTTACGGCGCGTGCGTAGCGCGGGACGTGACAATACAACATAACCTAATACGTTATAACGTTATACCTTCTAACGTAATACGTTATAACATTATACCATATAACGTTATGTTATATAACGTAATACGTTATAACGTTATACCACATCACGAATTCCGCTATAACGTTATACCACATAACGATATGCTATACAACGTAATACGTTATAACGTTATACCATATAACGCTGTGTTATATAACGTAATACGTTATAACGTTATGCTATATAACGTAATCCGTTATAACGTTATACCATATAAGGTTATGTTATACAACGTAATGCGTTATAACGTAATACTATATAACGTTGTGTTATATAACGTAATACGTAATAACGTTGTGCTATAAAACGTAATTGTTTACAACGTTATACCATGTAACGTTATGTTACATAACGTAATGCCATATAACGTTAATCAACATAAGGTAATACGTTATAACGTTGTACCTTGTAAGGTAATACGTTATAACTTTATACCATATAACGATAAGTTATATAACGTCATACCTTGTAACGTGATGTTATATAACGTAATACGATATAACGTTATACAACATAACTTAATACGTTATAACGTTATACCTTCTTACGTAATACGTTATTACGTTATACCATATAACGTTATGTTGTATAACGTAGTGCGATAAACTATTATACAACATAACCTAATACGTTATAACGTTATACCTTCTAACGTAATAGGTTATAACATTATACCATATAACGTTATGTTATATATCGTAATACGATATAACGTTATACCATATCACGAATTCCGCTATAACTTTATACCACATAACTATATGCTATACAACGTAATACGTTATAACGTTATACCATATAACGTTGTGTTATATAACGTAATACGTTATAACGTTATGCTATAAAACGTAATTATTTGTAACGTTTTACCATATAACGTTATGTTATATACCGTAATAAGTTATAACGTTATACCATATAACGTTGTGTTATATAACGTAATGCGTTATAACGTTATGCTGCAAAACGTAATTGTTTGCAACGTTATACCATGTAACGTTATGTTATATAACGTAATGCGAAATAACGTTGTTCAACATAGCGTAATACGTTATAACGTTACACCTTCTAACGTAATACGTTATGACATTATACCATATAACGTTATGTTATATAACGTAATGCGTTATAACGTTATGTTATATAACGTAATAAATTATAACGTTATACCATATAACGTTATGTTATATAACGTAATGCGTTATAACGTTATGTTATATAACGTAATAAGTTATAACGTTATACCATATAACGTTGTGTTATATAACGTAATGCGTTATAACGTTATACCATATAACGTGGTATTATATAACGTAATACGCAATAACGTTGTGGTATAAAACGTAATTGTTTATAACTTTATACGATGTAACGTTAAGTTATATAACGTAATGCGTTATAACTTTATACCATATAACGTTATGTTATATAACGTAATATGTTATAACGTTATACCATATATCGTTGTGTTATATAACCTAATATGTTATAACGTTATTCTATAAGACGTAACTATTTATAACGTTATACCATGTAAAGCTTTGTTATATAACGGAATGCGCTATAACGTAATACGTTATATCGTTGTAACTTGTAAGGTAATACGTTATGACATTATACCATGTAACGTTATGTTATATAACGTAATGCGTTATAACGTTATGTTATATAACGTAATAAGTTATAACGTTATACCATATAACGTTGTGTTATATAACGTAATGCGTTATAACGTTATACCATATAACGTTGTGTTATATAACGTAATACGTTATAACGTTATGCTATATAACGTAATACGTTAAAACGTTATACCATATAAGGTTATGTTATACAACGTAATGCGTTATAACGTTATACTATATAGCGTAATACGTTATAGCGTTGTACCATATAACATTATGCTACATGACGTAATGCATTATAACGTTATAATATATAACGTAATACGTTATAACGTTATACCACTTAACGTTATGTTTTGTAACGTAATGAGCTATAACGATATACCATATAACGTAATACGTTATAACGTTATACCATATATGGCTATGTTATACAACGTAATCCGTTTTAACGTTATAGTATATAACGTAACATGTTATAACGTTGTACCATATAACATTATGCTGCATAATGTAATGCATTATAACGTTATACTATATAACGTAATACGTTATAATGTTATATCATATAACGTTATGTTATATAACGTAGTAAGTTATAACGTTATACTATATAACGTAATACATTATAACGTTGAACCTTATAAAGTAATACGTTATAACTTTATCACATATAACGTTATGTTATGTAACGTAATGCGTTTTGGCGTTATACTATATAACGTAATTCTTTATAACGTTATACCTTATAACGTAATACGATACAACTTTGTACCATATAACGTTGTGTTATATAACGTAATACGTAATAACGTTGTGTTATATAACGTAATACGTAACAACGTTGTGTTATATAACGTAATACGTAATAACGTTGTGCTATAAAACGAAATTGTTTGTAACGATATACCATGTACCGTTAGGTTATATTACGTAATGCGAAATAACGTTATTCAGCATAACGTAATACGTTATAACGTTGTACCTTGTAAGGTAATACGTTATAACTTTATACCATATAACGTTATGTTATACAACGTAATGCGTTATATCGTCATACTATATAACGTAATACGTTATAACATTATACCATATAACGCAGTGTTATATAACGTAATGCGTTATAACGTTATACTATATAACGTAATTCGTTATAACGTTATACCATATAAGGTCATGTTTTACAACGTAATGCGTTATAACGTTATGCTATAAAACGTAATTGTTTATAACGTTATACCATATAACGTTATGTTATATAACGTAATGCGATATACCATTATGCAACATCACCTAATACGTTATAGCGTTCTACCTTCCAACGTAGTACGTTATAACATTATACCATATAACGTTATGTTATATAACGTGATGCGATATCACGTTATACAACATAACGTAATTCGTTATAACGTTATACTATATAACCTAATACGTTATAACGTTATACCTTCTAACGTAACACGTTATAACATTATTCCATATAGCGTTATATTATATAACGTAATAAGTTATAACGTTATACCATATATCGTAGTACGTTATCACGTTTTACCGTATAACATTATGCTACATAACGTAATGCGTTATAACGTTATACTATATAACGTAACGCGTTATAACTTTATACCTTATAACGTTATGTTATATAACGTAATACGATATAACGTTATACAATGTAACGTAGTACGTTATAACGTTACACTATATAACGTAACACGTTATAACTTTATACCTTATAACGTTATGTTATATAACGTAATAAGTTATAACGTTATACTATATAACGTAATACGTTTTAACGTTATACCTTCTAACGTAACACGTTATAACATTACACCATATAACGTTATGTAATATAACGGAATCCGTTATAACGTTATACCATATACCGAGGTACGTTATAACGCTTAACCGTATACCATTATGCTACATAACGTAATGCGTTATAACGTTATACTATATAACGCAATACGTTATAACTTTATACCTTATAACGTTATGTAATATAACGCAATGCGATATAACGTTATACAATATAACGAAATACGTTAGATCGTTATACCTTATAACGTAACACGTTATATCATTATACCATACAGCGTTGTGTTATAAAACGTAATAGGTTATAACGTTATACCATACATCGCAGTACGTTATAACGTTTAACCGTATACCATTATGCTACATAACGTAATGCGTTATAACGTTATACTATATAACGCAATACGTTATAACTTTATACCTTATAACGATATGTTATATAACGCAATGCGATATAACGTTATACAATATAACGAAATACGTTAGATCGTTATACCTTATAACGTAACACGTTATATCATTATACCATACAGCGTTGTGTTATATAACGTAATAGGTTATAACGTTATACCATATATCGCAGTACGTTATAACGTTTTACCGTATAACATTATGCTACATAAAGTAATGCGTTATAACGTTATACTATATAACGTAACACGTTATAACTTTATACCTTATAACGTTATGTTATATAACGTAATAAGTTATAACTTTATACTATATAACGTAATGCGGTATAACGCTATACTATATAATGTAACACGTTATAACTTTATACCTTATAACGTTATGTTATATAACGTAATACGAAATAACGTTATACAATGTAACGTAATACGTTATAACGTTATACCTTCTAACGTAACACGTTATAACATTATACCATATAACGTTATGTTATATAACATAATGCGTTATAACGTTATACTATATAACGTAATACGTTTTAACGTTATACCTTCTAACGTAACAGGTTATAACACTATACCATATAGCGTTATATTATATAACGTAATAAGTTATACCGTTATACCATATATCGCAGTACGTTATCACGTTTTACCGTATAACATTATGCTACATAACGTAATGCGTTATAACGTTATACTATATAACGTAACACGTTATAACTTTATACCTTATAACGTTATGTTGTATAACGTAATACGATATAACGTTATACAATGTAACGTAGTACGTTATAACGTTACACTATATAACGTAACACGTTATAACTTTATACCTTATAACGTTATGTTATATAACATAATGCGATATCACGTTATACAATATAACGCAGTACGTTAGAACGTTATGCCTTATAACGTAACACGTTATATCATTATACCATATAACGTTATGTTGTATAACGTAATACGATATAACGTTCTACAATGTATCGTAATACGTTATAACGTTATACCTTCTAGCGTAACACGTTATAACGTTTTACTGTATAACATTATGCTACATAGCGTAATGCGTTATAACGTTATACTATATAACGTAACACGTTATAACTTTATACCATATAACGTTATGTTATATAACGTAATACGAAATAACGTTATACAATGTAACGTAATACGTTATAACGTTATACCTTCTAACGTAACACGCTATAACATTATTCCATATAACGTTATGTTATATAACATAATGCGATATAACGTTATACTATATAACGTAATACGTTTTAACGTTATTCCTTCTAACGTAACACGTTGTAACATTATACCATATAGCGTTATGTTATATATCGTAATAAGTAATAAAGTTATACTATATAACGTAATACGGTTTAACGTTATACCTTATAACGTTATGTTATATAACGTAATACGATATAACGTTATACAATGTAACGTAATACGTTATAAGGATATACCTTCTAACGTAACACGTTATAACATTATACCATATAACGTTATGTAATATAACGGAATACGTTATAACGTTATACCATATACCGAGGTACGTTATAACGTTTTACCGTATAACGTTATGCTACATAACGTAATGCGTTATAACGTTATACTATATAACGTAACACGTTATAACTTTATACCATATAACGTTATGTTATATAACGTAATACGAAATAACGTTATACAATGTAACGTAATACGTTATAACGTTATACCTTCTAACGTAACACGCTATAACATTATTCCATATAACGTTATGTTATATAACATAATGCGTTATAACGTTATACTATATAACGTAATACGCTTTAACGTTATTCCTTCTAACGTAACACGTTATAACAATACACCATATAGCGTTATGTTATATAACGTAATAAGTTATAAAGTTATACTATATAACGTAATACGGTTTAACGTTATACCTTATTACGTTATGTTATATAACGTAATACGATATAACGTTACACAATGTAACGTAATACGTTATAACGATATACCTTCTAACGTAACACGTTATAACATTATACCATATAACGTTATGTTATATAACATAATGCGTTATAACGTTATACTATATAACGTAATACGTTTTAACGTTATACCATCTAACGTAACACGTTATAACATTATACCATATAGCGTTATATTATATAACGTAATAAGTTATAACGTTATACCATATATCGCAGTACGTTATCACCTTTTACCGTATAACATTATGCTACATAACGTAATGCGTTATAACGTTATACTATATAACGTAACACGTTATAACTTTATACCTTATAACGTTATGTTATATAACGTAATACGATATAACGTTATACAATGTAACGTAGTTCGTTATAACGTTACACTATAAAACGTAACACGTTATAACTTTATACCTTATAACGTTATGTTATATAACGTAATAAGTTATAACGTTATACTATATAACGTAATACGTTTTAACGTTATACCTTATAACGTTATGTTATATAACGTAATACGATATAACGTTATACAATGTATCGTAATACGTTATAACGTTATACCTTCTAGCGTAACACGTTATAACGATATATTAGGTGAAGTAAAAAGTTCTGAGCGCTTTTTCGCTTTATTTCGACGATGAAATTAACATAGTCAAGATTATTCGATTTAGATTAAATATGCGCCGTTTTGTTCGATTACTTTTGTCCATTTTGAAGGCAATTTCATAATTCCGCGGTTGAAGAAGTCCTCGTCCCTATTGGTAAAAAACTTGACCAGCTCATTTTCACAAGCCTCTCTTGAGGCCAGTTTTGTACCATCAAGAAAATTTTGCAAAAACTTAAAAAGGTGATAATCGCTTGGTGCCAGGTCTGGACTGTACGGCGGATGCGATAGAACCTCCCAGCCAAGCTCTCGGAGCTTCTGACGCGTCGTTAAAGATGTGTGCGGCCTGGCGTTGTCTTGATGGAACACAACACCTTTCCTATTGGCCAATTCTGGCCGCTTCTGGTCGATCGCCTGCTTCAGTCTGGTCAGTTGTTGACAATAGAGGTCCGAATTAAGTGTTTGCCCCGATGGGAGCAGCTCATAATGGATGATTCCCTTCCAATCCCACCAAACACACAATAAAACCTTCTTGGCCGTTAATCCACGCTTGGCGATCGTTTGGGCCGGCCCACCGCGATTGGACCACGATCTTTTTCGGCTGTTGTTCTCGTATGTGACCCATTTTACATCGCCAGTCACCATCCGCTTCAAAAATGGGTCGATTTCGTTACGTCTCAACAAAGAATCGCAGGCATCAATTCGGTCCAAAAGGTTCTTTTGCGTCAATTCATGTGGCACCCATACGTCGAGCTTCTTCTTGAGACCAGCCTTATGCAAATGGTTCCAAACGGTTTTCTGGCTAATCTTCAGTTCCTGGGCAATGGAATAAGTGCTCACATGCCGGTCCGACTCGACGATTTCCATGATTTTATCCACATTTTCGACGATTGGCCTACCAGAGCGTGCCTCATCTTCGACGTCCATATTACCAGAACGGAATCGTTGGAACCACCGCTTTGCTGTTGCATTCGATACTGTACTGGGTCCATAAACAGCACAAATTTTTTTGGCCGCCTGCTCCGCCTTTTCACCTTGGTCGTAGTGGTACTGAAGAATGTATCGAATTTTCTCTTTTTTTATCTCCATTTTCGAACGCTGTAACACACAACTGGCTTCACCGAACACAAAACTGACAAAGAACCTTTTTGATGCGTAATATCACCTTGAAATCGGTGTATACTATGACTCGATGCGATGTGCACATCGTGAGATATGGCTCACTAAAGACATCTAGCGAAAAACGCTCAGAACTTTTTACTTAACCTAATACCATATAACGTTATGTTATATAACATAATGCGTTATAACGTTATACTATATAACGTAATACGTTATAACTTTATACCTTATAACGTTATGTAATATAACGCAATGCGATATAACGTTATACAATATAACGAAATACGTTAGATCGTTATACCTTATAACGTAACACGTTATATCATTATACCATACAGCGTTGTGTTATAAAACGTAATAGGTTATAACGTTATACCATACATCGCAGTACGTTATAACGTTTAACCGTATACCATTATGCTACATAACGTAATGCGTTATAACGTTATACTATATAACGCAATACGTTATAACTTTATACCTTATAACGATATGTTATATAACGCAATGCGATATAACGTTATACAATATAACGAAATACGTTAGATCGTTATACCTTATAACGTAACACGTTATATCATTATACCATACAGCGTTGTGTTATATAACGTAATAGGTTATAACGTTATACCATATATCGCAGTACGTTATAACGTTTTACCGTATAACATTATGCTACATAAAGTAATGCGTTATAACGTTATACTATATAACGTAACACGTTATAACTTTATACCTTATAACGTTATGTTATATAACGTAATAAGTTATAACTTTATACTATATAACGTAATGCGGTATAACGCTATACTATATAATGTAACACGTTATAACTTTATACCTTATAACGTTATGTTATATAACGTAATACGAAATATCGTTATACAATGTAACGTAATACGTTATAACGTTATACCTTCTAACGTAACACGTTATAACATTATACCATATAACGTTATGTTATATAACATAATGCGTTATAACGTTATACTATATAACGTAATACGTTTTAACGTTATACCTTCTAACGTAACACGTTATAACACTATACCATATAGCGTTATATTATATAACGTAATAAGTTATACCGTTATACCATATATCGCAGTACGTTATCACGTTTTACCGTATAACATTATGCTACATAACGTAATGCGTTATAACGTTATACTATATAACGTAACACGTTATAACTTTATACCTTATAACGTTATGTTGTATAACGTAATACGATATAACGTTATACAATGTAACGTAGTACGTTATAACGTTACACTATATAACGTAACACGTTATAACTTTATACCTTATAACGTTATGTTATATAACATAATGCGATATCACGTTATACAATATAACGCAGTACGTTAGAACGTTATGCCTTATAACGTAACACGTTATATCATTATACCATATAACGTTATGTTGTATAACGTAATACGATATAACGTTCTACAATGTATTGTAATACGTTATAACGTTATACCTTCTAGCGTAACACGTTATAACGTTTTACCGTATAACATTATGCTACATAACGTAATGCGTTACAACGTTATACTATATAACGTAACACGTTATAACTTTATACCATATAACGTTATGTTATATAACGTAATACGAAATACCGTTATACAATGTAACGTAATACGTTATAACGTTATACCTTCTAACGTAACACGCTATAACATTATTCCATATAACGTTATGTTATATAACATAATGCGATATAACGTTATACTAAATAACGTAATACGTTTTAACGTTATTCCTTCTAACGTAACACGTTGTAACATTATACCATATAGCGTTATGTTATATATCGTAATAAGTAATAAAGTTATACTATATAACGTAATACGGTTTAACGTTATACCTTATTACGTTATGTTATATAACGTAATACGATATAACGTTATACAATGTAACGTAATACGTTATAAGGATATACCTTCTAACGTAACACGTTATAACATTATACCATATAACGTTATGTAATATAACGGAATACGTTATAACGTTATACCATATACCGAGGTACGTTATAACGTTTTACCGCATAACATTATGCTACATAACGTAATGCGTTATAACGTTATACTATATAACGTAACACGTTATAACTTTATACCATATAACGTTATGTTATATAACGTAATACGAAATAACGTTATACAATGTAACGTAATACGTTATAACGTTATACCTTCTAACGTAACACGCTATAACATTATTCCATATAACGTTATGTTATATAACATAATGCGTTATAACGTTATACTATATAACGTAATACGCTTTAACGTTATTCCTTCTAACGTAACACGTTATAACAATACACCATATAGCGTTATGTTATATAACGTAATAAGTTATAAAGTTATACTATATAACGTAATACGGTTTAACGTTATACCTTATTACGTTATGTTATATAACGTAATACGATATAACGTTACACAATGTAACGTAATACGTTATAACGATATACCTTCTAACGTAACACGTTATAACATTATACCATATAACGTTATGTTATATAACATAATGCGTTATAACGTTATACTATATAACGTAATACGTTTTAACGTTATACCATCTAACGTAACACGTTATAACATTATACCATATAGCGTTATATTATATAACGTAATAAGTTATAACGTTATACCATATATCGCAGTACGTTATCACCTTTTACCGTATAACATTATGCTACATAACCTAATGCGTTATAACGTTATACTATATAACGTAACACGTTATAACTTTATACCTTGAAACGTTATGTTATATAACGTAATACGATATAACGTTATACAATGTAACGTAGTTCGTTATAACGTTACACTATAAAACGTAACACGTTCTAACTTTATACCTTATAACGTTATGTTATATAACGTAATAAGTTATAACGTTATACTATATAACGTAATACGTTTTAACGTTATACCTTATAACGTTATGTTATATAACGTAATACGATATAACGTTATACAATATATCGTAATACGTTATAACGTTATACCTTCTAGCGTAACACGTTATAACGATATACCATATAACGTTATGTTATATAACATAATGCGTTATAACGTTATAATATATAACGTAATACGTTTTAACGTTATACCTTCTAACGTAACACGTTATAATTTTACACCATATAACGTTATGTAATATAACGGAATCCGTTATAACGTTATACCATATACCGAGGTACCTTATAACGTTTAACCGTATACCATTATGCTACATAACGTAATGCGTTATAACGTTATACTATATAACGCAATACGTTATAATTTTATACCTTATAACGTTATGTTATATAACGCAATGCGATATAACGTTATACAATATAACGAAATACGTTAGAACGTTATACCTTATAACGTAACACGTTATATCATTATACCATATAGCGTTGTGTTATATAACGTAATAAGTTATAACGTTATACCATATATCGCAGTACGTTATAACGTTTTACCGTATAACATTATGCTACATAACGTACTGCGTTATAGCGTTATACTATAGAAGGTAACACGTTCTAACATTATACCTTATAACGTTATGTTATATAAAATAATGCGATATAACGTTATACAGTATAACGTAATACGTTATAACGTTATACCTTCTAACGTAACACGTTATTACATTATATCATATAACGTTATGTTATATAACGTAATAAGTTATAAACTTATACCATACATCGTATTCCGCTATAACGTTATACCATATAACGTTATGTTATATAACGTAATACGATATAACGTTACACAATATAACGTGTTACGTTTTAACGTTATACCTTCTAACGTAACACGTTATAACATTATACCTTATAGCGTTATGTTATATAACGTAATAAGTTATAACGTTATACCATATATCGCAGTACGTTATAACGTTTTACCGTATAACATAATGCTACATAACGTAATGCTTTATAACGTTATACTATATAACGTAACACGTTATAACATTATACCATATAACGTTATGTTATATAACATAATGCGCTATAACGTTATACTATATAACGTAATACGTTTTAACGTTATTCCTTCTAACGTAACACGTTATAACATTATTCCATATAGCGTTATGTTATATAACGTAATAAGTTATAAAGTTATACTATATTACGTAATACGCTTTAACGTTATACCTTGTAACGTTATGTTATATAACGTAATACGATATAACGTTATACAATGTAACGTAATACGTTATAACGTTATACCTTCTAACGTAACACGTTATAACATTACACCATATAACGTTATGTAATATAACGGAATACGTTATAACGTTATACCATATACCGAGGTACGTTATAACGTTTAACCGTATACCATTATGCTACATAACGTAATGCGTTATAAAGTTATTCTGTATAACGTAATACGTTATAACTTTATACCTTATAACGTTATGCTATATAACGTAATACGATATAACGTTATACAATGTAACGTAATACGTTATAACGTTATACCTTCTAACGTAAGACGTTATAACATTATACCATATAACGTTATGTTATATAACATAATGCGTTATAACGTTATACTATATAACGTAATACGTTTTAACGTTATACCTTCTAACGTGACACGTTATAACATTATACCATATAGCGTTATGTTATATAACGTAATAAGTTATAACGTTATACCATATATCGCAGTACGTTATAACCATTTACCGCATAACATTATGCTACATAACGTAATGCGCTATAACGTTATACTATATAACGTAACACGTTATAACTTTATACCTTATAACGTTATGTTATATAACATAATGCGATATAACGTTATACACTATAACGTAATACGTTATAACGTTATACCACATATCGCAGTACGTTATAACGTTTTACCGTATAACATTATGCTACATAACGTAATGCGTTATAACGTTATACTATATAACGTAACACGTTATAACTTTATACCTTATAACGTTATGTTATATAACATAATACGATATAACGTTATACAATGTAACGTAGTACGTTATAACGTTACACTATATAACGTAACACATTATAACTTTATACCTTATAACGTTATGTTATATAACGTAATAAGTTATAACGTTATACTATATAACGTAAACCGTTTTAACGTTATACCTTATAACGTTATGTTATATAACGTAATACGATATAACGTTATACAATGTATCGTAATACGTTATAACGTTATACCTTCTAGCGTAATACGTTATAACGTTATACCATATAACGTTATGTTATATAACATAATGCGTTATAACGTTATACTATATAACGTAATACGTTTTAACGTTATACCTTCTAACGTAACACGTTATAACATTACACCATATAACGTTATGTAATATAACGGAATCCGTTATAACGTTATACCATATACCGAGGTACGTTATTACGTTTAACCGTATACCATTATGCTACATAACGTAATGCGTTATAACGTTATACTATATAACGCAATACGTTATAACTTTATACCTTATAACGTTATGTTATATAACATAATGCGTTATAACGTTATACTATATAACGTAATACGTTTTAACGTGATTCCTTCTAACGTAACACGTTATAACATTATACCATATAGCGTTATGTTATATAACGTAAAAAGTTATAAAGTTATACTATATAACGTAATACGCTTTAACGTTATACCTTATAAGGTTTTGTTATATAACGTAATAGGATATAACGTTATACAATGTAACGTAATACGTTATAACGTTATACCTTCTAATGTAACAGGTTATAACATTATACCATATAACGTTATGTTATATAACATAATGTGTTATAACGTTATACTATATAACGTAATACGTTTTATCGTTATACCTTTTAACGTAACACGTTATAACATTATACCATATAGCGTTATGTTGTATAACGTAATAAGTTATAACGTTATACCATATATCGCTGTACGTTATAACGATTTACCGTATAACATTATGCTACATAACGTAATGCGTTATAACGTTATACTATATAACGCAATACGTTATAACTTTATACCTTATAACGTTATGTTATATAACGTAATACGATATAACGTTATACAATGTATCGTAATACGTTATAACGTTATACCTTCTAGCGTAATACGTTATAACGTTTTACCGTATAACATTATGCTACATAACGTAATGCGCTATAACGTTATACTATATAACGTAACACGTTATAACTTTATACCTTATAACGTTATGTTATATAACATAATGCGATATAACGTTATACAGTATAACGTAATACGTTATAACGTTATACCTTCTAACGTAACACATTATAACATTATACCATATAACCTTATGTTATATAACGTAATAAGTTATAAAGTTATACCATACATCGTATTCCGCTATAACGTTATACCATATAACGTTATGTTATATAACGTAATGCGATATAACGTTTCACAATATAACGTGTTACGTTATAACGTCATACCTTCTAACGTAACAAGTTATAACATTATACCATATAACGTTATGTTCTATAACGGAATACGTTATAGACGTTATACCATATACCGAGGTCCGTTATAACGTTTAACCGTATACCATTATACTACATAACGTAATGCGTTATAACGTTATACTATATAACGTAATACGTTATAACTTTATACCTTATAACGTTATGTTATGTAACGTAATGCGATATAACGTTATACAGTATAACGCAATACGTTAGATCGTTATAGCTTATAACGTAACACGTTATATCATTATACCATATAACGTAATGTTATATAACGTAATAAGTCATAACGTTATACTATATAACGTAATACGTTTTAACGTTATACCTTATAACGTTATGTTATATAACGTAATACGATATAACGTTATACAATGTATCGTAATACGTTATAACGTTATACCTTCTAGCGTATCACGTTATAACGTTATACCATATAACGTTATGTAATATAACATAATGCGTTATGACGTTATACTATATAACGTAATACGTTTTAACGTTATACCTTCAAACGTAACACGTTAAAACAATACACCATATAACGTTATGTAATATAACGGAATCCGTTATAACGTTATACCATATACCGAGGTACGTTATAACGTTTAACCGTATACCTTTATGCTACATAACGTAATGCGTTATAACGTTATACTATATAACGCAATACGTTATAACTTTATACCTTATAACGTTATGTTATATAACGCAATGCGATATAACGTTATACAATATAACGCAATACGTTAGAACGTTATACCTTATAACGTAACACGCTATATCATTATACCATATAACGTTATGTTATATAACGTAATAAGTTATAACGTTATACTATTTAACGTAATACGTTTTAACGTTATACCTTCTAACGTAACACGTTATAACATTATACCATATAGCGTTATGTTATATAACGTAATAAGTTATAACGTTATACCATATATCGCAGTACGTTATAACGTTTTACCGTATAACATTATGCTACATAACGTAATGCGTTATAACGTTATACTACATAACGTAACACGTTATAACTTTATACTTTATAACGTTATGTTATATAACGTAATACGATATAACGTTATACAATGTAACGTAATACGTTATAACGTTATACCTTATAACGTAACACGTTATATCATTATACCATATTACGTTATGTTATATAACATAATGCGTTATAACGTTATACTATATAACGTAATACGTTTTAACGTTATACCTTCTAACGTGACACGTTATAACATTATACCATATAGCGTTATGTTATATAACGTAATAAGTTATAACGTTATACCATATATCGCAGTACGTTATAACGATTTACCGTATAACATTATGCTACATAACGTAATGCGTTATAACGTTATACTACATAACGTAACACGTTATAACTTTATACCTTATAACGTTATGTTATATAACGTAATACGATATAACGTTATACAATGTAACGTAGTACGTTATAACGTTACACTATATAACGTAACACGTTATAACTTTATACCTTATAACGTTATGTTATATAACATAATGCGATATAACGTTATACAGTATAACGTAATACGTTATAAAGTTATACCACATATCGCAGTACGTTATAACGTTTTACCGTATAACATTATGCTACATAACGTAATGCGTTATAACGTTATACTATATAACGTAACACGTTATAACTTTATACCTTATAACGTTATGTTATATAACGTAATGCGATATCACGTTATACAATATAACGCAATAAGTTAGAACGTTATACCTTATAACGTAACACGTTATATCATTATACCATATAACGTTACGTTATATAACGTAATAAGTTATATCGTTATACTATATAGCGTAATGCGGTATAACGTTATACTATATAACGTAACACGTTATAACTTTATACCTTATAACGTTATGTTATATAACTTAATAAGTTATAAGGTTATACCATATATCGCAGTAGGTTATAACGTTTTACCGTATAACATTATGCTACATAACGTAATGCGTTATAACGTTATACTACATAACGTAACACGTTATAACTTTATACCTTATAACGTTATGTTATATAACGTAATACGATATAACGTTATACAATGTAACGTAGTACGTTATAACGTTACACTATATAACGTAACACGTTATAACTTTATACCTTATAACGTTATGTTATATAACATAATGCGATATAACGTTATACAGTATAACGTAATACGTTATAAAGTTATACCACATATCGCAGTACGTTATAACGTTTTACCGTATAACATTATGCTACATAACGTAATGCGTTATAACGTTATACTACATAACGTAACACGTTACAACTTTATACCTTATAACGTTATGTTATATAACATAATGCGATATAACGATATACAGTATAACGTAATACGTTATAACGTTATACCTTCTAACGTAACACGTTATAACATTATACCATATAACCTTATGTTATATAACGTAATAAGTTATAAAGTTATACCATACATCGTATTCCGCTATAACGTTATACCATATAACGTTATGTTATATAACGTAATGCGATATAACGTTTCACAATATAACGTGTTACTTTATAACGTCATACCTTCTAACGTAACAAGTTATAACATTATACCATATAACGTTATGTATTATAACGGAATACGTTATAAACGTTATACCATATACCGAGGTACGTTATAACGTTTAACCGTATACCATTATGCTACATAACGTAATGCGTTATAACGTTATACTATATAACGTAATACGTTATAACTTTATACCTTATAACGTTATGTTATGTAACGTAATGCGATATAACGTTATACAGTATAACGCAATACGTTAGAACGTTATAGCTTATAACGTAACACGTTATATCATTATACCATATAACGTTATGTTATATAACGTAATAAGTCATAACGTTATACTATATAACGTAATACGTCTTAACGTTATACCTTATAACGTTATGTTATATAACGTAATACGATATAACGTTATACAATGTATCGTAATACGTTATAACGTTATACCTTCTAGCGTATCACGTTATAACGTTATACCATATAACGTTATGTAATATAACATAATGCGTTATAACGTTATACTATATAACGTAATACGTTTCGACGTTATACCTTCAAACGTAACACGTTATAACAATACACCATATAACGTTATGTAATATAACGGAATCCGTTATAACGTTATACCATATACCGAGGTACGTTATAACGTTTAACCGTATACCTTTATGCTACATAACGTAATGCGTTATAACGTTATACTATATAACGCAATACGTTATAACTTTATACCTTATAACGTTATGTTATATAACGCAATGCGATATAACGTTATACAATATAACGCAATACGTTAGAACGTTATACCTTATAACGTAACACGTTATATCATTATACCATATAACGTTATGTTATATAACCTAATAAGTTATAACGTTATACTATATAACGTAATACGCTTTAACGTTATACATTCTAACGTAACACGTTATAACATTATACCATATAGCGTTATGTTATATAACGTAATAAGTTATAACGTTATACCATATATCGCAGTACGTTATAACGTTTTACCGTATACCAGTATGCTACATAACGTAATGCGATATAAAGTTATTCTATATGACGTAATACGTTATAACTTTATACCTTATAACGTTATGTTATACAACGTAATGCGATATCACGTTATACAATATAACGCAATACGTTAGAACGTTATACCTTATAACGTAACACGTTATATCATTATACCATATAACGTTACGTTATATAACGTAATAAGTTATATCGTTATACTATATAACGTAATGCGGTATAACGTTATACTATATAACGTAACACGTTATAACTTTATACCTTATAACGTTATGTTATATAACTTAATAAGTTATAAGGTTATACCATATATCGCAGTACGTTATAACGTTTTACCGTATTACATTATGCTACATAACGTAATGCGTTATAACGTTATACTACATAACGTAACACGTTATTTCTTTATACCTTATAACGCTATGTTATATAACGTAATGCGATATCACGTTATACAATATAACGCAATACGTTAGAACGTTATACCTTTCTAACGTAACACGTTATATCATTATACCATATAACGTTACGTTATATAACATAATGCGTTATAACGTTATACTATATAACGTAATACGTTTTAACGTTATACCTTCAAACGTAACACGTTATAACAATACACCATATAACGTTATGTAATATAACGGAATCCGTTATAACGTTATACCATATACCGAGGTACGTTATAACGTTTAACCGTATACCTTTATGCTACATAACGTAATGCGTTATAACGTTATACTATATAACGCAATACGTTATAACTTTATACCTTATAACGTTATGTTATATAACGCAATGCGATATAACGTTATACAATATAACGCAATACGTTAGAACGTTATACCTTATAACGTCACGTTATATCATTATACCATATAACGTTACGTTATATAACGTAATATGTTATATCGTTATACTATATAACGTAATGCGGTATAACGTTATACTATATAACGTAACACGTTATAACTTTATACCTTATAACGTTATGTTATATAACATAATAAGTTATAAGGTTATACCATATATCGCAGTACGTTATAACGTTTTACCGTATAACATTATGCTACATAACGTAATGCGTTATAACGTTATACTACATAACGTAACACGTTATAACTTTATACCTTATAACGCTATGTTATATAACGTAATGCGATATAACGTTATACAATATAACGCAATACGTTAGAACGTTATACCTTTCTAACGTAACACGTTATATCATTATACCATATAACGTTACGTTATATAACATAATGCGTTATAACTTTATACTATATAACGTAATACGTTTTAACGTTATACCTTCAAACGTAACACGTTATAACAATACACCATATAACGTTATGTAATATAACGGAATCCGTTATAACGTTATACCATATACCGAGGTACGTTATAACGTTTAACCGTATACCTTTATGCTACATAACGTAATGCGTTATAACGTTATACTATATAACGCAATACGTTATAACTTTATACCTTATAACGTTATGTTATATAACGCAATGCGATATAACGTTATACAATATAACGCAATACGTTAGAACGTTATACCTTATAACGTAACACGTTATATCATTATACCATATAACGTTATGTTATATAACGTAATAAGTTATAACGTTATACTATATAACGTAATACGTTTTAACGTTATACCTTCTAACGTAACACGTTCTAACATTATACCATGTAGCGTTATGTTATATAACGTAATAAGTAATAACGTTATACCATATATCGCAATACGTTATAACGTTTTACCGTATAACATTGTGCTACATAACGTAATGCGTTATAACGTTATACTACATAACGTAACACGTTGTAACTTTATACTTTATAACGTTATGTTATATAACGTAATACGATATAACGTTATACAATGTAACGTAATACGTTATAACGTTATACCTTTCTAACGTAATACGTTATAACATTATACCATATAACGTTATGTTATATAACATAATGCGTTATAACGTTATACTATATAACGTAATACGTTTTAACGTTATATCTTCTAACGTAACACGTTATAACATTATACCATATAGCGTTATGTTATATAACGTAATAAGTTATAACGTTATACCATATATCGCAGTACGTTATAACGTTTTACCGTATACCAGTATGCTACATAACGTAATGCGATATAAAGTTATTCTATATAACATAATACGTTATAACGTTATACCTTATAACGCTATGTTATATAACGTAATGCGATATCACGTTATACAATATAACGCAATACGTTAGAACGTTATACCTTTCTAACGTAACACGTTATATCATTATACCATATAACGTTACGTTATATAACATAATGCGTTATAACGTTATACTATATAACGTAATACGTTTTAACGTTATACTATATAACGTAACACGTTATAACTTTATACCTTATAACGTTATGTTATATAACATAATGCGATATAACGTTATACAGTATAACGTAATACGTTATAACGTTATACCACATATCGCAGTACGTTATAACGTTTTACCGTATAACATTATGCTACATAACGTAATGCGTTATAACGTTATACTATATAACGTAACACGTTATAACTTTATACCTTATAACGTTATGTTATATAACGTAATACGATATAACGTTATACAATGTAACGTAGTACGTTATAACGTTACACTATATAACGTAACACGTTATAACTTTATACCTTATAACGTTATGTTATATAAGTAATAAGTTATAACGTTATACTATATAACGTAAACCGTTTTAACGTTATACCTTATAACGTTATGTTATATAACGTAATACGATATAACGTTATACAATGTATCGTAATACGTTATAACGTTATACCTTCTAGCGTAATACGTTATAACGTTATACCATATAACGTTATGTTATATAACATAATGCGTTATAACGTTATACTATATAACGTAATACGTTTTAACGTTATACCTTCTAACGTAACACGTTATAACATTACACCATATAACGTTATGTAATATAACGGAATCCGTTATAACGTTATACCATATACCGAGGTACGTTATAACGTTTAACCGTATACCATTATGCTACATAACGTAATGCGTTATAACGTTATACTATATAACGTAACACGTTATAACTTTATACCTTATAACGTTATGTTATATAACATAATGCGTTATAACGTTATACTATATAATGTAATACGTTTTAACGTTATACCTTCTAACGTAACACGTTATAACATTATACAATATAGCGTTATGTTATATAACTTCATAAGTTATAACGCTATACCATATATCGCAGTACGTTATAACGTTTTACCGTATAACATTATGCTACATAACGTAATGCGTTATAACGTTACACTACATAACGTAACACGTTATAACTTTATACTTTATAACGTTATGTTATATAACGTAATACGATATAACGTTATACAATGTAACGTAATACGTTATAACGTTATACCTTCTAACGTAACACATTATAACATTATACCATATAACGTTATGTTATATAACATAGTGCGTTATAACGTTATACTATATAACGTAATACGTTTTAACGTTATACCTTCTAACGTAACACGTTATAACATTATACCATATAGCGTTATGTTATATAACGTAATAAGTTATAACGATATACCATATATCGCAGTACGTTATAACGTTTTACCGTATAACATTATGCTACATAACGTAATGCGCTATAACGTTATACTATATAACGTAACACGTTATAACTTTATACCTTATAACGTTATGTTATATAACATAATGCGATATAACGTTATACAGTATAACGTAATACGTTATAACGTTATACCTTCTAACGTAACACGTTATAACATTATACCATTTAACGTTATGTATTATAACGGAATACGTTATAACGTTGTAACATATACCGAGGTACGTTATAACGTTTAACCGTATACCATTATGCTACATAACGTAATGCGTTATAACGTTAAACTATATAACGTAATACGTTATAACTTTATACCTTATAACGTTATGTTATGTAACCTAATGCGACATAACGTTATACAGTATAACGCAATACGATAGAACGTTATAGGTTATAACGTAACACGTTATATCATTATACCATATAACGTTATGTTATATAACGTAATAAGTTATAACGTTATACTATATAACGTAATACGTTTTAACGTTATACCTTATAACGTTATGTTATATAACGTAATACGATATAACGTTATACAATGTAACATAATACGTTATAACGTTATACCTTCTAACGTAACACGTTATAACATTATACCATATAACGTTATGTTATATAACATAATGCGTTATAACGTTATACCATATACCGAGGTACGTTATAACGTTTAACCGTATACCTTTATGCTACATAACGTAATGCGTTATAACGTTATACTATATAACGCAATACGTTATAACTTTATACCTTATAACGTTATGTAATATAACGCAATGCGATATAACGTTATACAATATAACGCAATACGTTAGAACGTTATACCTTATAACGTAACACGTTATATCATTATACCATATAACGTTATGTTATATAACGTAATAAGTTATAAAGTTATACTATATAACGTAATACGCTTTAACGTTATACCATATAACGTTATGTTATATAATGTAATACGATATAACGTTATACAATGTAACGTAATACGTTATAACGTTATACCTTCTAACGTAACACGTTTTAACATTATACCATATAACGTTATGTTATATAACATAATGCGTTATAACGTTATACTATATAACGTAATACGTTTTAACGTTATACCTTCTAACGTAACACGTTATAACATTATACCATATAGCGTTATGTTATATAACGTAATAAGTTATAACGTTATACCATATATCGCAGTACGTTATAACGTTTTACCGTATAACATAATGCTACATAACGTAATGCGCTATAACGTTATACTATATAACGTAATACGTTATAACTTTATACCTTATAACGTTATGTTATGTAACGTAATGCGATATAACGTTATACAGTATAACGCAATACGTTATAACGTTATACCTTCTAACATAACACGTTATAACATTATACCATATAACGTTATGTTATATAACATAATGCGTTATAACGTTATACTATATAACGTAATACGTTTTAACGTTATACCTTCTAACGTAACACGTTATAACATTATACCATATAGCGTTATGTTATATAACGTAATAAGTTATAAAGTTATACCATACATCGTATTCCGCTAAAACGTTATACCATATAACGTTATGTTATATAACGTAATGCGATATAACGTTCCACAATATAACGTGTTACGTTATAACGCCATACCTTCTAACGTAAAAAGTTATAACATTATACCATATAACATTATGTATTATAGCGGAATACGTTATAACGTTATACCATATACCGAGGTACGTTATAACGTTTAACCGTATACCATTATGCTACATAACGTTATGCGTTATAACGTTCAACTATATAACGTAATACGTTATAACTTTATACCTTATAACGTTATGTTATATATCATAATGCGATATAACGTTATACAGTATAACGTAATACGTTATACCGTTATACCTTCTAACGTAACACGTTATAACATTATACCATATAACGCTATGTTATATAACGTAATAAGTTATAAAGTTATACCATACATCGTATTCCGCTATAACGTTATACCATATAACGTTATGTTATATAACGTAATGCGATATAACGTTCCACAATGTAACGTGTTACGTTATAACGTCATACCTTCTAACGTAACACGTTATAACATTATACCATATAACCTTATGTTATATAACATAATGCGTTATAACGTTATACTATATAACGTAATACGTTTTAACGTTATACCTTCTAACGTAACACGTTATAACATTATACCATATAGCGTTATGTTATATAACGTAATAAGTTATAACGTTATACCATATATCGCAGTACGTTATAACGTTTTACCGTATAACATAATGCTACATAACGTAATGCGCTATAACGTTATACTATATAACGTAACACGTTATAACTTTATACCTTATAACGTTATGTTATATATCATAATGCGATATAACGTTATACAGTATAACGTAATACGTTATACCGTTATACCTTCTAACGTAACACGTTATAACATTATACCATATAACGCTATGTTATATAACGTAATAAGTTATAAAGTTATACCATACATCGTATTCCGAAATAACGTTATACCATATAACGTTATGTTATATAACGTAATGCGATATAACGTTCCACAATATAACGTGTTACGTTATAACGTCATACCTTCTAACGTAAAAAGTTATAACATTATACCATATAACGTTATGTAGTATAGCGGAATACGTTATAACGTTATACCATATACCGAGGTACGTTATAACGTTTAACCGTATACCATTATGCTACATAACGTAATGCGTTATAACGTTATACTATATAACGTAATACGTTATAACTTTAAACCTTATAACGTTATGTTATGTAACGGAATACGTTATAACGTTATACCATATACCGAGGTACGTTATAACGTTTAACCGTATACGATTATGCTACATAACGTAATGCGTTATAAAGTTATTCTATATAACGTAATACGTTATAACGTTATACCTTCTAACGTAACACGCTATAACAATATGCCATATAACGTTATGTTATATAACATAATGCGATATAACGTTATACTATATAACGTAATACGTTTTACCGTTATTCCTTCTAACGTAACACGTTTTAACATTATACCATATAGCGTTATGTTATATAACGTAATAAGTTATAAAGTTATACTATATAACGTAATACGGTTTAACGTTATACCTTATAACGTTATGTTATATAACGTAATAAGTTATAACGTTATACTATATAACGTAATACGTTTTAACGTTATACCTTATAACGTTATGTTATATAACGTAATACGATATAACGTTATACAATGTATCGTAATACGTTAGAACGTTATACCTTCTAGCGTAACACGTTATTACGTTATACCATATAACGTTATGTTATACAACATAATGCGTTATAACGTTATACTATATAACGTAATACGTTTTAACGTCATACCTTCTAACGTAACACGTTATAACATTACACCATATAACGTTATGTAATATAACGGAATCCGTTATAACGTTTTACCATATACCGAGGTACGTTATAACGTTTAACCGTATACCATTATGCTACATAACGTAATGCGTTATAACGTTATACTACATAACGTAACACGTTATAACTTTATACCTTATAACGTTATTTTATATAACGTAATAGGATATAACGTTATACAATATAACGTAAACCGTTTTAACGATATACCTTATAACGTTATGTTATATAACGTAATACGATATAACGTTATACAATGTATCGTAATACGTTTTAACGTTATACCTTCTAACGTAACACGTTATAACATTACACCATATAACGTTATGTAATATAACGGAATCCGTTATAACGTTATACCATATACCGAGTTACGTTATAACGTTTAACCGTATACCATTATGCTACATAGCGTACTGCGTTATAACGTTATACTATAGAAAGGTAACACGTTATAACATTATACCTTATAACGTTATGTTATATAACATAATGCGATATAACGTTATACAGTATAACGTAATACGTTATAACGTTATACCTTCTAACGTAACACGTTATAACATTATATCATATAACGTTTTGTTATATAACGCAATAAGTTATAAAGTTATACCATACATCGTATTCCACTATAACGTTATACCATATAACGTTATGTTATATAACGTAATGCGATATAACGTTACACAGTATAACGTGTTAAGTTTTAACGTTATACCTTCTAACGTAACACGTTATAACATTATACCTTATAGCGTTATGTTATATAACGTGTTAAGTTTTAACGTTATACCTTCTAACGTAACACGTTATAACATTATACCATATAACGTTATGTTATATAACATAATGCGCTATAACGTTATACTATATAACGTAATACGTTTTAACGTTATTCCTTCTAACGTAACACGTTATAACATTATTCCATATAGCGTTATGTTATATAACGTAATAAGTTATAAAGTTATACTATATAACGTAATACGCTTTAACGTTATACCTTGTAACGTTATGATATATAACGTAATACGATATAACGTTATACAATGTAACGTAATACGTTATAACGTTATACCTTCTAACGTAACACGTAATACTATATAACGTAATACGTTTTAACGTTATACCTTCTAACGCAACACGTTATAACATTACACCATATAACGTTATGTAATATAACGGAATCCGCTATAACGTTATACCATATACCGAGGTACGTTATAACGTTTAACCGTATACCTTTATGCTACATAACGTAATGCGTTATAACGTTATACTATATAACGCAATACGTTATAACTCTATATCTTATAACGTTATGTTATATAACGCAATGCGATATAACGTTATACAATATAACGCAATACGTTAGAACGTTATACCTTATAACGTAACACGTTATATCATTATACCATATAACGTTATGTTATATAACGTAATAAGTTATAAAGTTATACTATATAACGTAATACGCTTTAACGTTATACCTTATAACGTTATGTTATATAACGTAATACGATATAACGTTATACAATGTAACGTAATACGTTATAACGTTATACCTTCTAACGTAACACGTTATAACATTATACCATATAACCTTATGTTATATAACATAATGCGTTATAACGTTATACTATATAACGTAATACGTTTTAACGTTATACCTTCTAACGTAACACGTTATAACATTATACCATATAGCGTTATGTTATATAACGTAATAAGTTATAACGTTATACCATATATCGCAGTACGTTATAACGTTTTACCGTATAACATAATGCTACATAACGTAATGCGCTATAACGTTATACTATATAACGTAACACGTTATAACTTTATACCTTATAACGTTATGTTATATATCATAATGCGATATAACGTTATACAGTATAACGTAATACGTTATACCGTTATACCTTCTAACGTAACACGTTATAACATTATACCATATAACGCTATGTTATATAACGTAATAAGTTATAAAGTTATACCATACATCGTATTCCGCTATAACGTTATACCATATAACGTTATGTTATATAACGTAATGCGATATAACGTTCCACAATATAACGTGTTACGTTATAACGTCATACCTTCTAACGTAACACGTTATAACATTATACCATATAACGTTATGTTATATAACATAATGCGCTATAACGTTATACTATATAACGTAATACGTTTTAACGTTATTCCTTCTAACGTAACACGTTATAACATGATTCCATATAGCGTTATGTTATATAACGTAATAAGTTATAAAGTTATACTATATAACGTAATACGCTTTAACGTTATACCTTGTAACGTTATGATATATAACGTAATACGATATAACGTTATACAATGTAACGTAATACGTTATAACGTTATACCTTCTAACGTAACACGTAATACTATATAACGTAATACGTTTTAACGTTATACCTTCTAACGCAACACGTTATAACATTACACCATATAACGTTATGTAATATAACGGAATCCGCTATAACGTTATACCATATACCGAGGTACGTTATAACGTTTAACCGTATACCTTTATGCTACATAACGTAATGCGTTATAACGTTATACTATATAACGCAATACGTTATAACTCTATACCTTATAACGTTATGTTATATAACGCAATGCGATATAACGTTATACAATATAACGCAATACGTTAGAACGTTATACCTTATAACGTAACACGTTATATCATTATACCATATAACGTTATGTTATATAACGTAATAAGTTATAAAGTTATACTATATAACGTAATACGCTTTAACGTTATACCTTATAACGTTATGTTATATAACGTAATACGATATAACGTTATACAATGTAACGTAATACGTTATAACGTTATACCTTCTAACGTAACACGTTATAACATTATACCATATAACGTTATGTTATATAACATAATGCGTTATAACGTTATACTATATAACGTAATACGTTTTAACGTTATACCATCTAACGTAACACGTTATAACATTATACCATATAGCGTTATATTATATAACGTAATAAGTTATAACGTTATACCATATATCGCAGTACGTTATCACCTTTTACCGTATAACATTATGCTACATAACGTAATGCGTTATAACGTTATACTATATAACGTAACACGTTATAACTTCATACCTTATAACGTTATGTTATATAACTTAATACGATATAACGTTATACAATGTATCGTAATACGTTATAACGTTATACCTTCTAGCGTAACACGTTATAACGTTATACCATATAAGGTTATGTTATATAACATAATGCGTTATAACGTTATACTATATAACGTAATACGTTTTAACGTTATTCCTTCTAACGTAACACGTTGTAACATTATATCATATAGCGTTATGTTATATAACGTAATAAGTTATAAAGTTATACTATATAACGTAATACGGTTTAACGTTATACCTTATAACGTTATGTTATATAACGTAATACGATATAACGTTATACAATGTAACGTAATACGTTATAACGATATACCTTCTAACGTAGCACGTTATAACATTATACCATATAACTTTGTGTTATATAACATAATGCGTTATAACATTATACCATATAGCGTTATATTATATAACGTAATAAGTTATAACGTTATACCATATATCGCAGTACGTTATCACGTTTTACCGTATAACATTATGATACATAACGTAATGCGTTATAACGTTATACTATATAACGTAACACGTTATAACTTTATACCTTCTAACGTTATGTTATATAACGTAATACGATATAATGTTATACAATGTAACGTAGTACGTTATAAGGTTACACTATATAACGTTACACGTCATAACTTTATACCTTATAACGTTATATTATATAACGGAATACGTTATAACGTTATACCATATACCGAGGTACGTTATAACGTTTAACCGTATACCATTATGCTACATAACGTAATGCGTTATAAAGTTATTCTATATAACGTAATACGTTATAACTTTATACCTTATAACGTTATGTTATATAACGTAATGCGATATCACGTTATACAATATAACGCAATACGTTAGAACGTTATACCTTATAACGTAACACGTTATATCATTATACCATATAACGTTATGTTATATAACGTAATATGTTATAACGTTATACTATATAACGTAATACGTTTTAACGTTATACCTTATAACGTTATGTTATATAACGTAATGCGATATAACGTTATACAATGTATCGTAATACGTTATAACGTTATACCTTCTAGCGTAACACGTTATAACTTTATACCATATAACGTTATGTTATTACGTAATATTATATAACGTAATAAGTTATAAAGTTATACTATATAACGTAATACGCTTTAACGTTATACCTTGTAACGTTATGTTATATAACGTAATACGATATAACGTTATACAATGTATCGTAATACGTTATAACGTTATACCTTCTAGCGTAACACGTTATAACATTATACCATATAACGTTATGTTATACAACATAATGCGTTATAACGTTATACTATATAACGTAATACGTTTTAACGTTATACCTTCTAACGTAACACGTTATAACATTACACCATATAACGTTATGTAATATAACGGAATCCGTTATAACGTTATACCATATACCGAGGTATGTTATAACGTTTAACCATATACCATTACGCTACATAACGTAATGCGTTATAACGTTATACTATATAACGCAATACGTTATAACTTTATACCTTATAACGTTATGTTATATAACGCAATGCGATATAACGTTATACAATATAACGCAATACGTTAGAACGTTATAGCTTATAACGTAACACGTTATAGCATTATACCATATAACGTTATGTTATATAACGTAATAAGTTATAAAGTTATACTATATAACGTAATACGCTTTAACGTTATACCTTATAACGTTGTGTTATATAACGTAATACGATATAACGTTATACAATGTAACGTAGTACGTTATAACGTTACACTATATAACGTAACACGTTATAACTTTATACCTTATAACGTTATGTTATATAACGTAATAAGTTATAACATTATACTATATAACGTAATACGTTTTAACGTTATACCTTATAACGTTATGTTATATAACGTAATACGATATAACGTTATACAATGTATCGTAATACGTTATAACGTTATACCTTCTAGCGTAACACGTTAAAACTTTATACCATATAACGTTATGTTATACAACATAATGCGTTATAACGCTATACTATATAACGTAATACGTTTTAACGTTATACCTTCTAACGTAACACGTTATAACATTACACCATATAACGTTATGTAATATAACGGAATCCGTTATAACGTTATACCATATACCGAGGTATGTTATAACGTTTTACCGTATAACATTATGCTACATAACGTAATGCGTTATAACGTTATCCTATATAACGTAACACGTTATAACTTTATACCTTATAACGTTATGTTATATAACGTAATACGATATAACGTTATACAATGTAACGTAGTACGTTATAACGTTACACTATATAACGTAACACGTTATAACTTTATACCTTATAACGTTATGTTATATAACGTAATAAGTTATAACGTTATACTATATAACGTAATACGTTTTAACGTTATACCTTATAACGTTATGTTATATAACGTAATACGATATAACGTTATACAATGTATCGTAATACGTTATAACGTTATACCTTCTAGCGTAACACGTTATAACGTTGTACCATATAACGTTATGTTATATAACATAATGCGTTATAACTTTATACCTTATAACGTTATGTTATATAACGTAATACGATATAACGTTATACAATGTAACGTAGTACGTTATAACGTTACACTATATAACGTAACACGTTATATCATTATACCATATAACGTTATGTTATATAACGTAATATGTTATAACGTTATACTATATAACGTAACACGTTATAACTTTATACCTTATAACGTTATGTTATATAACGTAATACGATATAACGTTATACAATATAACGCAATACGTTAGAACGTTATACCGTATAACATTATGCTACATAACGTAATGCGTTATAACGTTATACTATATAACGTAACACGTTATAACTTTATACCTTATAACGTTATGTAATATAACGGAATACGTTATAACGTTATACCATATACCGAGGTACGTTATAACGTTTAACCGTATACCATTATGCTACATAACGTAATGCGTTATAACGTTATACTATATAACGTAACACGTTATAACATTACACCATATAACGTTATGTTATATAACATAATGCGCTATAACGTTATACTATATAACGTAATACGTTTTAACGTTATTCCTTCTAACGTAACACGTTATAACATTATTCCATATAGCGATATGTTATATAACGTAATAAGTTATAAAGTTATACTATATAACGTAATACGCTTTAACGTTATACCTTGTAACGTTATGTTATATAACGTAATACGATATAACGTCATACAATGTAACGTAATACGTTATAACGTTATACCTTCTAACGTAACACGTTATAACATTACACCATATAACGTTATGTAATATAACGGAATCCGTTATAACGTTATACCATATACCGAGGTACGTTATAACGTTTAACCATATACCATTATGCTACATAACGTAATGCGTTATAACGTTATCCTATATAACGTAACACGTTATAACTTTATACCTTATAACGTTATGTTATATAACGTATTACGATATAACGTTATACAATGTAACGTAGTACGTTATAACGTTACAGTATATAACGTAACACGTTATAACTTTATACCTTATAACGTTATGTTATATAACGTAATAAGTTATAACGTTACACTATATAACGTAACACGTTATAACGTTATACCATATAACGTTATGTTATACAACATAATGCGCTATAACGTTATACTATATAACGTAATACGTTTTAACGTTATACATTCTAACGTAACACGTTATAACATTACACCATATAACGTTATGTAATATAACGGAATCCGTTATAGCGTTATACCATATACCGAGGTACGTTATAACGTTTAACCGTATACCATTATGCTACATAACGTAATGCGTTATAACGTTATACTATATTACGCAATACGTTATAACTTTATACCTTATAACGTTATGTTATATAGCGCAATGCGATATAACGTTATACAATATAACGAAATACGTTTGAACGTTATACCTTATAACGTAACACGTTATATCATTATACCATACAGCGTTGTGTTATATAACGTAATAGGTTATAACGTTATACCATATATCGCAGTACGTTATCACGTTTTACCGTATAACATTATGCTACATAACGTCATGCGTTATAACGTTATACTATATAACGTAACACGTTATAACTTTATACCGTATAACGTTATGTTATATAACGTAATACGATATAACGTTATACAATGTAACGTAGTACGTTATATCGTTACACTATATAACGTAAGACGTTATAACTTCATACCTTATAACGTTATGTTATATAACTTAATACGATATAACGTTATACAATGTATCGTAATACGTTATAACGTTATACCTTCTAGCGTAACACGTTATAACGTTATACCATATAAGGTTATGTTATATAACATAATGCGTTATAACGTTATACTATATAACGTAATACGTTTTAACGTTATTCCTTCTAACGTAACACGTTGTAACATTATATCATATAGCGTTATGTTATATAACGTAATAAGTTATAAAGTTATACTATATAACGTAATACGGTTTAACGTTATACCTTATAACGTTATGTTATATAACGTAATACGATATAACGTTATACAATGTAACGTAATACGTTATAACGATATACCTTCTAACGTAGCACGTTATAACATTATACCATATAACTTTGTGTTATATAACATAATGCGTTATAACATTATACCATATAGCGTTATATAATATAACGTAATAAGTTATAACGTTATACCATATATCGCAGTACGTTATCACGTTTTACCGTATAACATTATGATACATAACGTAATGCGTTATAACGTTATACTATATAACGTAACACGTTATAACTTTATACCTTCTAACGTTATGTTATATAACGTAATACGATATAATGTTATACAATGTAACGTAGTACGTTATAAGGTTACACTATATAACGTTACACGTTATAACTTTATACCTTATAACGTTATATTATATAACGGAATACGTTATAACGTTATACCATATACCGAGGTACGTTATAACGTTTAACCGTATACCATTATGCTACATAACGTAATGCGTTATAAAGTTATTCTATATAACGTAATACGTTATAACTTTATACCTTATAACGTTATGTTATATAACGTAATGCGATATCACGTTATACAATATAACGCAATACGTTAGAACGTTATACCTTATAACGTAACACGTTATATCATTATACCATATAACGTTATGTTATATAACGTAATATGTTATAACGTTATACTATATAACGTAATACGTTTTAACGTTATACCTTATAACGTTATGTTATATAACGTAATGCGATATAACGTTATACAATGTTTCGTAATACGTTATAACGTTATACCTTCTAGCGTAACACGTTATAACTTTATACCATATAACGTTATGTTATTACGTAATATTATATAACGTAATAAGTTATAAAGTTATACTATATAACGTAATACGCTTTAACGTTATACCTTGTAACGTTATGTTATATAACGTAATACGATATAACGTTATACAATATATCGTAATACGTTATAACGTTATACCTTCTAGCGTAACACGTTATAACATTATACCATATAACGTTATGTTATACAACATAATGCGTTATAACGTTATACTATATAACGTAATACGTTTTAACGTTATACCTTCTAACGTAACACGTTATAACATTACACCATATAACGTTATGTAATATAACGGAATCCGTTATAACGTTATACCATATACCGAGGTATGTTATAACGTTTAACCATATACCATTATGCTACATAACGTAATGCGTTATAACGTTATACTATATAACGCAATACGTTATAACTTTATACCTTATAACGTTATGTTATATAACGCAATGCGATATAACGTTATACAATATAACGCAATACGTTAGAACGTTATGGCTTATAACGTAACACGTTATATCATTATACCATATAACGTTATGTTATATAACTTAATAAGTTATAAAGTTATACTATATAACGTAATACGCTTTAACGTTATACCTTATAACGTTGTGTTATATAACGTAATACGATATAACGTTATACAATGTAACGTAGTACGTTATAACGTTACACTATATAACGTAACACGTTATAACTTTATACCTTATAACGTTATGTTATATAACGTAATAAGTTATAACATTATACTATATAACGTAATACGTTTTAACGTTATACCTTATAACGTTATGTTATATAACGTAATACGATATAACGTTATACAATGTATCGTAATACGTTATAACGTTATACCTTCTAGCGTAACACGTTAAAACGTTATACCATATAACGTTATGTTATACAACATAATGCGTTATAACGCTATACTATATAACGTAATACGTTTTAACGTTATACCTTCTAACGTAACACGTTATAACATTACACCATATAACGTTATGTAATATAACGGAATCCGTTATAACGTTATACCATATACCGAGGTACGTTATAACGTTTAACCATATACCATTATGCTACATAACGTAATGCGTTATAACGTTATTTTATAACGCAATACGTTATAACTTTATACCTTATAACGTTATGTTATATAACGCAATGCGATATAACGTTATACAATATAACGAAATACGTTAGAACGTTATACCTTATAACGTAACACGTTATATCATTGTACCATACAGCGTTGTGTTATATATCGTAATAAGTTATAACGTTATACCATATATCGCAGTACGTTATAACGTTTTACCGTATAACATTATGCTACATAACGTAATGCGTTATAACGTTATCCTATATAACGTAACACGTTATAACTTTATACCTTATAACGTTATGTTATATAACGTAATACGATATAACGTTATACAATATAACGCAATACGTTAGAACGTTATACCGTATACCATTATGCTACATAACGTAATGCGTTATAACGTTATACTATATAACGTAACACGTTATAACATTATACCATATAACGTTATGTTATATAACATAATGCGCTATAACGTTATACTATATAACGTAATACGTTTTAACGTTATTCCTTCTAACGTAACACGTTATAACATTATTCCATATAGCGATATGTTATATAACGTAATAAGTTATAAAGTTATACTATATAACGTAATACGCTTTAACGTTATACCTTGTAACGTTATGTTATATAACGTAATACGATATAACGTCATACAATGTAACGTAATACGTTATAACGTTATACCTTCTAACGTAACACGTTATAACATTACACCATATAACGTTATGTAATATAACGGAATCCGTTATAACGTTATACCATATACCGAGGTACGTTATAACGTTTAACCATATACCATTATGCTACATAACGTAATGCGTTATAACGTTATCCTATATAACGTAACACGTTATAACTTTATACCTTATAACGTTATGTTATATAACGTAATACGATATAACGTTATACAATGTAACGTAGTACGTTATAACGTTACAGTATATAACGTAACACGTTATAACTTTATACCTTATAACGTTATGTTATATAACGTAATAAGTTATAACGTTACACTATATAACGTAACACGTTATAACGTTATACCATATAACGTTATGTTATACAACATAATGCGCTATAACGTTATACTATATAACGTAATACGTTTTAACGTTATACATTCTAACGTAACACGTTATAACATTACACCATATAACGTTATGTAATATAACGGAATCCGTTATAGCGTTATACCATATACCGAGGTACGTT
This sequence comes from Bombus hypnorum, assembly GCA_911387925.2. Classification (NCBI taxonomy): domain Eukaryota; kingdom Metazoa; phylum Arthropoda; class Insecta; order Hymenoptera; family Apidae; genus Bombus; species Bombus hypnorum. Next base: position 2,378,265 of record OU427027.1, read on the forward strand.
ATAACGTTTAACCGTATACCATTATGCTACATAACGTAATGCGTTATAACGTTATACTATATTACGCAATACGTTATAACTTTATACCTTATAACGTTATGTTATATAGCGCAATGCGATATAACGTATTACAATATAACGCAATACGTTAGAACGTTATACCTTATAACGTAACACGTTATATCATTATACCATATAGCGTTGTGTTATATAACGTAATAAGTTATAACGTTATACCATATATCGCAGTACGTTATAACGTTTTACCGTATAACATTATGCTACATAGCGTACTGCGTTATAACGTTATACTATAGAAAGGTAACACGTTATAACATTATACCTTATAACGTTATGTTATATAACATAATGCGATATAACGTTATACAGTATAACGTAATACGTTATAACGTTATACCTTCTAACGTAACACGTTATAACATTATATCATATAACGTTATGTTATATAACGTAATATGTTATAAAGTTATACCATACATCGTATTTCACTATAACGTTATACCATATAACGTTATGTTATATAACGTAATGCGATATAACGTTACACAATATAACGTGTTACGTTTTATCGTTATACCTTCTAACGTAACACGTTATAACATTACACCATATAGCGTTATGTAATATAACGGAATCCGTTATAGCGTTATACCATATACCGAGGTACGTTATAACGTTTTACCGTATAACATAATGCTACATAACGTAATGCGTTATAACGTTATACTATATAACGTAACACGTTATAACATTATACCATATAACGTTATGTTATATAACATAATGCGCTATAACGTTATACTATATAACGTAATACGTTTTAACGTTATTCCTTCTAACGTAACACGTTATAACATTATTCCATATAGCGTTATGTTATATAACGTAATAAGTTATAAAGTTATACTATATAACGTAATACGCTTTAACGTTATACCTTTTAACGTTATGTTATATAACGTAATACGATATAACGTTATACAATGTAACGTAATACGTTATAACGTTATACCTTCTAACGTAACACGTTATAACATTACACCATATAACGTTATGTAATATAACGGAATCCGTTATAACGTTATACCATATACCGAGGTACGTTATAACGTTTAACCATATACCATTATGCTACATAACGTAATGCGTTATAACGTTATACTATATAACGCAATACGTTATAACTTTATACCTTATAACGTTATGTTATATAACGCAATGCGATATAACGTTATACAATATAACGAAATACGTTAGAACGTTATACCTTATAACGTAACACGTTATATCATTATACCATACAGCGTTGTGTTATATAACGTAATAAGTTATAACGTTATACCATATATCGCAGTACGTTATAACGTTTTACCGTATAACATTATGCTACATAACGTAATGAGTTATAACGTTATCCTATATAACGTAACACGTTATAACTTTATACATTATAACGTTACGTTATATAACGTAATACGATATAACGTTATACAATGTAACGTAGTACGTTATAACGTTACACTATATAACGTCACACGTTATAACTTTATACCTTATAACGTTATGTTATATAACGTAATAAGTTATTACGTTATACTATATAACGTAAACCGTTTTAACGTTATACCTTATAACGTTATGTTATATAACGTAATACGATATAACGTTATACAATGTATCGTAATACGTTATAACGTTATACCTTCTAGCGTAACACGCTATAACGTTATACCATATAACGTTATGTTATATAGCGTAATGCGATATAACGTTACACAATATAACGTGTTACGTTTTAACGTTATACCTTCTAACGTAACACGTTATAACATTATACCTTATAGCGTTATGTTATATAACGTAATAAGTTATAACGTTACACCATGTATCGCAGTACGTTATAACGTTTTACCGTATAGCATAATGCTACATAACGTAATGCGTTATAACGTTATACTATATAACATAACACGTTATAACATTATACCATATAACGTTATTTTATATAACATAATGCGCTATAACGTTATACTATATTTTTTTTTTATTTATTTGTTTTAAATTTTACAATTTGTCCAGTAGGACATTTGGTAAAATGTTATAGCTGTTTACTAATATAACATGTGGGTGGCTACCCCCAATGTGGTTCCATCTTCGTGCTTGTTAGGGTGTATCCTTTATGAGATCTACTGGATGTTTCCATTTTAATCTCCTTTCGATGAATGTGGTGATCGTTTCCGCTGCCAGCCCGTTCGGGTGCGTTGCTAATCTTTCTCTGTACCTTCTTGCGAATCTGCTAATCTCTTCCTTGACCGTTGGTATTCCAAGGTCTTTTCGTATGTCCTCGTTTCTAACGTACCATGGGGCGTTTACTATTGTTCTAAGTATTTTAGATTGCATTGCCTCTAGTTTGGTTATATGGCTCATTGCTGCTGTTCCCCATAGTGGTATTTCGTACGTCCAGATTGGTTTTATGATGGTTTTGTAGATTTTTAATTTGTTTTCTATGCTTAGTTTGGATTTTCGACTTGTTAACCAGTACATCTGTCTCCTTGCTATCTGTATTTTGCTTATTATTGATTTGATATGCTGTTTCCATGTGAATCTTGTATCAAAGTGTAGTCCTAGGTATTTGACTTGCCTTGTTTGTATTATGTGCGTGCCGTTGAGTGTAATGTTTGGTGGTAACTGTTTTCGCAGTGTGAATGTAATGTGGTTGCATTTATCAGGGTTTGCTTTAATTTGTTTAACTTGAAGCCACTTTTCTATTTTTGCAATATGCTCTTGTAGCAATGCGACTGCTGTTGCTGGGTTAGTGTGCCTGACTAGTACCACAGTGTCATCCGCAAATGTCAGTATTTCGCTGTTGGTGGTTGTTGGTATGTTGGCCGTGTATAGTGTGTAGAGAATTGGTCCCAAGACGCTTCCTTGCGGAACCCCTGCCTTGATGTCTTTAACTTGAGAGTATGTATCTTTAATTTTTACTGTAAAGGTTCTGTTGCTTAAGTAGGATTTAATTAAATGGTATATCTGCTCCGGGAATTGTTTTCTGATTGATTGAAGTAGACTATCGTGGTTTATTTTGTCGAATGCTTTCTCGATGTCCATAAAGAGGGCTGTGCAGTATTGTTTGTTTTCTGTTGCTAGTATTATTTCGTTTGTGAGTCTGTGCATTTGCTCTATCGTGGAGTGTTTGTTCCTGAATCCAAATTGGTGATCTGGTATTAGTTTTTCCTTCTCTATTATTGGTTTTAGGCGACGTTATACTATATAACGTAATACGTTTTAACGTTATTCCTTCTAACGTAACACGTTATATCATTATACCATATAACGTTATGTTATATAACGTAATAAGTTATAACGTTATACTGTATAACCTAATGCGGTGTAACGTTATACTATATAACGTAACACGTTATAACTTTATACCTTATAACGTTATGTTATATAACGTAATACGATATAACGTTATACAATGTAACGTAGTACGTTATAACGTTGCACTATATAACGTAACACGTTATAACTTTATACCTTATAACGTTATGTTATATAACATAATGCGATATAACGTTATACAGTATAACGTAATACGTTATAACGTTATACCTTCTAACGTAACACGTTATAACATTACACCATTTAACGTTATGTAATATAACGGAATCCGTTATAACGTTATACCATATACCGAGGTACGTTATAACGTTTAACCATATACCATTATGCTACATAACGTAATGCGTTATAACGTTATACTATATAACGCAATACGTTATAACTTTATACCTTATAACGTTATGTTATATAACGCAATGCGATATAACGTTATACAATATAACGAAATACGTTAGAACGTTATACCTTATAACGTAACACGTTATAACATTACACCATATAACGTTATGTAATATAACGGAATCCGTTATAACGTTATACCATATACCGAGGTACGTTATAACGTTTAACCATATACCATTATGCTACATAACGTAATGCGTTATAACGTTATCCTATATAACGTAACACGTTATAACTTTATACCTTATAACGTTATGTTATATAACGTAATACGATATAACGTTATACAATGTAACGTAGTACGTTATAACGTTACACTATATAACGTAACACGTTATAACTTTATACCTTATAACGTTATGTTATATAATGTAATAAGTTATAACGTTACACTATATAACGTAACACGTTATAACGTTATACCATATAACGTTATGTTATACAACATAATGCGCTATAACGTTATACTATATAACGTAATACGTTTTAACGTTATACATTCTAACGTAACACGTTATAACATTACACCATTTAACGTTATGTAATATAACGGAATCCGTTATAACGTTATACCATATACCGAGGTACGTTATAACGTTTAACCATATACCATTATGCTACATAACGTAATGCGTTATAACGTTATACTATATAACGCAATACGTTATAACTTTATACCTTATAACGTTATGTTATATAACGCAATGCGATATAACGTTATACAATATAACGAAATACGTTAGAACGTTATACCTTATAACGTAACACGTTATAACATTACACCATATAACGTTATGTAATATAACGGAATCCGTTATAACGTTATACCATATACCGAGGTACGTTATAACGTTTAACCATATACCATTATGCTACATAACGTAATGCGTTATAACGTTATCCTATATAACGTAACACGTTATAACTTTATACCTTATAACGTTATGTTATATAACGTAATACGATATAACGTTATACAATGTAACGTAGTACGTTATAACGTTACACTATATAACGTAACACGTTATAACGTTATACCATATAACGTTATGTTATACAACATAATGCGCTATAACGTTATACTATATAACGTAATACGTTTTAACGTTATACATTCTAACGTAACACGTTATAACTGTTACGTCCTCGTTTAAATCAAATTTAAGTTTGAATGTTGTTTAAATTAAATTTCTGGTTGATTTGAATTTAGTCGGAAGATTTAATTTGATATGTTTGTATAAGGAAATATTGGTTTAAAAATTTCCAATTTGAATTCGGTAGTTGCTGCCACCAGAAATAGTCTAAGGGCTATTTCAAAATATATTTTCTTTTATTGGACAATACTATTTTGAATATTTAAATGAGCACTCGAAAACTATGATTTACACGGTAGTTACTGCCTCCGGAAACAGTCTGAGGACTGTTTCGATTAGAGAGATTTCTTTAAATAGTTTACCGATGAATTGATTGCTTATGGGTAGCGTTAGTTAGCGTTAGGCTATTGATAGATAAGTTCCACGTTTTCGGCTAACCTGCCATGTGCAGGAATACTGGCACGGGAGAGGATTAAAGTTGGATAAAATAAATATTTGACTTTGTTGCACAGAGTTTATTTAGGGTTAATATTGGTTTAAGATGTTATAATATATATATATATATATATATATATATATATATATATATATATATATATATATATATATATGTCGGGTTTACATTAGAATTAGAGTTAGGGGCGTGAAACGAATCTTCGTTTGGTCTACACGTGTCGTTAAGCAATAGAGAAGACATCGACTAGTGCAAGTACGATTATCATAGAACTGGACAAGTAACCGCGGTAATTAGTTACTCGAGAAACTAATGACAATGATCCTAGGTTCCATAACGAATCCGCGGTCGACGGGATGGTAGATTAACGTGCTCGCAAATTCTAAGTCGGACTCTTGGTTAAAACGTGAAACATCCACTGAGCGTACAGACTCTAAGTAACTCGCTAATACGACCTCACGAGAGAATGACTCTCCGTCGCGATGATGCTGCAGAGGAAAACTATGATGGGGTGTGTCTAAGGACACGAGATCATCGGATTCGTCGAGGAAAGCCTTCGTTCAGAAAGTAAGGGAAATTGGCGTTGCTGCTAATTGGTTAATCTCCATATCGGTGGTTAGAAAAAGATGCTAGCCACCCTCGGGGGAAAGTTGCTAGTGGGAGACGCCGTTCGTTGAAAAATAGGTCTCTCCTATCTTCCCGTAGCTGGGACAAAGACTGTTTGTTTGAAGGACTTTAGTCAACTAAATCCTAAGATTTATAACGGGCCCTCAGGCTAGCTGAACATGTACTGCGGAGACGCATCGACATCTGGCAATCATCTTACTCGAAGAATAGGGTCTGCGTGTGGCGAGCTACGGGACAGAGACCGTTGGAATGTTTACTGTCGCGTGCCGCCACGAATATTTCTTTTAAGGAGAGCTATAGAATTACTCCATACCTTTGTTAGACAAAGCGTTCATCCCGTGACCGCGGCTACGTTCGGCGACTGGCTGTCGCCTCGAGCCCAAGCTCACTATCACAAATCTCGAACAATTACAAATCGGATTGAATAACTACAATTGTTTAATTACAGCTATAGTATACTCTGGGTTACAATGTTGCGGGATTATTATTCAAAATTCCAAAAGCTCCGGTGTTCTTTCATCTCCGACACGGCCATCCTGACTATCACACGTCCTCGTGTGTAACTAAAATATTGCGTTTTTCCAACGTTAGACACGATGTAACTGATATTATTTACCGTTCAACTAAATGTTCCAAATAAGTCAAGGGTCCAGTTTGGCAACAAAATTCTGTTCGGAGGTTTGACAAGCAAGGAAATGAAAGAGAAATAAAATTAGTAGCGTTTTAATTTGTCTTCAAAGTGCTAGTTGCATTCTGTGAGTTACCAGTCAGACCGTAATGACACGACAGATCATTTTCCGATTTCGTACACTGATGAATCTCGGTTTGTTGGATCGTACCACTACGTTGGTTATATTACATGAGTGCTCGTTGTCGCGGTGGACGTATCAGAAAATACAGTACGTCGCGGTGGACATATCATAAAACAACACAAAGCATATGCACTCGTTGTCACGGTGGACGTATCAGAAAACACAGTACGTCGCGGTGGACATATCATAAAACAACACAAAGCATCAAAGTGGGTATATTACATGTGCACCCATTGTCACGGTGGACGTATCAGAAAACACAGTACGTCGCGGTGGACATATCATAAAACAACACAAAGCATCAATGTGGGTATATTACATGTGCACCCATTGTCACGGTGGACGTATCAGAAAACACAGTACGTCGCGGTGGACATATCATAAAACAACACAAAGCATCAATGTGGGTATATTACATGTGCACCCATTGTCACGGCGGACGTATCAGAAAACACAGTACGTCGCGGTGGACATATCATAAAACAACACAAAGCATCAAAGTGGGTATATCACACGTGCGCTCGTTGTCTCGGTGGACGTATCAGAAAATACAGTACATCGCGGTGGACATAGCGCAGGGCCCCACTGGGAATATTACAAAAGGCGTGGTATTAATGATCCTCCGAGGTCAGTGTACTCGCATCGTTATTATCACTATCGTTGTCATCACAGCAGACGTCCAACTCAGCAGGGACGCAACTTTCTGGCATTTTTTTTCTCAGTCTGTCATGTCTGTCCTTATATGATCGTTTGCCGTCCAAGGTTTTTAAAGTATATCTATCTCCTTCCAAAACTTTTGCTATCTGGAATGGACTCCTGAATTTCGGATCTAACCTCGTTTGGTTTACTTCCTCATTCTTGCGTAATGCAAAATCACCGGGATTAAACCTACCTACTTTAGCTTTGGTTTTATCGAATCCACCTCTGTCGTACCTAGCACTAGTTTCTATATTCTCTATTGCCTGCTGCCTTACATCGGAGATATCTACTTTTCTTTCTTCAATACCGTCGAGTATCAACGAGTCGTAGGATCTTTGCTGTTCTACCAATTAATAGTTCCAATGGACTCGATTTAGTCACGCGGTTGGTGGTGCAGTTCGAAGCCAACTGTATTTTGTCAATCGCGTCTAGCCGAGATCGCCCGGTCGTTTCTATGGTCGTGAATATGTTCTTTAGCGTACCCATGATACGCTCTACCTGTCCGTTGACCCTACTTGCACCGGTTGAGATTAAGTGGAGTTTAATGTGTCTATCTAGACAAAAATCTTGAAATTCTTTGCCCGTAGGACACCTCTCTTGATCCGCTATCATCCAGCAAAGACTGCCGAATAAAATATAGCATACTTAAGTGCTTTAACGATACTAAGAGAATCTACTTTACGAGTATGATGCAGATATGCGAATTTAGTGAAGACGTCGACCAAAACAATGACATATTCTTTCGAACCACTTTTACCGCTTAGTTTGTCCGTTATGTCCACGTAAACTGTATGCCAAGGTATGCTGGTCTTAGGTATAGGATGTAATTCAGCTTGTATTTTACCTGAACTGGCCTTCGAAACTTGACAAGCATGACAGTTCTCTACGAATTTGCGAACATACTTCGCCATTCCTTCGAACCAGTTATACTCGCACAGTTTCTCAAGCGTTTTATCCCAACCTAAGTGCATAATTGACTGTTGCACATGGTCAATAACGGACCACCTAAAACCTCTCGGGACAATGGGCAAGCAGAGAGTTCTGTCTTTTCTCTGTATTTTACGATGAAGGGTACCGGACCGTGACTCGTACGTATTCGCGACGTCTTCCGCGAGCTCTTCGTTCTGCAATTTGTTGACGATCTCAGAAATTTGTGGGTCGCGACGTTATTTCGCTAATAGCCAATCTTCGGAGGTTTCGGTCGGGTTGATTTCCCTCTCCATGACTTCGTTGATCGTACGGTGACCCAAGTCTACGGGATTTCGCGAGAAGAAGTCTACGTGGGCCACTCGTTTACCCTTCCGGTACAGAACGTCAAAAGTAAAAGTTTGTAAGTAAGCCCATCGCCTGTGAACCTTGTCTTTTAAATTTACTTTACTACTGGATGCCTTCAAAGAATTACAATCGGTGACGACAAGAAATTCTCGTCCGTGTAGATAATGACAGAAATGCTCGACGGCGTTTACAACCGTTAACGTTTCTAGTTCATAGGAATGATATCTAGATTCCGCAGGGCTACTCCTTATACTGTAATATTCTATTACTCTACTTTTTACCTTCAATCTTGTGCGTTAAAATAGCCTCGTGTCCATCCGAACTAGCGTCGGTATGAAATCCTATCGGATAGTTCGGGTCAAATACCATTAACACCGACGCGTCGATCAGGACGGAAATTACCTTTTGCCTTATTTTTCCATGCCTATCCGTCCAAGTCGTGTTTTTATTACCGGAAGTACGTGCATACAAGGGTTTCGTTACCCGTGAAGCTTTAGGGACGAATTTTTCGGAAATGAAATGTTAAACCTATGAACTGCCTGAGCTGTGTGACGGTCGTTGACGCAGGTAAAGAACTCAAGGCGTATTTTACCAGGACTGGAACGAAGTTCTCCGTCGTGAATTACATATCCCAAATAGAGTACCGATGTCTTTAGAAGAGAACATTTTGAAAAGTTAAAGGAGATTCCGGCTTTTACGAGGGTATCTAACACGGTGTGCAATCCTCTTAGAGCTGGATCTATTGAGTCGGCAATAATTAGGACATCATCCGAATAGACAACAACGTACGAATGGCACGTTGGCTGCCTCAAGAATGATCTCTCGTTTCGTTTGTTCGTAACATTAAAATCGCCAGCCGCTGCTGGATACAATGAAGGAAAGTGTGGTACAGATCACTCCGATCAAATGGTTTCTTATGTGACTACAATTAGAAAAAGGGTCAAATGGTACAGATGACTTGGCATGCGACTCCTTCCGAGGATCTCCGTGGTAAACGCTTTGATGGTTTACAAAATTACAGCAAGGAAGAACACAAATATTAGAATATTCAGACAAGTATTAATTGCAGAATTATTAGGGTTGTCCGAAAATGCAAGAATCCCCGTTTTCGACGGAGTCAGCGTAATATCGCGGTTCGGAAAAACGATTCCGAAAGAAACACCAGACGCGCACGCAACCATGCCATGCAATTAAAAGACGTCGAATGGACCGAACAAGGGCACACAGGAATTTGAAGAAAGCGACAACTTATTGTCCAAATCGTCCGACGGGGGTAGCCGATGCTGTGTATTTCCTAGAATTAGAATGAATAGGGATTTGGCGAAACCCGCTGGCCATGTCCAGACTAACAAAATATCTCGCTTTGGCAATCTCGCGACTTGATCCGCAATAAAGGGTAAAGGATACCGATCCGCGACCGTATTTTCATTTAGTTCTCGAAAATCTACCAATCATCTATCTGAACCATCGTTCGTCTTCACGAGTAACACAGGGCTCGCGAACGGTGAATTACTAGGCCCTATGATTTTCGGCTCTAATTAATTCGCTTATTCTCTCACGTACTATTCTGCGCTCCTCCCCGCGAAGTCTATTAGGACTCCTTGTACGGTGATGTTAGGATCAATTAATTGTACTTCTAACTGGCCTGTATTTACGCGAGTACGTAGGAAACCCGTAACGGATGAATCTTTGAATCTTCGAAAAGAAAATTAATCGACTTTTATCACTACCACGTACCTCATTGTCAACTTCATTAACATCGATCTCGTTTTCAGCGGTCTTATTACAGGCATTAATTATTTTCGTTTTACACATAGCGAGGCTAGTTTGTGTAATATTACGCTAAAACCTTGACTTAAAATCTCACGATCAATCGCGACATCATACCTTAAATAACTATCAGCGAGGATATAAAAATTTATCTTTAATCATTAACACCTGCAACGAACAAGATTTGAGAGGTACGTTTAGTACAAATATTTCTTATTCCTCGCATTACTACTATATCAATCGTTCCTTTGCCAGAAAATCTCAAGACTACGAGTTCTTTAATTAATGAACATTCGGCTCCAAAATCGGGGTAAAATGGAAACGACTCACCCGGATGGCTTGATCTACCAGTTGGCGCCTCCAATACGTAGAAGTCGATTTGATACTCGTTATTGAAAGTATATTCAGGGCACTGCTTTGTAAGGGATTTTCCTCCATAATCAGATTGATAGCTGCGCGTCGTGCAGCGGAGTCGAAGCCCGCGGTTTCAGGGTTAAAACGCGGTGGCGAAAATTGTTAGGTTCCACACTCGATTTTGCACTAGCGACTGAATTAACTCGCGCACGATGGTCATAAGCTCTTGCACTGTTATAACCGGCACTGATCCCACTTCTGATGTCGGGTTTACATTAGAATTAGAGTTAGGGGCGTGAAACGAATCTTCGTTTGGTCTACACGTTTCGTTAAGCAATAGAGAAGACATCGACTAGTGCAAGTACGATTATCATAGAACTGGACAAGTAACCGCGGTAATTAGTTACTCGAGAAACTAATGACAATGATCCTAGGTTCCATAACGAATCCGCGGTCGACGGGATGGTAGATTAACGTGCTCGCAAATTCTAAGTCGGACTCTTGGTTAAAACGTGAAACATCCACCGAGCGTACAGACTCTAAGTAACTCGCTAATACGACCTCACCAGAGAATGACTCTCCGTCGCGATGATGCTGCAGAGGAAAACTATGATGGGGTGTGTCTAAGGACACGAGATCATCGGATTCGTCGAGGAAAGCCTTCGTTCAGAAAGTAAGGGAAATTGGCGTTGCTGCTAATTGGTTAATCTCCATATCGGTGGTTCGAAAAAGATGCTAGCCACCCTCGGGGGAAAGTTGCTAGTGGGAGACGCCGTTCGTTGAAAAATAGGTCTCTCCTATCTTCCCGTAGCTGGGACAAAGACTGTTTGTTTGAAGGACTTTAGTCAACTAAATCCTAAGATTTATAACGGGCCCTCAGGCTAGCTGAACATGTACTGCGGAGACGCATCGACATCTGGCAATCATCTTACTCGAAGAATAGGGTCTGCGTGTGGCGAGCTACGGGACAGAGACCGTTGGAATGTTTACTGTCGCGTGCCGCCACGAATATTTCTCTTAAGGAGAGCTATAGAATTACTCCATACCTTTGTTAGACAAAGCGTTCATCCCGTGACCGCGGCTACGTTCGGCGACTGGCTGTCGCCTCGAGCCCAAGCTCACTATCACAAATCTCGAACAATTACAAATCGGATTGAATAACTACAATTGTTTAATTACAGCTATAGTAGACTCTGGGTTACAATGTTGCGGGATTATTATTCAAAATTCCAAAAGCTCCGGTGTTCTTTCATCTCCGACATATATATGTATATACGTGTGTATATATGCATACATGTTTCATAATATAGTTTCATCGGATTGTTGTTTTGCTAGTATAAGGTAATGTTTTCCTTTTTATACTTACTATATATATATTTTATTATATATGTATATATATATATATATATATTATATATATAGATATTTTGTTTTTACATCTGTATTCGAAAATGTGGTTACGCATGGGATTTACTCAAAATTTAAAAGTGTTAGCTAATAGTGCGTTTTCATGATGTGTTTCTTATGGCTGATTTTTATCAATTTCTAACATTTCTGTTACAATAATGTGTTATGTTGTATTTATTATTATATATTTTTTTTTATATATATATATTTTTTATCTTGTATCAAGTATTTACTGTTCCTTTATATTATATTTTTTTCCTTTTTTTTTGTGAAAAAGAAAATATAACTTATTTGTAACGCGTAAAAATTACCATGTGTGTTGATTATCCAAAATGGCCGCCTATGAATGTCCCTAGTACATGGTGACTTTTTATTGATATCAGATCTCATTGTTTATTAATTACTTATGACCTATTTTAACCTTTGACGTAGGATAAAAGTGAGAATATTATAATTTGCATTTATATGGTTATTGCATGTATTCCGATGTGTACGTATAAGAGCTATTGACAATCTAAGATGGCTGCTCGTGAATGCAGAGTGACGGGTTTCGATATTGAAATAATTATTCGCCCGTCACTAAATTTATTTCGTTCTGGTGCGGTTTAAAATTGAAATGACCATAGTGTTGCTCGTGTAATTGTAATGTACAGATATATACATATATATATATATATATATATATATATATGTATATTTATATATATTCATACATATATACATCTATGCGTATGTATTGGTGGTGTGGATTTTCGTGCAAAATTACTTTAAAGTTGTCTGAACAATTTTGTTTTTAATAATATCGTGTTGTGTATTCTATTTCTTTTATTGTTCATTTGGATTATCAGTGGTTAGATTTTGAAGTATAGGTATCATATATATATATATATATATATATATATATATATATATATATATATATATATATATATGTACATGTGTATTTATTTCCGAAATTTGGCTGATCTTAATTACTCATTTTATGTTCAATTTAATATATATATATGGATATATATATATATGTATATATATATTATTTTTTTGATAGTGTAGTGTGATATTATATATTTGAGGTTATGTGTCAATTGTTTGATTTCATATATGTATTTTATAATATAATTGTAGTTTGTTTCTGATGTTTATAATTTGGTGTGATTATGCATATTTATACTGGGTGGTAGAGTTACTGTGCGTAACTCTTCAAGTCGTTGCAGTGTTAATTTTGATCGAGTGATTAATTTATAGTTAGTTCTGATGCTGTTATGTTGTGTGTTCTATTTTATGTTCATTTAGATGCATGTACGTTCCGTAATGTAGTTTTCATATATAATTATTTACTGAGATGGTGCCTAGCTTAATTATGTATTTCGTGTTGCGTCTACTAGATTATCAATTTGGTTTTATAACATAGAACACGCACACACATATATATATATATTTTTCTGACAATATGATTTAAAGTAATGTTGTGTATTTGGGGTGATGTGTCAATTATTTGATTTCATGTTCGTGATATGATATTATAGTATTGGAGATTTTGTTCTTGATATTAGGTTATTGTATGTTTGATGCGGTTATACATATTTATGCTGGACGGTAGAATTACTGTGCGTAATTCTCCAAGTCATAATGTTAATTGCTTTGATCGTGTGGTTAGTTAGTAGTTAGTTTAATGTTGTTTGGATTATTAGTAGTTCAATTTGAAATGTAGATTTTATGTATATACATGCATGTCTCGTAGCACAGCCATCATACATGATTCCCCTGCTGGAGCATTGGCTGGTTTCCAATTATCGATTCAATTAATCATTAATTTGATAGAACACGCACACATATGTATATTTCTAACAATGTGATTTTATGTAAATTCTTCAATATTGTGTATTTAAGGTTATGCATTCGTTCGACTGTTAATCATTTGGTTTCTTATATACATATATATATTTGTAGTTTGATAAGTTTGGATTTGTTACGTAGCACTGAGGATTTCGTCGCCAATATATTTATATTTGTATGTAGTTCTCTAAGTTATTGCGGTATTAATTGTTTTGATCATTTTGATTTGTTAGTAGGTTTACTTAGTCGTTAATGTTTTATCCTTGCATTAAAATGTTTATTCCTGTTGTTTTGATTATTTCCCTTCCATAGTCATTCTTGTTTGGTTCGTCGGGGCAGTTAGTGTACTGTTGGTTAATTAGTTTCTTCAGTCGTTTACATATTTCATATTTGTAGATCAATTAACATAAGTTCTCCTATTGTTCTATTTATTTTCCTTTACTGATTATTCTTATTTCTTGATTTATTTGTTTGGTTCGTGACTCAGTTGATTCGTTAGTTAGTTTTATTTAAATTCTTCCTTCTTGATATTGAGCCATGTATTTTCAAATTCACTGAATGTTACATTCATATATTTTGTTTATTGGATGATTGAGCCATTGATTTCCAAATCACAAGTTGGTTAATGGTAGACTTATTTAATGTTATATTCATTTGTTTCGTGTATTGGTTGGTTTACACGGTACTGAGCCATGGGTTTTCAAATCGCGAATCAGTTATTGGTAGTTTTATTCAATGTTATATACATAGATTTTTGAACTATATATATATATTCGTCCTTATATGCGAGTCTATTAGTCGTCCCCTTATTTAATAATATTTTATGTTAATTTCTTATTTAACTTCGTAGTAGCGTGCGTTGATTGGTGTGTTCGAGTCCTTTTCTCGCGTTGATTGGCGCATAGTAGTTTTGTTTCTTCGTTACGGCACGTGCGGAGCGCGGGACGTGACACCCCCGCCCTTGGAGTTCAAATTTCCGCCGGAAATTTGACTGATGGTGTCTCTGAGTTCGCTCAGGGCGGATGTAGATGCTGTTGGTGATTGAGTTATTGTAGCTGTTGGTGTTATTGATATTCCTTGAGGTTGTGCTGTTTGATCGTTGACATTTCGTCCCCTTTTTAGGTATAATAGGAGGTGGGTGACTGAGCCCCATATTGCTCCGAGTAGTGTGAGTCCGCATCCGTAAGTCTCGCGTAATTGATATACATGTATAACTATGTCTACTATTGCTTTTATTATTTTTAGTATTATAAAGATTCCAAGTATCGCTGCGCTAACCGTTCCGAATTCCATAAAACCTGTCCATATTTTCGATGCAGTATTCTTTACTATTGTCGCTAGTGCGTTTTCATCCATGATTCCCAAGATATTTACCGTTCCAGGGACTATTACTTTTCCCGTTGCTCCTCTGGCCAGTGTGTTTAATATTGCTGTTTTCTCAGCTGGGAACATGACGTGGTCTCGTAGTGTATCCAGGTCCCGTTGGGTATATATTCCGCTTGTGGCCAATGATGCTGGTGCTGAATATTGCCATGTTTGGCGTGTGTCTGGACGGAGTTCTTGTGGCGCGATTGCCTCCATCGGTTTTGGTACGAACTTGTGCCAGAATCCGTCGATGTTGTATAGCGTGGGTAGAACTGCACTACATTCTCTATGATTTCCATGTTGAGTTAGGATGTGTGTTTTTGGTGTTAAAAATGCGGTACGATTTCCTTGCCAAACAGGTAGCTCCGAATAGCATTCCGTTGTATGTCGTATTTTTACCTGCACTGGAATACATTTGACTATATGGACTGCTTCTCCTGCGATCAATGCCATATGTCCTGGGGTTTTGGTTATTGTATAAGCGAATTCGTCGGGCAGAAGGGTTGCTAAACTTAAAGCATTTTCTATTACTTTCTTTTCAGTGGTGCACCTTTGTGTCAATACATCATGGTATAGTGCCGTCATTTGTCTTTTAATGTGCTTCTCTACATAAACGAATTTAGAATTGACGTATGTGAATATATCTAAATTTTCGACTGCTGTCTTGCGTTTGGATATGAACGTATTTCCTTTTGTTGTCTCCAACAGGAACAATTTAGGGTGCTCTGTGGATAGTAAAGTGTATCCGCACAGGGGTTGTTCTCCGGTTTTAGTCAATGCAAAGGTTACTTCTTGTGTAGTTAGTGCGTAGACTGGTTGTGCCGGTTCCCTATTGGTTTTTATTTCCTGGATCCTTGTGGCAGTTCCTTCATATAGCACATCATACTGATCGAATTTACATGGTGAAGGTGGTTGTGGTTGCCAATAGGTATACCCGTCTTCAGCGTCCAGACAATTTCCTTCGCTGAAGGCACATGCCGTTCCTGATTTCAATAAAATTTTATTGGCTTCAATTCGTACTGGCACAACTCCTGATCTTAAACTTATCTTTATTGTGGCTTGTACGACGACACCTTCCCAGCTCCCGTATGGGTCTACGTACTGTGTCCCCTGGCAGCTGCCGTCGTTCGTTAGTTTGCCGGCTAGGACAAGTGATCTTGTTTCTGTTGCATTGTCCTTTAGGCCTACTATAAGGTTCTGTGGCCCGAGTGAGAACGTGCCATCTTGGTGCATCCTAGCGCATTGTTGAGCGGTCGTTTCATGGAGGTATTCGGCAAATCCGTTATGTACTGCTGCTGTGTGGGAGTGCATGCCACAGTAATATATAATTCGTGTTATTTGCACTTTGCATTGTCTCACACTGGTAAATTCGAATTCCGAGAGTTGCAGTAGTTGGATGTAAGTATCTTGGTTTTCTGTTATCACGGGTTGTATGCTGCAGTCCCCAATGGAGTTTAAGGAGATGGTTGTAACGTTGAGGTGATTGCCATTGCAGTCGTATCCTATCAGCCCATATGCTATTTTGATGAGGGTAAGTACGATGACCAGGTGATTCATCTTCCTATTAACAATTTATTAAATCGTTTCTTACTCTTGGATTTATTAATGTGAGTGAATAGAAAAGGGAACTTACGTATAAATGCAAGTCTTGTGACTATTGTTTATTTGTAATTTTTATATGTATATGTTATCAGTAGGAGTAAATATAAATATATATTTATACGTGTACGTATTGGTAGGTATTATAAGTGGGATTTGTTTTGTAATTATACATATATATATATGTGTATATATATTATCGATAGAAATAGGTATTACGAATGCTGCTTGTTTTATATGTGTGTGTGTCGATAAATGTGACGAACTTATTTTATAAGTCGTGCGCATTATCGATGGGAGTGCTATAGGTAGCGTTTGTTTTATAAACATGCATGTATATATATCGGTAACTATAGATGGAATTTGTATACTTTGCTGTAGGTGTTGGTTATTTTACAGTCGGATGGCATAGGTATTCATTTGTGTGTAACATACAAATATTTCTATAGTACAACAGCGCGGGTTATTGTTCCTCGGACTAAGAAATCTCTTTCGAGGTGAGTTAGGTCGTCATAAACGTTCGTGCACCGAATGCAAGATATAGCAGGTTGTAGTTCCGCTATATCTATGTCGCATATATTACAGTACGATATTCGGGTTCTTGCAGGTATTCCGCATAGGAAATGGCTTGGCTGGTCATCATATAAGTCCTGGTCGTCTGGATCTAAGAGGTCGAAACAATCTTGACAAATAAAATGGTTATCGGAATAATAGACGTTGAGCAACAGTTGAGCACAGAGGCAGGACTGAATTCCTTCCGTTTCCTCTGGATCGAATGCAAGCATGAGCATCTCTTGATTTTCTACGTGTGAATCGATGAATTCGCCATCCATTCTGTACATACATATGTAGTAGTTAGTAAAAATTATATATACATATTTATTTATGTGTTTAAATTTTAAATTTAAATTTCCTAAGTTTAAATCTCTTTCACCCCTCTCTCTTCTCTCCCTTTATATATATATAGCTGATTTTCTTTTTTTTTTTTTTTTTTTTTTTTTTTTTTTTTTTTTTTATTTCCTAATATTCTTATTACGATGTTATGTCTCATTATATATATTTATAGCCGACGTATAATCAAATGGATTAAGTTTGATTGCGTGTTTATGACGATATGCCTAATTATGTATGTGTTTCAGTGCATATATGTGAAGTGCGTGCGACGGGTTTCCAAAATGGTCGCTCGCATGTGTCTTTGTAAGGCGTTAGTTACTGTCGACGGTATCGTGTTGCTGAAATAGCTAATTGTTTGTTAATCGTTGTGGTTTTGTTTACTGGGTGCCGTGTAGTTGAAGGGGAAACATGTTATTTGTGTTTATAATGATAATATGCGCCTCATAGCACATGCGCGAATATTATTTTGTGTTCGCCGGGAATTTTCAAATGGCTATTCGCGTGTATCTTAGTGAGGGTTCAGTTACCTGTTATGCAGGATTTCAAAATAATTATTTACTTGTGTTAAATTGTGTTTAGTGAGGGATGAATAATATTGTTTTATGTTCATCGTAATGCGTGTACTAACTGTGTGTTATTTTAATGTAGTAGCGTGGATTATATTATTGTTGAATTTATTAGTTGCTAATAGGGTCGTTTTAATTAATCCATTTTGGTTAATTTCCAGCCTGTTTCCGTGATTGTTGACTATTTTATTATTATTTTCTCTCTTTTCTTCCCCTCCTTTTGTGTTGCTTGTACCTGTTATTTGTTGTTACTTTGCGTATGGTACGTATGAATCTATGCATGGCTGATTAAAGTTTGTTAAATTAATGTTGTAGTTTTCAGGTTCCATTTCCTTGATGCTACGTCGCTTACCTGGAACGTTCCTACAGCTTTACCTGGTTCTTTGTTATACTTGGGGTATTTGCTAGGGGTGTCTTCAATTGTCTCGCATCTGTGAGCATAAGGTATTATTTAATTCATTTAGTTTAGTACATGTGCAATGCATTGTGTGAGTGGCCGCTCTTTGTGCTTACAACTCCATTTCAATATTACGTAGTATAATATTCTTCTATTCTGGTTATATTTATTATTAACTTTCGGTTCACCTATCTTAATTATTATTTAATCACTTCCTATATTCCCTTTTCCCTCTCAAAATATATATATATATATATCATATATTATATTTTTTTTCCTTTTTTTTTTGCAAACCTAGATCTTATAAGTTAGAGTTTATCCATTATATTATTGTTTATGGTTACCTAGTGCTTATTCTGCAGGTCTACGTCCTGTGCTGCTCGTGCTAAACACCTATGCAGCATGCATTTGGTGGTACTGGGTTCTCCGACGCACCTTCGGTATTCGTTATGAGTGTTTTCCGCTATTGTAAGTATTAAAGGGGGGGGAGGGATATTTAATCGATTTAAGTCAATGGGTATTGTAAGGTGTCAGCGATCGCTGTTGTGTATTATAGTGTTTTATTTCATAATACAACATCTTAACAATATTATATAAAGTAGCATAGTATGATACCTTTTATTATGGTCACATTTATCATTGATATTTGATCAACTTATCTTATAACCTTTTCCATATTTGTTAACTAATTTTATTTCTTTTATATTGAGGCCACTGCGTCATCCTTGAACACGGGGTGGGTACATAATTTATTCCTGCGGGGTTCATGCATGTATGCTTCCTCGTATGGTGTTTTGGTTGTTCACAAGGTAACTTCCACTTTCACTGTTTTTGTTAGTTATTGTATGAACACATCTTATAATCCGACACTAATCGGAGCACACATAATAGTTTTTCTTTTCCTTTTAGATCTCTACTGTTTGTATTGCTCGATGAATAGCGTCACACGTCCCTTTGGTATAACCACTGTATTGTTATGATTTCTAGTAATATTGCATTTCGTATTGAGACAATTGGAATTAATTCATTTATTTATTTCAGCTGGCTGTCATATTTCATGCTCCGCGAATAGGGATACATAACCTATATTTGTACATACACTTCTTTATTCACAAGGTAACTTTCACTTTTAGTTATTTTATTTATTTATTGAATGAACATGGTTTATAACTAAACACTAATCAGAGCATACATAGTAATTTTCCTTTTCCTTTTAGATTGCTACTGTCCGTATTACTCGGTGAATAGTGTCACACGTCCTGTTGGTTTAATCTCTGTATCGTTATGATTTTAGTAATGTCGTATTTCGTATTGAGACAATTGGGATTAATTCATTTATTTATTTCAGCTGGCTGTCATACTTCATGTTCCGCGAATAGAGATACGTAACCTATATTTGTACATACACTTCCTTATTCACAAGGTAACTTTCACTTTTAGTTATTTTGTTTATTTATTGAATGAACGTGGTTTATAACTATACACTAATCAGAGCACACATAATAGTTTTCTTTCCTTTTAGGTCACTACTGTCTGTGTTACTTGATGAGCGGCACTACAACACACTACTGCAATACGTTGCCCACTGAAATCATTTTATTTATTATTTATTTCGGTTATGCGCTAGTTTTAACTTGTTTAAGTGCACTGTTCGCGGAATCTCTTTCACCTGAATCCTAACGTTTTGGTTTTCTAAGATTTCCAACACTCTGTGTGGTCCTGTATATTGATTAGAAAATTTTCCTTTACTGGGTTCTTTTAGTAGATACACCAGGTCTCCTACCTTGAAATTTTGCGGGTTGATATGTCTATCGTAATATTCTTTGGACCTCAACTTGGATTTTATCAAATTTTCTCTCGCTAACTGTTGCACAGTGTTGATTTTATCGAACAAGTCTCTGAGATATTCCGCATATGTGGATTCCATGTTTTCTTCAATTATCATTTCACCGGCGGGTTCCCTGGCTAAATGACCGAAAACTAATTCATGTGGGGAAAATTTTGTTCCTTCGTGTACAGAGGTGTTATAAGAAAACATGGCTAATTCTACCCATTCATCCCAGTTCTTGGAATTTTCGATGTACAATTTGAGATATTCAATCAATACGTGATGCGATCTTTCGATCGAACCATTACTTTGCGGGTGATATGCTGTCGTAGTGAATTGTTTTATACGAAATTTTTTTGCTACCTTTTTCATTAGGATGGATGTAAAATTCGCTCCTTGGTCGGTCAGGATTGCCCTTGGCGAGCCAAATCGACAAATAAATTGCTTTATGAAGGCGTCAGCTATTTCGGCTGAAGTGATTCTCCTGATCGGAATTCCGAGCGAGTACTTCGTTAGTAAATCTTGAATGGTTAATATATATTTATTTCCCTTTTGTGTGATTGGTAATGGGCCGACTATATCCATACTAATTTTATCAAAAGCCTTACCCGGTGTATCTGTGAGCACCATTGGTTGTTTAGTTTTTATTCTAGTGAGTTTCTTTAATTGGCACTCGTTACATGTTCTTATGTAATCTTGGATTTCCCTTTTCATGTTTTCCCAGTAGTAGTGTTGTCGTATCCTTTGGTAGGTTTTCGTTACTCCTTTGTGTCCCGCTACGGATGACTCGTGCTTTTCCCGTATTATATTACTTCGTATTTCTACTGGTGGGGTAATTACTTCTCCGGTGCAGATGGTAATAGTTATCGTTTTTTCTAAAAAGACTTCTTTTAGTTTCCTGATTATATGTCGCCAGGGTATTTCTTCCAAACTTCCTTTGCTAATGCTGAAGGACATTAATTGTTTCTCATTTACTACATCTAGCAAGGATCTTAGTGAATTTAGTAAATTCTCGGACGTTATTGGGATATGTCTGTTTTCCTTCACAGGTAGAGATATTATTTGCTTTCCCGAGTCCCAATTTAGTCTAGCCCTTTCTAACGTCAGATCTTCGTAACGTGGTAATTTCCCCGTTTCCTTCATTTCCATGGCTCCCCTATCTACAGGATCTCCTTTTATGTCAATAAAAATTACTTTATTGTCGTTTACTTTTGCTATTGAGTCTCTTGTTTCGGAAATTTTTACTTCTGTAATTATTGTAGGTTTAGCTTTTCCTTCTTGTTGTTGTGGAGGCTCGGAACATGACAGGGAAGACTCTTCCTCGCTCGCTGTTTCGGCCTCACTTGTTTCTTGAACAGATGCTTCATCGGTGTTTCCGGTTGTTTGGTCAAAATTTTCCACGGGGGGTTTGTTTATGGTAAAATGTTTTTGAATGAACAATTTTTCCTTGTTTCTCAGTTCGTGGGGTGGGGGTAATTTATGTGGTTTAACCTTAAGGATAGGAGAATTTTCTATTGAGGTATCTAATTCGAGCCGTTTTGGGGCAGGATACTGGATCGACGAGTCTTCTGCTCTTTTCCTGATTGGTAGGCAGACCTCCGGGGGGTTTCTAGACAATGCGTCCGCATTTGCGTTCGCCCTGCCTTCCTTATATACGATATCAAATTCAAAGTCCGATAATTTTAGCTTCCATTTCCAAATTCTCGAAGTAGGATCCTTGATAGAATGCATCCATACTAGGGGTTTATGGTCAGTTACAATAGTAAATTTCCTTCCATATAAATACGGTCGGAAGTGCATGGCGCTATAAACGATTGCCAAACACTCCTTCTCTATAGTAGAGTAATTTTGCTCGGCGGAATTTAATAGTCTTGAGGCATATGCAATAGGTAAATCCTTTCCTATTGGTCCTTGACTCAGCACGCCGCTTATTGCATAACCTGATGCGTCTGTCGTTAGGCTAAAAGGTTTAGAAAAATCTGGATATTGCAGAATGGGTTTTGTCATTAGCGCTATCTTTAAGTCGTTGAATGCATTTTCCTGATTTTCTGTCCATTTGAAGGGAGTGTCTTTCTTTAATAATTGTGTCAATGGTTTCGCGACTTTGGAAAAATCGGGTATAAACCTTCTATAGTATCCTGCTAGTCCCAAAAACTGTTTAATATTTTTTACCTTTTTAGGTCGTGGAAATTTCGATACGGCTTCGATCTTTTTCGGGTCGGGTTTTACGCCATCTTCACTAATTATGTGTCCCAAGTAATTTACCTCATGTCGTAGAAACTCGCACTTGTCAGGCTGTAGTCGTAATCTAGCTTTCCTTAGTCTTTCCATTAACTTATTAAATTTTGTTTCATGTTCTTGAAGAGACCTCGAATAAATCACTATATCGTCCAAATAGACAAATAGTTCTATACCTTGCAATCCAGATAAGACTGAATTCATCAGGCGTTGAAATGTTGCTGGGGCATTTTTTAGTCCAAAGGGCATTCTTTTGAATTGGAAGTGTCCGTATGGTGTCGAGAATGCAGTTTTATGGGCGTCTTCCGGGGACATACGGATCTGGTGAAAACCTGATGCTAAGTCAAATGTGGAAAAATATTTTGCGCTTCCTAATTGATCCAATATTTCCGTGATGTTGGGGAGTGGGAAAGCATCACCAATCGTTTTATCATTCAGTTTCCTATAATCAATGACTAATCTCCAACGTTTATTTCCTTGCGAATCGGGTTTTTTAGGTACAATCCATAGCGGTGAATTGTATGGAGATATTGATGGTTCCACGATGTCTGTGTCTAGTAGTTCCTGGATTTGTCGATTTATTTCCTCTCGGTGTACTGGTGGGTAACGATACTGCTTAGTATTGACTGGTATATCATCCGTCGTAATTATTCTATGTTCTAGAATTCCAGTTGCTTCCAGCGTTTCTCCTGGAATATGAAATCTATCTTGATTATTACGAACTAATTTTTCGACGTTTTTCCTTTCCTCTTCGTTCAAGTGTTCAAGTCGTAGCAATTCAATTATTTTGTCAGATCTGCTTTCCTTTGGTTTTGAAATTGTGTTACACACCGTACTAGGGAGCGGGGAGGGGTTTTCGAATTCCTTGATTACCATTGTTGGTGTTGTAAATTCATAGTCTCTTGAAGTAGTATTTATCACTCTCAAATAACCCTTTCCCTTATGATTTCTCACAACTGCATTACCGAAATAAATCCCCTTGATCGGCTCAATTCTGGGAATAAATCCCTCTTTTATCTCTGGATTTGCTATATTTATTGAGCATGTTATCGAACTTCGTTTCGGTATGATTATTCTATCTTTAGTGTCGAAGGGAATATAAACATTTCCCCATTTGACATGCCTTTTCTCGTAGTCTAAACGAGCCTTGCAACCTGCAAAAAATTCGGATCCTAAGATTCCGTCTTGATCGATCAGCAACGAATCATCAACTACATGAAAAATAACTGGATGGCCCGCAACCTGTATTACTGTCTGCCCTAGGGAGACCAGGCTCGTCGCCGTAATTCCTCGCACTTCGACTGATTTCTTTTCGTTGATGACAGCTGAATCGGGTAACGCGGGTTTCTTAATGATATTAATTTCTGATCCAGAGTCTAATAATAAGGTCGTTTTAGTTTTTAAATCCGGGGAAACTATTCGCGCAGTTGGAGTTATTGGTGATTCATTTAGTTTTATTGAAATAATCCGGAGAGGTCGTCTTCCGAATCTGAGTCCGACTCCTGGTGATTTTCCTTCGTCGGTTGTTTCCGCATTAATTTTTCCCTTTGGCTTTGAAATTCCGGATTTTCTGCTTGCGTTTTCGTATGACTGTGAGATGACTCCCCCACGGTATTCAATAGTTGTTCCTTTGATTTTACTGTCTGCATTACGTTCGCTCTGTCTCTTATTGCGGGTTGTGAAATCGATCTCGTGGGGGTGGCTGGCCTTGATCTGTTTGTTACGGTAGGCACTGGCCTCCTTGTCGCTGCTTGCACTCTTGGGCGATTCGGGGTATCGTTCCTTCGAGGCTCGCCCCAATCTCTCGAAGGACGTGTTTGGTTTCCCGATTGTCTCGAAGCATAAGGTATGATTATTCCGGCATCTACTCGGGCTTTAAATTTATAGCAATCTCTTACTAGATGTCCAGGTTTTTTACAATAATTACATGTGATAGTGTTTTGTCTCGAATCGTTTGAATAATTCCGTGATGGAGGTACTGATCTTCGGTCTTGGCGGTTATTCCTGATATCGTTGTTAGTGTTCAGGGAACGCACACTGTCACGTTTGTAAATGTTCGGGTGCGTCGGTCGTTGGGGTCGCGTTCTATCATTTACTTGCTTTAATTCTCGTGTTGCCTTTACGGCTTGACGATACGCGTCATCTAAGGTGTGATACCCTGCTATCTTTACTCGTATATATACTTCATTCGGGAGTCCCTTAACGAAGGCCTCCCTCGTTTCCCAAGCTATTGTATCTTGAATGTCGGGGAGTATAATGCCGTAGCCGCCTCTCTCTCCGTCCATTATCGCTAGCCTGAGATTTCGAACCCGATCCATATAGTCTAGTATGTCCTCCCCGGGTTGTTGAAATATTGTTCCTAATTCTCCCCTATATTCGTTAAGGGATTTCTTCGGGCCGAACAGATCTTTTAATTTGTTCCCGAAATCATTTAAATTCACCAATTCTGTGTCTTCGACGGCGAGAAACGCGTGACCGCGAAGCTTATTTACTAGTAATTTTACTAACTGGGGCTCTTGATATCTACCAACCATGCTGCGTGCGCGCTCGCATGCTCTTAAAAATTGAAATACCGAGGGTCGATGTCCGTCGAACACTGGTACAGACTCGATCGCGTCTTTTAGTTTAATCGGTTGGGAATATCCACCTGGCTGTACCGTCTCTTGTTGAGTTGTCGGTTGCGATATGGGTGAATCGGGTTCCCTTCTTGTTTTGAATTCGAGCATGTTGTTTTGTAATTCATTCATTTTTGCACTCATATCGCGGAAATTCGCGTCCCATGCTTTAAGTTTTTCGGCTAATGTCAACACTACGTCTTTGTCCAATGATTCTAATTTAGTCGCCATTATTATTTAGGTATTGGTCTGTCAATAACCGTAACAACTTTAATCCTCTGTGGAGCGTATCCCACCGCTGCCACCAAAAATTTATTTAAGAATCTGTTACGTCCTCGTTTAAATCAAATTTAAGTTTGAATGTTATTTAAATTAAATTTCTGGTTGATTTGAATTTAGTCGGAAGATTTAATTTGATATGTTTGTATAAGGAAATATTGGTTTAAAAATTTCCAATTTGAATTCGGTAGTTGCTGCCACCAGAAATAGTCTAAGGGCTATTTCAAAATATATTTTCTTTTATTGGACAATACTATTTTGAATATTTAAATGAGCACTCGAAAACTATGATTTACACGGTAGTTACTGCCTCCGGAAACAGTCTGAGGACTGTTTCGATTAGAGAGATTTCTTTAAATAGTTTACCGATGAATTGATTGCTTATGGGTAGCGTTAGTTAGCGTTAGGCTATTGATAGATAAGTTCCACGTTTTCGGCTAACCTGCCATGTGCAGGAATACTGGCACGGGAGAGGATTAAAGTTGGATAAAATAAATATTTGACTTTGTTGCACAGAGTTTATTTAGGGTTAATATTGGTTTAAGATGTTATAATATATATATATATGTGTGTGTGTGTGTAAACAAGTTAAAAATTAAATTGTCCTTGAAATTCGATCTCGTTACGCAGAATTTAGTTAGGTCTGAATATCTGGTTGTTTAAATCGTATTGGATATATATATATATTTATAAGTATATTTCTTCGCGTATGGTTGGTTTGCGAATTCAATTATTTCCGAGATTCGATTCTGCCGCACCGAATCTATTCGAATTCGGATATTAGATTGGTTAACTAACGAGGTATATATATATATATATCTATTTTATGGTTCGCGTGTGATTGGTTAGAGGATTGAATTATCTTCAAAATTTGGTTTCGCCATGCAGAGTTTACTAGGTTGAAATGTCTGGTTGTTTAGATTTGAATACTGAATTATTCAAATAGATGTATGGGAATATATATATATATATATATACGTATCTTGATGTGTTAGTATTGGAACCAGCGGGACATGAAATTTGCGTGTTTGGGGTTCGGATAGGAGCTTGGGGTTCTGTTGGTCTGACACAAATTTACTTTTACGTTTCCCCTTTTCTTTCCCTAGGTTTCGTGAGTGGATTTGTTGTTTCAACTAAATCTCAGGTTGTCTGCTAGGGTGGTTTTGTCATTACGATTTCCCCGTCTCTCAAATTCAGTAATTAAACAAATGACTTTAACGATCCTCTCTGTGTGAGATTTGTGTGATTTCGCAAGCCTTGCCCAAAGACGGGCGATATTTGCCAACAGTGGGAGAAGGAATGCGAAGATCAATGGGTGTCCCCGACAAACGACAACACCTTTATTCACAAGCTGACACAGCGAATGATCCTTCAGTTAAAATCCTGGAGGAAACTTCTCTCCCTTTTAATGATTGTATGCAAGGATGGCGAGGATAAAGGTACCAATTAATCGAATGACGGTGATGGTGCAACCCTGCTGCGGGAGTTCGGTCTTGTATTATATATTTTATTAATCTGCAACAATGAGCTCAATAGTCCTCTCTGCGTAAAGTTTGTGTGATTTCGCAAGCCTTGTCCAAAGGCGGGCGATATTTGCCAACAGTGGGAGGAGGAATGCGAAAATCAATAAGTGTTTCAATAAATGAAAATACTGTTGCACAAGATCACACAGCGAACGACTCTTTGTTTAAAGTTCAACACTAATGGTTTAGATTTGAACTCCCTTCAGGGTAAAAGGAAAATAAGACCGGATGTTTTACTTGGAGGTAAAGGAATTTAATTCGCCTCTTAATTATAATGAATTTATCGAAGGGGAAGGAGTTTTATAAATTTAATATATCTTACCTTGAAGAGAACGTGCTATCAGGAGCCATGTCTTCGTCGGTGTTGGTGACCGTCGGTGTATTTATAATCGGATTTAGTATTCGAATTCGGGTATAATTATTATTAAAACTTTTCGTTTTACTGATTTATTCTAAGTATAATATACATCGAATAAAACTTATACCGCGGTTACTGGTATGTTTATTTTCTCTTGATTTCGCTAATGGAAGAGGAATACTTATAAAGCTTAGCACGACTTAGCTACTGACAAAGACCGCAGAATGAAACGTACAATGGACGACAAAATAATGCGCGAATTCTTTGTTGCTGCGTTTATTTATAATAGCATCCCCCGCAGGGTGGAGGCTATCCGATAGTCCGCTTCCGTGGGAGTCCGGATGTCGAAGTTTAGGATTTCTGGAATTGTATGTGAGAGAATGTAAATTCCGTGATCGTTGGTGATTTCTTCTGCTTCGTTGTCTTGTCTCGAATTTCTAGACTTCCGTCGTTGGTACCTGAGAGGTTGCAATATTCCGTATTTCAACTTAGCTCTTGCATTTCTGCTGAGGCAGTGTTTAGGAGACTTGGAGTCTTTCGTGCTGATCTAGTTTTCTCGAGAACTTCTATGTTAGTGCTGTGGGAATTGTCTGTATTCCTCGGTGGCGACTGGAGTCTCATTATTATATCGACGTTTGCTCGGACGACACGCGTGGTCCACTGCTCTCCCGTACTAAGGGTTTCCTCCGGGTTATTTTGCGTAAGTTTGGTTTTGATTAATATTTCCGCATCCTGGTTGTTTTCAGTATTCAGTTAAATTTGATTTTGCTAGTTCCGTAGGTTTCGGTGGTTTTTGGTTTGTGACGCTTGAATGATGGCTGCGGAGGCATTTTCTTCAGAGGTTCCTATGCAGTCTGTCCTGGTGCGTTTTGTCTTGTTTTAGACTGCTTATTTTATCCTGTTTCGTTTCATTATATTATATTATTTTAGCGCAAGAGGAAGAGAGACTGCGAAGAAACCGTGAGTGAGCCGTGCGAACGGAATCAACGCCCGAGGTGTTGCGACCAACCACAAGTATCAGAGTTGTTGGAAGAGTTATGCGATATTGATATTGATATTGATATTGATGTCGATGCCTTGGATTTTTCGTCAGAGTCGAATTCTGCTGCTGATGAAAGCTTCTTCGATGCGGAAACTATCATTCTCGAGTGGGATGATCCTCTGCTCGAAGTTGTTGATACCGACCGATGTGTGAAGATGCGTTTCCCCGATGAAGTTCCTGAAGAAGTTTTGGAAGCACATCTTCGTCACTATACTTCCGGAAAAAGGGGAATTTCCCCTGTAGTGCGTCATTGGTGCATGTGTAAGTTTAGCGAGCTTTATCCTGGAGCTCCGTGTTTCGATTTCGACTTAGTATAGTTGCTTTATATTAGTTCGCTGTTCAATAATTTTGTTACATGTGTATATGAATATCTATATATATATATATATATATATATATATATATATATATATATATATATATATATATATATATATATATATATATATATATATGTCGGAGATGAAAGGACACCGGAGCCCTTGGAATTCTGGATAGTCTCGCAACATTACAATCTAGAGTCTACGATAGCTGTAATTAAATAATTGTAGTTATGCGATCCGATTGTTATGGTTTGAGCCTAGTGGCGGTGAGCTTTGGCTCGAGGCGACGGTCTGTCGCCGAACGTAGCCGCGGTCACGGGATGAACGCTTTGTTTAGCAAAGGCATGGAGTAATTCTATATCTCGATTTGAAAAGGAAATAGCTGTAACACTCGATAGTAAACATTCCAACGGTCTCTGCCCCGTAGCTCGCCACACGCAGAGCCTATTCTTCGAGTAAGATGATTGCCAGATGTCGATGCGTCTTCGCAGTACATGTTCAGCCAGCCTGAGGGCCCGCTATAAATCTTAGGATTTAGTTGACTAAAGTCTTTCAAACAAACAGTCTTTGTCCCAGCTACGGGAAGATAGGAGAAACCTATTTTTCAACGAACGGCGTCTCCCACTAGCATCTTTTTCTAACCACCGATATGGAGATTGACCAATTAGCAGCAACGCCAATTTCCCTTACCTTCCGAACGAAGACTGCCCTCGACGAATCCGATGATCTCGTGCCCTTAGGCACACCCCATCATAGTTTTCCTCCGTGGCATCATCGGGACGGAGATTCATTCCTTTTTTTGCGATCTCCGCGACTAGAGAGTAACGACCTGACGATCAGTAATTATTTCAGAGACAGACTTAGATTCTGCGAGAACGTTCATCTACCATTCCGTCGACCGCGGATTCGTTATTGCGCCTCAGATCCTCGTCACTAGCGGCGCGAGTGTGTGAATATTGTGAGTGAGTGTCGACCTTGTAATATTCTCGTGTCAATAAAGAAAATTCACCTCAGTAAGAAGATGGACAGCTTTAGTGAAGAGTCATTACCTATCTCAAGCCCCCATCGTGATAGCGAACCGGATAGTGATTCGACATCAGAAGTGGGATCCGAACAGACGTTGTCGATGCGGGATCACAGGAGCATCGTGCGTGGACTAATCCGGTCGCTAACAAAGAAAAGGCAGGGACGCAAGGTAACAAGGATATCGTTACCGCGCTTTAACCCCGAAGCCGCGGACGCAGATCCAGCCGCCTGGTGCACGGCCGTTGGCCTGCTTATGAAAGACCACCCCCTGCAAGACAGCGCGCTATATTCCGCATTGAACCGTGCACTAGAGGGTCCGGCAGCGTACTGGCTTACGCAGATAATGGACGACAAAGGGGTCACCTGGCCGGCCTTTAAGGAGCAATTCATCGCGCGCTTCGGTGGCCAAGAAACAGCAGCCTCGTCGCTGATAAAAGTATCCAAGGAACTACAGCGGGAGAACGAAACATCAGGGGCGTATGGAAACCGTCTTGTTTCCCTCCTGTATTCGAGGTGGCGAAATTCAACAACGGAGGAAATAGTTACCGCCACCGTCCTCTATCTAATGGGCTCGCGCGACCGACGCTTCCAACGATTAGCGCTCACGAGTGATATTAAGTCGGTGAAACAATTCCAAAGCGAAATGAAGCCATTCCTCTACGAAGAGAAGCGGACGTCTCCGTCATGGAGGCCGTCATCGAGCTCCGGGAATAAACGAAGCAGGTCACCCGTCCCCCGGAACAAGTGCCGCCACTGCGGCAGTTACGGACATACATTATCTGAGTGCCGCAAGAGGATGAAGTTGGAACCGAGGAAGGACTCCCGACGCCCAGAGGAAAGCCGACCGGCCACATCGCCAAAGGCATTGTGCTCCAAATGCCACAAGAAGGGACACATCGCGCCTCATTGCCCGTTGCTGCGAGAGGGAAAACATCGTTCCGAGGACGAGCATCGTGTCGACGCCTGCAGGGCGGAAGCCCCGACCGGTAAATTAAGTCAGCTGGGTGAGTCGTTCCCATTCTATTTCGATTCTGGAGCCGAATGTTCGTTAGTTAAAGAATCTGCAGCCTCGAGACTTTCTGGCAAAAGAACGACTCACGTAGTAGTACTGCGCGGGATAGGAAATACTTGTGTCAAAAGTACATCTCAGATTTTGTCTACCGTATGTATTAACGGTTTTACATTGGAGATAACTTTTCATGTCCTTGCGGATAGCAACCTAAAATACGATATCATGATTGGTCGTGAAATTTTGAGCCAAGGCTTCGACGTGAATATTACACAAAACAGCGTTGATATTTGCAAGGCCAAGGTGGTTAACGTCTGTAGTAAAATCTCGGAAGATGCGGTCAACATTAATGAGGTTGACACCGACGTGGTTGGTAACGATAAAGATCGCTTGATTTCTGTTCTCGAAAATTTCAAAGAATCATTCATTACGGGTTTCCCGCGTACTCGCGTAAGTACGGGCCAGTTAGAAATACGGCTAACTGATCCTAATGTCACCGTGCAAAGAAGCCCCTACCGACTCAGTGAGGAGGAGCGCAGGATAGTGCGCGAAAGAATAGGCGAATTAATCAGAGCAAAAATCATAAGGCCTAGCAATTCGCCGTTCGCGAGCCCCATGTTACTCGTGAAAAAGAAGGACGGCTCAGATAGATTGTGCGTAGATTTCCGAGCGCTGAATAAAAACACGGTCGCGGATCGGTATCCCTTACCCCTCATTGCAGACCAAATCGCGAGATTACAAAGCGCGAGATACTTTATTAGCCTGGACATGGCCAGCGGGTTCCACCAAATTCCCATCCACCCAAACTCGACGGAGTATACTGCGTTCGTTACCCCCGACGGCCAATACGAATACATAACGATGCCGTTTGGGTTGAAAAATGCACCCTCCGTTTTTCAGAGGGCCATTCTCAAGGCCCTAGGCGACCTCGCCTATTCGTACGTTGTTGTTTACTTGGATGACGTCCTAATTATTGCCGACTCGATAGATCAAGCTCTAGAAAGATTGCATACCGTGCTAGATACCCTCGTAAAAGCCGGATTCTCTTTTAACTTTTCGAAATGCTCATTCCTAAAGACATCGGTACTCTATTTGGGATATGTTATTCATAACGGAGAAGCCCGTCCAAACCCGGGCAAGATACAAGCCTTGAGTTCTTTACCTGCGCCGTCGACCGTCACGCAGCTTAGGCAATTTATAGGCTTGGCCTCGTACTTCCGAAAATTCATTCCTAAATTTTCACAAGTAATGAAACCCCTGTATGCACTCACTTCTAGTAGCAAGGATATAACTTGGACGGATAGACACGAACAAATAAGACAAAAGGTAATTTCCG
This sequence comes from Bombus hypnorum, assembly GCA_911387925.2. Taxonomy (NCBI): domain Eukaryota; kingdom Metazoa; phylum Arthropoda; class Insecta; order Hymenoptera; family Apidae; genus Bombus; species Bombus hypnorum. The sequence continues at coordinate 2,410,816 of OU427027.1, forward strand.
TCCTAACTGACGCGCCGGTGCTAATGATATTTAACCCCAATTATCCGATAGAACTACACACGGACGCTAGTGCGGAGGGATATGGGGCTATCTTGATGCATAGAGTCGAAGGTAAAAACAGAGTAGTAGAGTATTACAGCAAAAGAACTAGCCCTGCGGAATCTAGGTATCATTCTTACGAATTGGAAACGTTAGCAGTTGTAAACGCCGTCAAGCACTTTCGCCACTATCTACACGGACGGGAATTTCTTGTTGTCACTGATTGCAACTCCTTGAAAGCATCCAGTAATAAGGTACACTTAAACGACAGGGTTTACAGGTGGTGGGCTTACCTGCAAACGTTTACCTTTGACATTATGTATCGGGAAGGTAAACGAATGGCCCACGTAGACTTCTTCTCGCGAAACCCCGTAAACTTGGATCACCGTGCGATCAATAAAATCGTAGAAAAGGAAATTAACCTGACCGAAGTCTCCGACGATTGGCTACTAGCGGAACAGCGTCGTGACCCGCAAATTTCTGAGATCGTCGATAAACTGCAGAGCGAAGAGCTCGCGGAAGACGTCGCGAATACGTACGAAATACGGTCCGGTATCCTTCATCGTAGAATACAGAGAAAAGGCAGAACTCTCTGCTTGCCCATCGTCCCAAGGGGTTTTAGGTGGTCCGTTATTAACCACGTGCACCAGTCCATTATGCACTTAGGTTGGGATAAAACGCTCGAGAAACTCTACGAGTATTACTGGTTCGAAGGAATGGCGAAGTATGTTCGCAAATTCGTAGAGAACTGTCATGCTTGTCGAGTTTCAAAGGCAAGTTCAGGTAAAATACAAGCCGAACTGCATCCTATACCTAAGACCAGCATACCTTGGCATACGGTTCATATGGACATAACGGGCAAATTAAGCGGTAAAAATGACTCGAAGGAGTATGTCATTGTGTTAGTTGACGCCTTTACCAAATTCGTATACTTGCATCATACCCGTAAGATAGATTCCCTTAATACCATTAAAGCGCTTAAGTCCGCTATATTTTTATTCGGCAGCCCCTGCCGGATAATAGCGGATCAGGGAAGATGTTTTACGGGCAAAGAGTTCCAAGATTTTTGCCAAGATAGAAATATTAAACTCCACCTAATAGCAACCGGTGCTAGTAGGGCCAATGGCCAGGTAGAGCGTATTATGGGTACGCTGAAGAATATGTTCGCGACGGTAGAAACGACCGGGCGGTCTTGGCAAGACGCGATCGGGGAAATACAATTGGCTCTAAATTGCACCACCAACCGCGTGACTAAATCGAGCCCACTAGAACTATTGATCGGTAAAGCAGCAAGACCATACGACTTGATACTACCCGACAATATAGAGGAAAAGGCAATAGATATCTCCGATGTAAGACGACAAGCCATAAGAAATATAGAAACTAATGCCAAATACGACAAGGACAAATTCGACAAAACTAAAGCGAAAGTGATCAGGTTTAACGTCGGTGATTTCGTATTACGGAAAATCGAAGAGAGAAACCAATGTAAACTAGATCCGAAATTCAGGGGTCCATTTATAATAGCAGAGATTTTGGAGGGCGACAGGTATATTTTAAAAACGTTAGACGGCAAACGCTCTTACAAATACAGTCACGACAGGTTGAGGAAAATGCCAGACAGTCGCGTTCCTGCGGATTTGGATGTTTGTAGTGATGGCGAGGACAGTGACCCGAGCGATATGAGTACCCCGACCCCTGAGGGTCATTAGCTCTCTATACCCATAACATTTGAAAACCAATGCCACGAAGCTGAAGCGGTCGTGTATTCACACACACTGCCAGCGACAATGCTACGAAGCTGCAGCGGTCGTGTATTCACACGCACTGCCAGCGGCAATGCTACGAAGCTGAAGCGGTCGTGTATTCGCACGCACTGCCAGCTGCAATGTTGCGAACTTAAATCGGTCATGTATTCGCACGCACTACTAGTGACAATGTAATGAAACTCTGTGCGGTCGTGCAATCTAGACAATCGAGATCCATCGGGGTACAAAATCGCAAAAGTCCGTCATGCCGTTACGATCCGACTGATAAACCGCAGGATACAACTAGTACTTGGAACACAAACGATAACGCTACCAATTTTAGCTCCCTTTCATTTCCTTGCTTATCAAACCTCAGAACAAAATTTCGTTGTTGAAGTGGACCCCTGACTTACTTGGACATTTAGTTAAATTGTAAATAATGTCGGTTACATCGAGTCTAATATAAGAATACACGATATTTTAGTTACACACGAGGACGTGTGATAGTCAGGATGGCCGTGTCGGAGATGAAAGGACACCGGAGCCCTTGGAATTCTGGATAGTCTCGCAACATTACAATCTAGAGTCTACGATAGCTGTAATTAAATAATTGTAGTTATGCGATCCGATTGTTATGGTTTGAGCCTAGTGGCGGTGAGCTTTGGCTCGAGGCGACGGTCTGTCGCCGAACGTAGCCGCGGTCACGGGATGAACGCTTTGTTTAGCAAAGGCATGGAGTAATTCTATATCTCGATTTGAAAAGGAAATAGCTGTAACACTCGATAGTAAACATTCCAACGGTCTCTGTCCCGTAGCTCGCCACACGCAGAGCCTATTCTTCGAGTAAGATGATTGCCAGATGTCGATGCGTCTTCGCAGTACATGTTCAGCCAGCCTGAGGGCCCGCTATAAATCTTAGGATTTAGTTGACTAAAGTCTTTCAAACAAACAGTCTTTGTCCCAGCTACGGGAAGATAGGAGAAACCTATATTTCAACGAACGGCGTCTCCCACTAGCATCTTTTTCTAACCACCGATATGGAGATTGACCAATTAGCAGCAACGCCAATTTCCCTTACCTTCCGAACGAAGACTGCCCTCGACGAATCCGATGATCTCGTGCCCTTAGGCACACCCCATCATAGTTTTCCTCCGTGGCATCATCGGGACGGAGATTCATTCCTTTTTTTGCGATCTCCGCGACTAGAGAGTAACGACCTGACGATCAGTAATTATTTCAGAGACAGACTTAGATTCTGCGAGAACGTTCATCTACCATTCCGTCGACCGCGGATTCGTTATTGCGCCTCAGATCCTCGTCACTAGCGGCGCGAGTGTGTGAATATTGTGAGTGAGTGTCGACCTTGTAATATTCTCGTGTCAATAAAGAAAATTCACCTCAGTAAGAAGATGGACAGCTTTAGTGAAGAGTCATTACCTATCTCAAGCCCCCATCGTGATAGCGAACCGGATAGTGATTCGACATATATATATATATATATATATAAATATTGCCCAAAATTTAAAAGTGTTAGCTAATAGTGCGTTTTCATGATGTGTTTCTTATGGCTGATTTTTATCAATTTCTAACATTTCTGTTACAATAATGTGTTATGTTGTATTTATTATTATATATTTTTTTTTATATATGTCGGGGACGAAAGAACACCGGAGCCTCTGGATATCCGGATAATCCCGCAACATTGTAATTTAGAGCCTACTACAGCTATAACGAAACAATTGTAGTTATTCAACCCGATTGTAATCGTTCGGGACTGGTGATAGTGAGCCCTGACTCGAGGCGACAGTCTGTCGCCCAGCGTAGCCGCGGTCATCGGATGGACGCTTTGTCTAACAAAGGCATGGAGTAATTTTATATCTCTCCTTTGAAAAGAAAATAGTTGTAACGCTCCACAGTAAACATTCCAACGGTCTCGGTCCCGTAGCTCGCCACACGCAGACCCTATTCTTCGAGTAAGATGATTGCCAGATGTCGATGCGTCTCCGCAGTACATGTTCAGCTAGTCCGAGGGCCCGCCATAAATCTTAAGACTTCGTTGACTAAAGTCCTTCAAATAGACAAACAGTCTTTGTCCCAACTATGGGAAGATAGGGGAGACCTATTTTTAACGAACGGCGTCTCCCACTAGCTACTTTCCCTCGAGGGCGACTAGCATCTTTTTCTAACCACCGATATGGAGATTGACCAATTAGCAGCAACGCCAATTTCCCTTACTTTCTGAACGAAGGCTTTTCTCGACGAATCCGAGGATCCCGTGCCCTTAGACATAGCCCACATAGTTTTCCTCCGTGGCATCATCGGCACGGGAAAGTCATTCTCTCCCTCGCGATCTCATCGAAAAGGGGTAGCACTTTTACGGTCAGTAACTAGTTCACGTTCGCCAACAAAGACTCAGACTTAGAAAGCACGTTCCCGTATCATTCGATTGACCGCGGATTCGTTGTCGGGCCTGAGGCCATTATCACCAGTGTCGCGAGTGCTAAACCGCTGTGATCATTAGTCAAGACTGTAACAACTCTATTATTGTAATAAACTACACCTGTGTGTACCGCACCAATGGCTAACTCCCGTGGAGATTCATTCAACGCCCACAACCCTACTCCTAATGTTAATCCGACATCAGAAGTGGGATTCGAACGGATTGAAGAGATGCAAGGGAAGATCGACGCCATGCAGGAGCTAATCCAGACGCTAATGCAAAGGCCGAATACGGATGCTACGAATATAGTGTTACCGCGTTTTAATCCCGAGGCCGAGGGCGCCGACGCAGCCGCGTGGTGCGCGACCGTGAGTGCGATTATGGACAAAATGCCTCTGCGAGACTACGAGATATATCTCGCTATCAGCCGCGCGCTAGAGGGTGCAGCGTCACTGTGGCTTACGCAAATTACAGTCAACGGCCTTACTTGGGAAAAATTTATATATTGCGCGTTATTGTGGCACGGAGACGGCAACCGCAACACTGATGAGGGTGCTCAACGAATCACCACTGGAGGACGAGTCCCCTGGGGCCTTTGGTGGTCGTCTCCACTCCCTTCTGTCAGCGAAATGGGGAAATATAACCAACGCCGAACTGATCAACGCCGTCATCTTTCTACGACTGATCTGGCACGACCGGCGCTTTGAAAAGGTAGCACTCACGAACGATATCCGGACCCGAGAGCAATTCCTTAAGGAAATGCGGGCTTTCTCTCAAGTGACGAAGAGGTCAGTACTTCCGTCGAGCGACCTGTCGGCGGAACCTGCGGCCAAACGACACAAGCCACTGGCCCACCACGTGAGGTGCCGCTACTGTGGCTCCCGCGGCCACACAATAGCGGAGTGCCGCCGTAAGCTGCGTAAGGAACAGCCAAGGAAGAATACACAACACCCGGAAGGAAGACGAGCAGCCTCATCATCCCAGGTCGTTTGCTTCATGTGTCGGAAGGAGGGCCACGTCGCACCTGATTGTCCGTCGCAACAAGACAGAAAACCCGGTCCCCAGAACAAATTCCGAGCCGACTTCTGCACAGCGAAACCCCCAGCCGGTAACTTAAATCATCAGGGTGAGTCGTTCCCGTTTTATTTCGATTCCGGAGCTGAATGCTCACTAATTAAAGAATCCGTAGCCCCGAGATTTTCCGGTAAAAGAACGACCGACATAATAGTAATGCAAGGAATCGGGAATTTTTGCGTTAAGAGTACGTCGCAGATTCTGTCCATCGTACATATTAACGGTCTTACATTGGAGATAAAGTTTCATGTCCTCGCCGATAGTTACTTGAAGTATGATATTATGATTGGTCGCGATATCTTAGACCAAGGATTCGATGTGAATATTACGCCCAATAGCCTCGATATTAGCAAAACGAAGCTAGTTAACGCTTGCCATAAAGCCGCCGAAAAGGAGATCGACCTTAATGCGGCCGACACTGACATAGTTGGTAACGATAAAAGTCGGTTAATTTCTATCCTCGAGAAATTCAAAAATTCGTTCATTACGGGCTTCCCACGTACTCGCGTGACCACGGGCCAGTTAGAGATACGGCTAATCGACCCTAATGTCACCGTGCAAAGAAGCCCTTACCGGCTTAGCGAAGAAGAGCGGAGGATAGTGCGTGAGAGAATAGACGAGTTAATCAGAGCAAAGATTGTAAGGCCTAGCAATTCACCGTTCGCGAGCCCCATGTTACTTGTGAAGAAGAAAGACGGCTCGGATAGATTGTGCGTAGACTTCCGAGCGTTAAACAAAAATACGGTCGCGGATCGGTACCCCTTACCCCTCATTGCCGATCAAATCGCGAGATTGCGAAGCGCGAGATACTTTATTAGTTTAGACATGGCCAGCGGGTTCCACCAGATCCCCATTCACCCCGACTCGACGGAGTATACGGCGTTCGTTACACCCGACGGACAGTACGAGTACATAACTATGCCGTTCGGATTGAAAAATGCACCATCTGTTTTCAGAGGGCCATTCTCAACGCCCTAGGTGACCTCGCGTATTCGTACGTTGTTGTTTACTTAGATGACATCCTAATTACTGCCGACTCGGTAGATCAAGCCCTAGAAAGATTGAACACCGTATTAGATACCCTCGTGAAAGCCGGGTTCTCCTTTAACTTTTCGAAGTGTTCCTTTCTAAAAACATCGGTACTCTATTTGGGATATGTAATTCATAACGGAGAAGCCCGTCCAAACCCGGGTAAAATACAAGCCTTGAGTTCTTTACCTGCACCGTCGACCGTCACACAACTTAGGCAATTCATAGGTTTGGCCTCTTACTTCCGAAAATTCATCCCTAAATTTTCACAAGTAATGAAACCCCTGTATGCACTTACTTCGAGTAACAAGAATATAACTTGGACGGATAGGCACGAACAAATAAGGCAAAAGGTAATTTCCGTCCTGACTGACGCGCCGGTGCTAATGATATTTGACCCCAACTATCCGATAGAACTACATACGGACGCCAGTTCGGAAGGATACGGAGCTATCTTAATGCATAAGGTCGAGGGTAAGAATAGAGTAGTGGAGTATTACAGCAAAAGAACTAGCCCCGCGGAATCCAGGTATCATTCCTACGAGTTAGAAACGTTAGCAGTTGTAAACGCCGTCAAGCACTTCCGTCATTATCTACACGGGCGAGAATTTCTTGTTGTCACTGACTGCAACTCCTTGAAAGCATCCAGTAATAAGGTGCACTTAAACGACAGGGTTTACAGGTGGTGGGCTTACCTGCAAACTTTTACCTTTGACATTATGTATCGGGAAGGCAAACGAATGGCCCATGTAGACTTCTTTTCGCGAAACCCCGTAGACTTGGAGCACCGTACGATCAGCAAAATTGTAGAGAAAGAAATTAACCTGACTGAAATCTCCGACGATTGGCTACTAGCGGAACAACGTCGCGACCCACAAATTTCTGAGATCGTCAGTAAATTACAGAACGAAGAGCTCGCGGAAGACGTCGCGAATACGTATGAGTTACGGTCCGGCACCCTCCATCGTAAGATACAGAGAAGGGGCAGAACTCTCTGCTTGCCCATCGTCCCGAGAGGCTTTAGGTGGTCCGTTATTAACCACGTGCACCAGTCCATTTTGCACTTAGGTTGGGATAAAACGCTTGAGAAACTGTACGAGTATTACTGGTTCGAAGGAATGGCGAAGTATGTTCGCAAATTCGTAGAGAACTGTCATGCTTGTCGAGTTTCAAAGGCAAGTTCAGGCAAAGTACAAGCCGAATTGCATCCTATACTTAAGACCAGCATACCTTGGCATACGGTTCATATGGACATAACGGGCAAACTAAGCGGTAAAAGCGACTCGAAGGAGTATGTCATTGTGTTAGTCGATGCCTTCACCAAGTTCGTATACTTGCATCATACCCGTAAGATAGACTCCTTTAATACTATTAAAGCGCTTAAGTCCGCCATATTTTTATTCGGAAGTCCCTGCCGGATAATAGCGGACCAGGGAAGATGTTTCACGGGCAAAGAATTTCAAGATTTTTGTCGGGACAAACATATTAAACTCCACTTAATAGCAACCGGTGCCAGCAGGGCCAACGGGCAGGTAGAGCGCATTATGGGTACGCTAAAGAACATATTCACGACAATAGAAACGACCGGACGGTCTTGGCAAGACGCGATCGGGGAAGTACAACTAGCTTTGAATTGCACCACCAACCGCGTGACTAAGTCGACCCCATTAGAACTACTAATCGGTAAAGCAGCGAGACCCTACGGTCTGTCCCTACCCGACAATATCGAAGAAAGAGAAGTGGATATCTCCCATGTAAGACAGCAGGCGATAAAGAATATAGAGGCAAGCACCAAATACGATAAGGATAGGTTTGACAAAAATAAAGCTAAAGTAGTTAGGTTCAACCTCGGCGATTTTGTACTACGCAAAAACGAGGAAAGAAACCAGACGAAACTAGATCCGAAATTCAGGGGTCCATTCGAGATAACAGAGATTTTGGAAGGAGATAGATATACCTTAAAAACTTTAGACGGCAAACGATCATATAAGGACAGACACGACAGACTGAGGAAAATGCCAGAAAGTTGCGTTCCTGTTGAGTTGGACGTCTGCGGTGATGACAAAGACGGTGACAATAACGATGCGAGTACACTGACCTCAGAGGATCATTAACACCGCGTTGTGGTCATAGTAATACACCCAGTGCAGCATTCTGCGCCTTCTGTAACCCGTTCAGTGGTTTTCTGTGTTTTCTGTAACCCGTTCAGTGGTTTTCTGTGTTTTCTGTAACCCGTTCAGTGGTGTCCCGCGCTTCCCGCATTACGTTCAGTGGTGTCCCGCGCTATGTCCACTATGACATTGTGCTCCATGCGATGCATGTACCCACTGCGACGTTTTGTGTCTTTGTAATATGTCCACTATGACATTGCGCTCCATGCGATGCATGTACCCACTGCGACGTTTTGTGTCTTTGTAATATGTCCACTATGACATTGCGCTCCATGCGATGCATGTACCCACTGCGACGTTTTGTGTCTTGGTGACATGTCCACTATGACATTGCGCTTCCATGCGATGCATGTACCCACTACAACACTCTACGCGCTTGTCACATACCCAACGTAGCAATACGATCCAACAACCTGAGATCCATCGGTGTACGAAATCGAATATGACCCGTCGCGCCATTACGGTCTGACTGGTGGCTCACAGAATGCAACTGGCACTTTGAAGACAAATTATAACGCTACTAATTTTAGTTCTCTTTCATTTCCTTGCTTGTCAAACCTCCGAACAAAACTTCGCCGTCGGAATGGATCCTTGACTTACTAGGACATCTAATTAAATTGTAAATAATGTCAGTTGCCTCGAACCTAACGTAAGAAACACGATATTTTAGTTACACACGAGGACGTGTGATAGTCAGGATGGCCGTGTCGGGGACGAAAGAACACCGGAGCCTCTGGATATCCGGATAATCCCGCAACATTGTAATTTAGAGCCTACTACAGCTATAACGAAACAATTGTAGTTATTCAACCCGATTGTAATCGTTCGGGACTGGTGATAGTGAGCCCTGACTCGAGGCGACAGTCTGTCGCCCAGCGTAGCCGCGGTCATCGGATGGACGCTTTGTCTAACAAAGGCATGGAGTAATTTTATATCTCTCCTTTGAAAAGAAAATAGTTGTAACGCTCCACAGTAAACATTCCAACGGTCTCGGTCCCGTAGCTCGCCACACGCAGACCCTATTCTTCGAGTAAGATGATTGCCAGATGTCGATGCGTCTCCGCAGTACATGTTCAGCTAGTCCGAGGGCCCGCTATAAATATTAAGACTTCGTTGACTAAAGTCCTTCAAATAGACAAACAGTCTTTGTCCCAACTATGGGAAGATAGGGGAGACCTATTTTTTAACGAACGGCGTCTCCCACTAGCGACTTTCCCTCGAGGGCGACTAGCATCTTTTTCTAACCACCGATATGGAGATTGACCAATTAGCAGCAACGCCAATTTCCCTTACTTTCTGAACGAAGGCTTTTCTCGACGAATCCGAGGATCCCGTGCCCTTAGACACAGCCCACATAGTTTTCCTCCGTGGCATCATCGGCACGGGAAAGTCATTCTCTCCCTCGCGATCTCATCGAAAAGGGGTAGCACTTTTACGGTCAGTAACTAGTTCACGTTCGCCAACAAAGACTCAGACTTAGAAAGCACGTTCCCGTATCATTCGATTGACCGCGGATTCGTTGTCGGGCCTGAGGCCATTATCACCAGTGTCGCGAGTGCTAAACCGCTGTGATCATTAGTCAAGACTGTAACAACTCTATTATTGTAATAAACTACACCTGTGTGTACCGCACCAATGGCTAACTCCCGTGGAGATTCATTCAACGCCCACAACCCTACTCCTAATGTTAATCCGACATATATATATATTTTTTATCTTGTATCAAGTATTTACTGTTCCTTTATATTATATTTTTTTCCTTTTTTTTGTGAAAAAGAAAATATAACTTATTTGTAACGCGTAAAAATTACCATGTGTGTTGATTATCCAAAATGGCCGCCTATGAATGTCCCTAGTACATGGTGACTTTTTATTGATATCAGATCTCATTGTTTATTAATTACTTATGACCTATTTTAACCTTTGACGTAGGATAAAAGTGAGAATAATATAATTTGCATTTATATGGTTATTGCATGTATTCCGATGTGTACGTATAAGAGCTATTGACAATCTAAGATGGCTGATCGTGAATGCAGAGTGACGGGTTTCGATATTGAAATAATTTGAAATAATTATTCGCCCGTCACTAAATTTATTTCGTTCTGGTGCGGTTTAAAATTGAAATGACCATAGTGTTGCTCGTGTAATTGTAATGTACAGATATATACATATATATATATATATATATATATATATATATGTATATGTACATATATATATATATATGTACATATATATATATGTACATGTGTATTTATTTCCGAAATTTGGCTGATCTTAATTACTCATTTTATGTTCAATTTAATATATATATATGGATATATATATATGTATATATATATTATTTTTTTGATAGTGTAGTGTGATATTATATATTTGAGGTTATGTGTCAATTGTTTGATTTCATATATGTATTTTATAATATAATTGTAGTTTGTTTCTGATGTTTATAATTTGGTGTGATTATGCATATTTATACTGGGTGGTAGAGTTACTGTGCGTAACTCTCCAAGTCGTTGCAGTGTTAATTTTGATCGAGTGATTAATTTATAGTTAGTTCTGATGCTGTTATGTTGTGTGTTCTATTTTATGTTCATTTAGATGCATGTACGTTCCGTAATGTAGTTTTCATATATAATTATTTACTGAGATGGTGCCTAGCTTAATTATGTATTTCGTGTTGCGTCTACTAGATTATCAATTTGGTTTTATAACATAGAACACGCACACACATATATATATATATATTTTTCTGACAATATGATTTAAAGTAATGTTGTGTATTTGGGGTGATGTGTCAATTATTTGATTTCATGTTCGTGATATGATATTATAGTATTGGAGATTTTGTTCTTGATATTAGGTTATTGTATGTTTGATGCGGTTATACATATTTAGGCTGGACGGTAGAATTACTGTGCGTAATTCTCCAAGTCATAATGTTAATTGCTTTGATCGTGTGGTTAGTTAGTAGTTAGTTTAATGTTGTTTGGATTATTAGTAGTTCAATTTGAAATGTAGATTTTATGTATATACATGCATGTCTCGTAGCACAGCCATCATACATGATTCCCCCGCTGGAGCATTGGCTGGTTTCCAATTATCGATTCAATTAATCATTAATTTGATAGAACACGCACACATATGTATATTTCTAACAATGTGATTTTATGTAAATTCTTCAATATTGTTTAAGGTTATGCATTCGTTCGACTGTTAATCATTTGGTTTCTTATATACATATATATATTTGTAGTTTGATAAGTTTGGATTTGTTACGTAGCACTGAGGATTTCGTCGCCAATATATTTATATTTGTATGTAGTTCTCTAAGTTATTGCGGTATTAATTGTTTTGATCATTTTGATTTGTTAGTAGGTTTACTTAGTCGTTAATGTTTTATCCTTGCATTAAAATGTTTATTCCTGTTGTTTTGATTATTTCCCTTCCATAGTCATTCTTGTTTGGTTCGTCGGGGCAGTTAGTGTACTGTTGGTTAATTAGTTTCTTCAGTCGTTTACATATTTCATATTTGTAGATCAATTAACATAAGTTCTCCTATTGTTCTATTTATTTTCCTTTACTGATTATTCTTATTTCTTGATTTATTTGTTTGGTTCGTGACTCAGTTGATTCGTTAGTTAGTTTTATTTAAATTCTTCCTTCTTAATATTGAGCCATGTATTTTCAAATTCACTGAATGTTACATTCATATATTTTGTTTATTGGATGATTGAGCCATTGATTTCCAAATCACAAGTTGGTTATTGGTAGACTTATTTAATGTTATATTCATTTGTTTCGTGTATTGGTTGGTTTACACGGTACTGAGCCATGGGTTTTCAAATCGCGAATCAGTTATTGGTAGTTTTATTCAATGTTATATACATAGATTTTTGAACTATATATATATTCGTCCTTATATGCGAGTCTATTAGTCGTCCCCTTATTTAATAATATTTTATGTTAATTTCTTATTTAACTTCGTAGTAGCGTGCGTTGATTGGTGTGTTCGAGTCCTTTTCTCGCGTTGATTGGCGCATAGTAGTTTTGTTTCTTCGTTACGGCACGTGCGGAGCGCGGGACGTGACAATAACATTACACCATATAACGTTATGTAATATAACGGAATCCGTTATAACGTTATATCATATACCGAGGTACGTTATAACGTTTAACCGTATACCATTATGCTACATAACGTAATGCGTTATAACGTTATACTATATTACGCAATACGTTATAACTTTATACCTTATAACGTTATGTTATATAACGCAATGCGATATAACGTAATACAATATAACGCAATACGTTAGAACTTTATACCTTATAACGTAACACGTTATAACATTATATCATATAACGTTATGTTATATAACGTAATAAGTTATAAAGTTATACCATACATTGTATTCCACTATAACGATATACCATATAACGTTATGTTATATAACGTAATGCGATATAACGTTACACAATATAACGTGTTACGTTTTAACGTTATACCTTCTAACGTAACACGTTATGACATTATACCTTATAGCGTTATGTTATATAACGTAATAAGTTTTAACGTTACACCATATATCGCAGTACGTTATCACGATTTACCGTATAACATAATGCTACATAACGTAATGCGTTATAACGTTATACTATATAACGTAACACGTTATAACATTATACCATATAACGTTATGTTATATAACATAATGCGCTATAACGTTATACTATATAACGTAATACGTTTTAACGTTATTCCTTCTAACGTAACACGTTATAACATTATTCCATATAGCGTTATGTTATATAACGTAATAAGTTATAAAGCTATACTATATAACGTAATACGCTTTAACGTTATACCTTGTAACGTTATGTTATATAACGTAATACGATATAACGTTATACAATGTAACGTAATACGTCATAACGTTATACCTTCTAACGTAACACGTTATAACATTACACCATATAACGTTATGTAATATAACGGAATCCGTTATAACGTTATACCATATACCGAGGTACGTTATAACGTTTAACCGTATACCATTATGCTACATAACGTAATGCGTTATAACGTTATACTATATAACGTAATACGTTAGAACTTTATACCTTATAACGTTATGTTATGTAACGTAATGCGATATAACGTTATACAGTATAACGCAATATGTTAGAACGTTATACCTTATAACGTAACACGTTATATCATTATACCATATAACGTTATGTTATATAACGTAATAAGTTATAACGTTATACTATATAACGTAATACGTTTTAACGTTATACCTTATAACGTTATGTTATATAACGTAATACGAAATAACGTTATACAATGTATCGTAATACGTTATAACGTTATACCTTCTAGCGTAACACGTTATAACGTTATACCATATAACGTTATGTTATATAACATAATGCGTTATAACGTTATACTATATAACGTAATACGTTTTAACGTTATACCATATAGCGTTATGTTATATAACGTAATAAGTTATAAAGTTATACTATATAACGTAATACGCTTTAACGTTATACCTTATAACGTTATGTTATATAACATAATGCGCTATAACGTTATACTATATATCGCAGTACGTTATAACGTTTCACCGTATAACATTATGCTACATAACGTAATGCGTTATAACGTTATACTATATAACGTAACACGTTATAACTTTATACCATATAACGTTATGTTATATAACGTAATACGAAATAACGTTATACAATGTAACGTAATACGTTATAACGTTATACCTTCTAACGTAACACGTTATAACATTATACCGTATAACGTTATGTTATATAACGTAATAAGTTATAACGTTATACTATATAACGTAATACGTTTTAACGTTATACCTTCTAACGTAACACGTTATAACATTATACCATATAACGTTATGTTATATAACATAATGCGCTATAACGTTTTACTATATAACGTAATACGTTTTAACGTTATTCCTTCTAACGTAACACGTTATAACATTATACCATATAGCGTTATGTTATATAACGTAATAATTTATAAAGTTATACTATATAACGCAATACGCTTTAACGTTATACCTTATAAAGTTATGTTATATAACGTAATACGATATAACGTTATACAATGTATCGTAATACGTTATAACGTTATACCTTCTAACGTAACACGTTATAACATTATACCATATAACGTTATGTTATATAACATAATGCGTTATAACGTTATACTATATAACGTAATACGTTTTAACGTTATACCTTCTAACGTAACACGTTATAACATTATACCATATAACGTTATGTTATATAACATAATGCGCTATAACGTTATACTATATAACGTAATACGTTATAACGTTATACCCTCTAACGTAACACGTTATAACATTATACCATATAACTTTAAGTTATATAACATAATGCGTTATAACGTTATACTATATAGCGTAATACGCTTTAACGTTATACCTTATAACGTTATGTTATATAACGTAATACGATATAACGTTATACTATATAACGTAATACGTTTTAACGTTATACCTTCTAACGTAACACGTTATAACATTATACCATATAACGTTATGTTATATAACATAATGCGTTATAACGTTATACTATATAACGTAATGCGGTATAACGTTATACTATATAACGTAACACGTTACTACTTTATACCTTATAACGTTATGTTATATAGCGTAATACGATATAACGTTATACAATGTAACGTAATACGTTATAACGTTATGCCTTCTAACGTAACACGTTATAACAATATACCATATAACGTTATGTTATATAACATAATGCGTTACAACGTTATACTATATAACGTAATACGTTTTAACGTTATACCTTCTAACGTAACACGTTATAACATTATACCATATAGCGTTATGTTATATAACGTAATAAGTTATAACGTTATACCATATACCGCAGTACGTTATAACGTTTTACCGTATAACATTATGCTACATAACGTAATGCGTTATAACATTATGCTACATAACGTAATACGTTATAACGTTATACCTTCTAACGTAACACGTTATAACTTTATACCTTATAACGTTATGTTATATAACGTAGTAAGTTATAAAGTTATACCGTACATCGTATTCCGCTATAACGTTATACCATATAACGTTATGTTATATAACGGCATACCTTGTAACGTTATGTTATATAACGTAATGCGATATAACGTTGTACAACATAACTTAATGCGTTATAACGTTATACATTCTAACGTAATACGTTATAACATTATACCATATAACGTTATGTTATATAACGTAATATGTTATAACGTTATATCATATTACGTTATGTTATATAACGTAATTCGTTATAACGTTATACTATATAACGTAATACGTTATAACATTATATCATATAACGTTATGTTTTATGACGTAATACGTTATAACGTTATACCATATAACGTAACACGTTATAACTTTATACTATATAACGTAATACGTTATAACGTTATATCATATAGCGTTATGTTTTATAACGTAATACGTTATAACGTTATGCCATATAACGTATTACGCTATAACGTTATACCATATATCGTTATGTTATTTAACGTAATGCGTTATAACGTTATACTATATAACGTAATACGTTATAACGTTATACATTATATCGTAATACGTTATATCATTATACCATATAACGTTATATTGTATATCGTAATACGTTATAACGTTATACCAAATTACGTATTACGCTTTAACGTTATACCTTATAACGTAATACGTTATAACGATATACAATATAACGCAATACGTTATACCGTTATACCATATAACGTTATGTTATATAACGTAATACGTTATAACGTTATACTGCATTACGTACTACGTTATAACGTTATACCTTATAACGTAATACGTTATAAGTTTATACCATATAACGATATGTTATATGACGTAATACGTTAAAACGCTATACTATAAGACGTAATATTTCATAACGTTATATCAAATACAGTTATGTAATATAACGTAATGCGTTATAAAGTTATACTGTATAACGTAATACGTTATAACTTTATACCTTATAACGTATTACGCTATAACGTTATACCACATAACGTTATGTTATATAACGTAATACGTAATAACGCTATACTATGTAACGTAATACGTTAAGACGTTATACCTTATAACGTAATACTTTGCAACATTAAACCATATAACATTATGTTATATAAAGTAATTCGTTATAACGTTATACCATATAACGTAATACGTTATATCGTTATATCATATATCGTTATGTTATATAACGTAATACATTATTACGTTATACCTTGAAACGCAATACGCTTTAGAGTTATACCATATAACGTTATGTTATATAACGTAATGCGCTATAACGTTATACTATATAACGTAATACGTTATAACGTTATACTATATAACGTAATACGTTGTAGCATTATACCATATAACGTTATGTTATATAAGGTAATATGTTATCACGTTACACCATACAACGTTGTGTTATATAACGTAATACTTTACAACGTCATGCTATAAATCGTAATTGTTTATCACGTTATACCATGTAACGTTATGTTATATAACGTAATGCGCTGTAACGTTATACTATAGAACGTAATACGTTATAACGTTACACCATATAAGGTTATGTTATACAACGTAATACGTTAAAACATTATACTATATAACGTAACACGTTATAACACTTTACCTTATAAGGTAATACATTATAACTTTATACCATATAACTTTATGTTACATAACGTAATGCGTTACAGAGTAATGCTATATAACGTAACACGTTATGATGTTGACTATATAACGTAATAAGTTATAACGTTTTACCTTATAAGGCAATTCGTTACTTTATACATTATAACATTATACCATATAACGTTATGTTATATAACGTAATGCGTTATAACGTTATACTATATAATGTAATGCGTTATAACGTTATACTATATAATGTAATACGTTATAACGTTATACCATATAAGGTTATGTTATATAGCGTAATGCGTTCGAACGTTATACTATATAGCGTTGTGTTATATAACGTAATACGTTATAACGTTATACTATATAACGTAATACGTTATAACGTTGGACCATATTAGGTTATGTTATACAACGTAATGAGTTATAACGTTATACTCTATAACGTAATACTTTAACGTTGTACCATATAACATTATGCTACATAACGTAATGCATTTTAACGTTTTACTATATAACGTAATACGTTATAACGTTATACCATATAACGTTATGTTATATAACGTAATGCGATATAACGTTATACAACATAACGTAATACGTTATAACGTTATACCTTCTAACGTAACACGTTGTAGCATTATACCATATAACGTTATGTTATATAACATAATATGTTATAACGTTATACCATAATACGTTGTGTTATATAACGTAATACGTTGTAGCGTTATATCATATATCGTGGTGTTCTATAACGTAATGCTTTATAACGTTATACTATATAACGTAATACGTTATAACGTTGTGCCATATAACACTATGCTACATAACGTAATGCATTATAGCATAATACTATATAACGTGACACGTTATAACGTTTTACCTTATAAGGTAATACGTTATAACTTTATACCATATAACGATATGCTATATAACGTAATACGTTGTAACGTTATGCTATAAAACGTAATTGTTTATAACGTTATTCCATATAACGTTATATTATATATTGTAATGCGTTATAACATTATAATATATAACGTAATACGATATAATGTTATAGCATATAACGTTGTGTTATATAACGTGATACGTTATAACGGTATGCTATAAAACGTAATTGCTTATTACGTTATACCATATAACGTTATGTTATATAACGTAATAAGTTATAACGTTATACCATATAACGTTATGTTATATAACGTAATATGTTATAACGGTGTACCATATATCGTTGTGTTATATAACCTAATAAGTTATAACGTTATTCTATAAAACGTAACTGTTTATAACGTTATACCATGTAACGCTTTGTTATATAATGTAATGCGCTATGACGTTATACTGTATAACGTAATACGATATAACGTTATACCATATAAGTAAATGTTATGCAACGTAATCCGTTATAACGTTATACTATATAACGTAACACGTTATAACGTTGTACCATATAACATTATGCTGCATAACGTAATGCATTATAACGTTATAATATATAACGTAATACGTTATAACGTTATATCATATAACGTTATGTTATTAAATGTAATACGTTATAACGTTATACTATATGACGTAACACGTTATAACATTTTACCTTATAACGTAATACGTTATAACTTTATACCATATAACGTTATGTTTTATAACGTAATACGTTATAACGTTATGCTGTAAAACGTAATTGCTTATTACGTTATACCATATAACGTTATGTTATATAACGTAATAAGTTATAACGTTATACCATATAACGTTATGTTATATAACGTAATATGTTATAACGGTGTACCATATATCGTTGTGTTATATAAGCTAATATGTTATAACGTTATTCTATAAAACGTAACTGTTTATAACGTTATACCATGTAACGCTTTGTTATATAATGTAATGCGCTATAACGTTATCCTATATAACGTAATACGTTATAATGTTATACCATATAACGTTACGTTATATAACCTAATAAGTTATAACGTTATTCTATAAAACGTAACTGCTTATAACGTTACACCATGTAACGCTTTGTTATATAATGTAATGCGCTATGACGTTATACTGTATAACGTAATACGTTATAACGTTATACCATATAAGTAAATGTTATGCAACGTAATCCGTTATAACGTTATATCATATAACGTTATGTTATTAAATGTAATACGTTATAACGTTATACTATATGACGTAACACGTTATAACATTTTACCTTATAACGTAATACGTTATAACTTTATACCATATAACGTTATGTTTTATAACGTAATACGTTATAACGTTATGCTGTAAAACGTAATTGTTTATAACGTTATACCATATAACGTTATGTTTTATAACGTAATGCGTTATAGTGTTGTTGCGGCACGCGAGCAGATCAATTCAAATCCTGTTGTTGGTTTGTTCGGAGTATCATGACCGTTAGGGCGTATGTATGGTAAGGAGTTATGAGCTCCGAGCAACACAATGCTGCCGCTACTCTCAACCGTCAAACGCAGTCGAATTCGAATTTGCCGACTGTCCCCCGACCAGTATATATACACAAACCGTGTGCTGAGTATAAGAGTATAACGTTCGCTATCGAAGCCATCGCATGTTAAAGAGTTCCCGGAGATACGCATATTTATTACGGATTATTATATACGGTGACGAAATTATTGTGATTACGCACAATAATGAATTGGAATTAAACCAGGCTTAAAATCATCGTGAACCATTCCTCTACATTGGTGACACCCGACGTGATCATGATGTCGAAATCCAACGCGACATTATTAGCCCCGCAAGATATCCGCGTGCCTACGATGAAACCGCAGAATATAACCTTCTAGTTCTCACTTCTCGAGAGACCATTTAGAGCAGCAGGAATAGAGTACGATAATGACAAAGCCCTCATCCTGCTTGGGAACCTCGAAGCGGAATATCTGGAACGATTGGAGGACGTGGATTTGGATTCCGCGGTCGGCTGTCAGTACGACCGTCTGAAAGAAGAACTGATTCGAAGTTTAGCCGAATCAGACAGCGAGAAGGTGAAACGGCTAGTCGAGAAAGAGGTGATGGGCGATCGTAAGCCATCACAATTTTACCACGACTTGAAGAGACTGGCCGGTCCCTTAGCGTCGGATCAGTTCATTCTGAATCTCTGGAAGAACCGTCTTCCGGACCGCATTCGGCGAGTTTTGGCGGTCATCGACGATGTGCAACCTGACAGAATTATCCAGGCCGCGGAACGTGTAGAAGAGGCATGCTCTGGAGGTGAGCAAGGGGCGTCAACCGTCGCAGGAATAGGACGGAGAGAAGCCACGGACGATGCCGCACCACAGTGCTGTAGAGAAATGCGTGAAGAAATGCGACAATTACACGAGAGAATCAACGCGCTGAGTATCAGCGTCCGCCGACACGCGCGTTCGCGTTCACGTTCCCCCAAGAGACGTCGACGCCGTTCGAGTTCACGGAACGGCTTGTGTTATTATCACGATCTGTATCGAGAGCTAGCTGAACATGTACTGCGGAGAAGCATCGACATCTGGCAATCATGTTACTCGAAGAATAGGGTCTGCGTGTGGCGAGCCACGGACAGAAACCGTTGGAATGTTTACTGTCGCGTGCCGTAACGAATATTTCTTTTAAGGAGAGCTATAGAATTACTCCATACCTTTGTTAGACAAAGCGTCCATCCCGTGACCGCGGCTAAGTTCGGCGGCTGGCTGTCGCCTCGAGCCCAAGCTCACTATCACAAATCTCGAACAATTACAAATCGGATTGAATAACTACAATTGTTTAATTACAGCTATAGTAGACTCTAGGTTACAATGTTGCGGGATTATTCAAAATTCCAAAAGCTCCGGTGTTCTTTCATCTCCGACATATATATATGTCGGATTCACATTAGACTTGAGGGCGTCTAACGCTTCTTCGTTTGAATTAGTCATTGTTTTATCAAAACAGAGATTGTATTTACACGTATGCACACGATTTTACAAAGGTTTAATGAATATTGTGTTAAATGAACAATGAGCTTAACAAATAATAAGTTTAACGAATGATTAGATTAACGAATAATAAATTTAACGAATAATAAAACTAACGATTAATAAGTTTAACGAACAATAAATTTTAGGAATACTAAATTTAACGAAGAATGAATTTAATATACGCTAATAACAATGTTTTCTTTGGGTTCAAACGAATCCACGGCCAACGGGATAATTATTCACTGAGACGCTCTGTATATTACTCGATGTGTCACTTTCCAAGACGATCACACGAATGCCTAATCTGATGGAATTCTTTCTCGCTGTACGATTGCATTTTGTTAGTTACATGCTCGCTGGAAGCATCGAGAAGGTTCCAATCACCGTTGCTAAGCATTCTCTGCCAAAAGTTTATTATTTACTCGTTGGAAGCATCGAGAAAGTTCCAATCGCCGTTGCTAAGCAATTTCTGTCTGGAGTTTGATTCTTAATACAACGTGTGTCCCATAATATCGACACCTCCAAAGTACAATCATATGTGACTAGACCCGTTCTTGAGGCCGTATGCCGCCACATACCACATATCTAGGGAAACCACACAACCGTTCTACACTTTCGTCAAGCTAAACGTTTATCCCGTGACCGTGGCTACGTTCGGCGACCAGTTGTCACCTCGAACCCAATTTCGCTATCGCAAATCTCGTACAATTATAATCAGATCGGATGATAAAAATTGCTTAATTACAGCTATGATAAAATCTAAACTATAACATTAGAGGACTTTTCCCAAAATTGCGAAGGGAAGGCTCCGGTCGTTCTTGCATCTCCGACATATATATATCATATATCGTTGTTGGCACTTTTCGCAAATGTCCCTTGCAACAATATGCCATCGTTTGGCATCAAAAGTGCTAATTTTATATGCATTAGATTATTATAAATTGATATTGTAAATTTTATGCAGGTTGATATTGACTTGATTATGACTTTAACTAATTATGATTTAATTGAAATTGGTATAAAAAATGCAGCTGACAGAAAAGCTACATTAGAAGTGATAAATAGATCATAAAAAATCTGTGATACAAAAAGAATTTATTAGCATATATCAATTATATCTGATTATATATTATTATTTTATTTGTTATATACTAAAGCTGCTTTAATATATAAACGTAAAAATATAATATGTTATGTTATAGCATATTGGTAATACTTTTTATACTAACTGACAGGAATAAAAACCAGTTTATTATTGAAATAATATATTTAGAGTCAATAAAGATTTGTGTCTTGAACATACCTCTAGTTTAAAATTTCACAAAATTTGTTCCAATCTACCAATTTGAGAAAATTGTTTATGCGTTATAACAAATATATATATCTTATGTTTCTGTAGCCATTACTGGTGAAACAATAACGTCAGATATTAAATGCATAAGTAATCTAAAATTTTATTCTTAGTAAAATATAAAGATCGTTATTAATATAATATTATGGAATAGAAAATTTTTGATTCGCAGAATTTGCCCTTGACTTACCGGCATTTCATTGTTTGCCAATGAAAATTTGATTTTGCCGATGCACCCTGAACTTCAACAAAATCAATTTCGCAAATTGCACAACATAGGTTACTCATTTCCGGAAATGATTGTGAATGACGAAATGATACAGAACAGATTGTTCTTTTTTCTTACTCACAAGATTACAAGCATCCATTATATATAATTGATTGCTATTCTTAATTATTTTATGTTCTTGTAGATCCAATTTATACTAAAAATTTTTCAAAAACGTATTTTCGAATGAATAGCCAACATTTAAATTTTCAAAAGTTGTACTAATACTTTAAATTTGATTTTTGTGAAGAAGCTTTATTGTCAATTATCTCAAAATTAAACTTGTATGTGAGATATCTAAACTTTTTATATTTAAAACAAACTTAAAATCTTGTTAAGTAAAAAGACGACTCTTTTTCTATTACCAATATATTATCTTATTTAGCGGTTACTCAGGAGCTTATGTTATATATATTGGTACGGATCGCTGAACCGCTTTGTTCAATAAAGTGCGCGAAAAATTCAAGATGACTACATATTAAGATGTAAGCATAGCTTTTTTATAGAGATTTGCTTGAAACTTTCCCTTAGAAAATAAAACATTTTTTAATAACCTCGCATGGCTGAATGAAAACCTTTTAATTTATTGTGATTTCTAACGACTAAACTTCAAGTTTTCCAATAGCGTATTTCCTGTATTTTGAATTCTTATTCACTCCTTGCAATAGTTCTCGCATCGAATTTTTCACTAATATATAGATGTATTTGGCATTTCAGATATGTGAACGTGATTTCAAATTTCGCTCCTCAATTGTATATTGATATCGCTAAGTATTAGGCCAGATTCATATGTAGCACAACGGTTCAGTGACGTTCAATTATGTTGTATATTCGTAACTTCAAGCCATTTGAAGTAAACGCCGCGTAACTCAAATTTCGACACTATGCATAGCGTAGTATTCGAATAGGTAACGAATAAATTAATCACTGTGTACTTACATAGATCGAGTAGTTATCATCGACACCATGTAGTTCTCCCATAGAATGGTAGAGATGGATAGCGCGTTACAGGTGAGTTGAAGATCATATTGAAGGACAGGGATAGTGCGCTACGATATACGACAATGGTGCCGAGTGTCGAGGTATCGCACTCTCTCTCAGATTGTGCAAAAAGTAGGGGGAATACGAATAGTATTCATATATGCAGATATCTATACTAAATACATAAATGTTCAATAAGTATAATAGTGTTCTCGACTAACTTTATGTTAGGAAATCAAAAATTATTGACCTTTGGAATGCGAAGATAGAAAACAAAAGTTTTAAGGCGGGGCATCTACTGGTTCAAAAGTTATGACTATGTAAAACTGAGCATTCTTTGGCTATATTACGGCCATTTTTACACGTTACTTTCACGCCATATTCCTTCTATCCATCATTCAGTTGGTCCGTGCAGATGAGCATTGTACCGAAATTTGTGGGAAATTCCTTTGTTTATACAAGTTCCCAAGTATTTTCTAACATAACAGCTGCTAACATAACATGATGGGCGAAGAGTAAAAAATTTCTCAAACCTAATTCAATCAAAGTTCAAAATCACATCATGAAATGGCTGCAATCGAACTGTATTTATGTATTCACAGACAACGATTCCATTTACTGAACGAATTAAAAATATAAGTCGATATAGCGAACAAATAAGTTATGAAACACCTTGAAAATGCTCAGTTTTGCAACCATAAACTTCTAACTAACAAATTCCTTGCTTCAAAACTTCGAAACTTTATTAATATAAAAATTAGAATTGTGTTTTAATCGGCATTATTTAACGAATTGAAAACAGGATAAGTAAGTATAATAAAAGAAAAAGTAAGCCACGATTCTTATGATTTGTAATATATATACAGGGTGGTTGGTAACTGGTGGTACAAGCGGAAAATATAGAATAAACATTTTTTTTAATTTTCTCTCTTTTTTTTAATTTTTCCATCGAGACAACGATCTACAGTGAGATCCGTTATAAGGAGACGTGATAAAGTGCACGCGTACCGAGCGAAAATTCAAAGCCGATTTTCTCGAAAACTAAAGCCTCGAAAGAACAATTTTTATTCTATGTTTTCGACTTCTTTTTTCGCGTAGAATCACCCCCTTTCCGCTTGTACCACCAGTTACCAACCATCCTGTATATATATATATATATATATATATATATATATATATATATATATATATATATATATATATATATATATATGTAGCACAGTTTCATTTTACTAACAATAAGGGGAGTAAAACAAAGAACAATTAGTTAGATGCGGCAAAAATTAACTATATTCTGATAAAATAAGATACATAATACAAATTAATGATTAATCAAGTAACACTTAAAATACAAAAAAAGCCAAAAATATACAGAAAAAATGTATTTGCTTAGTTTAAAATTATGTATATAATAGTATTTATACACTTAATTTAACGATACATGATACCAAACATATTAATGTGAGTATGTCATTTTTATAAAATTATAAAGTATATTTATATAAGAGATATGAAAACGTTAATTTTTACATGTGCATGCATTACGCAAAAAATGCACGGGCAATGGCCTTGACTTCTCTTCGGCAAATGATGCACGTTGTGAAAGCTGGTGAACAGTACTGGCAAGTGGCTAGATGTCCACAAGGTAGGAACGTAATTGTCGCTACTCGTTCCGTGCAAACTTTACACGAACGAGCATCTTTCAATGCTCGATTTTCTTGCTCCAGGGCAGCTATAAATAGTAAACAGTATATTTAAATATAATGTATAATAAAATGTATTATATGTATACGGATTTCATACAAATTAACGAATCTGTGTTTATATTTTTATTACTTACCTATTTTTTCAGCGAGAGTCATTTCATTAGTGTCATTTTCACTATTGGATCTCTCAGCATTCTCATCTGTAATTTCTATTGGTGCCTGAAATAAATATAATGTACATAAGTATATATTGCAATTATTAATTATACACATTGTTAATTATATATATTGTTCAGGGTATAAGTTTCTATACTTACACCTTCAGAAGTTTCATATAACGCGTGGCCTGTTACATTATTGACATACTCCCAGCCCCAAAAATGACAACAGTTGGGAGACGAAATCATATGTCTGTCCCATGGATCTTCTTCTGATCTCCAATTTCCTATAATAATTCCACAATGGTAACAGGTAG
Organism: Bombus hypnorum; assembly: GCA_911387925.2. Lineage (NCBI taxonomy): Eukaryota > Metazoa > Arthropoda > Insecta > Hymenoptera > Apidae > Bombus > Bombus hypnorum. Next base: position 2,436,846 of record OU427027.1, read on the forward strand.
TGAAATCATTTATTCCGGTGTAGTAGAAGCCTGCATGGGCTAATTCTTCACTTGTCTGTGTCATATATGTAGGCCATGTTGCGAATGAATTTAATCTGGATTCGTAAGTAACGTATTCCAATTTTTCCGGTTTGATAGCATCTAAATCAATCGCCCTTGCTGAAGGCACAGGGGATGGCATATCAACCATAATTACTGGAAGTACCATGGATGTTGAAGGTGCGGCTGACTCATCCGCCGATATTGAATGAACCGGCGGATTTGAATCTCCTGACGATGTCGAAGGAACAGGCAGTAATTCTTCAGCTTCTGAAGATTCTGTATCATGTTCCAACAAATATCGGAAGTTGATCGTAGGAATCATTTTATCCATTTTAATTGCAATTTAATGCGCCTTCAAACCTATTTAAAAGAAAAAGACTTTGAAATATCTACTAATCGTAAATGACTTAAGAAATATTATACGTGTACAATTCATCAAACAGAAATAAATTACAGACAAAACTTACGAATATCAGATGTTCGCGTTCCGCTTCAACAGCTCTCCAATTCTTCAAATGGAATCTTGACAAATATTTAATATCTTATTCTTGTATAATTTATATTTCTAAATTAACTAAAATCGTACGAACGAGCCACACAAACTCTTCGACCATCAGTGTAATACTGAACCTTGCTGCTGTATGTACCGAGAACGAACTACCTGCTTTCTAGAAATCTTATCCCTACCCACAGTACCCGGTAGCAATATACTCCTTCCATGCACTATAAGGCATGCCCACTGTGCAGAGTGGGCAAGTTGTCGACCAATCAAATTTCATCGATGCTCCGCCCCTTACTGTACTCTACTCTACTCTACTCTACTCTACTCTACTCTACTCTACTCTACTCTACTCTACTCTACTCTACTCTACTCTACTCTACTGTATTGTGTAAAATAAACGATGCTCGCTAGGTACAGTGTGAAAATATATCTCTTATTTACTCACTTTCGATATTGATGCCGCTTTTGAACGAATTCTTATTTGCTCCGTTTTCACTTGGCAATATTAACACGTTGTTTAAAATATCAGTAAAAACTGCTACGGAGCCTAGAGAGTCAAAGAGAACGTCAAAAAATTACAATTTATTGTTAACAGATATAATAAAAGAGGAAATGATAATAGATATTAGGTCCTAATCGAGTTTTCGTAATATTTCGAGTTTGACATCGCCTTCCTACAATTCTTACTGGAATTTCTACATCGTTCTGCTTGAGATTTGCAATATACGGAAACTCCTAATCCGTGTATTATTTCGGTTCAGGTGGCCACAGTCCTAATCCGACACCTGCTTTCTGGTGGATATAATATTTAGTAGAAGGATAATTGCTGTCGTAAACAATATAGTCTAAAGTCCTAGGTAACCATTACTTTATGGCATCCTATACCTTATGGCGTATACCCAGCCTCGGTATTACTCATCGCGGAATAACAAAATTATTTTTACAAATAAGTACGCAGTTTTTCAATATGTGAAACATGTGACTCAGGGTTTCTGCAGGAAAATTCAACCGTTTGTAAGATTTTATAAATTTACTTTGAGATAAAGTTCTCTCGCGATGTGAATAGTAGAACGCTGTAGCATTATGTTATATTACATTATACATATTATATCATATTATATCATATTATATCATATTATATATATATATATATCATATATCGTTGTTGGCACTTTTCGCAAATGTCCCTTGCAACAATATGCCATCGTTTGGCATCAAAAGTGTTAATTTTATATGCATTAGATTATTATAAATTGATATTGTAAATTTAATGCAGGTTGATAGTGATTTGATTATGACTTTAACTAATGATGATTTAATTGAAATTGGTATAAAAAATGCAGCTGACAGAAAAGCTACATTGGAAGTGATAAATAGATCATAAAAAATCTGTGATACAAAAAGAATTTATTAGCATTTATTAATTATATCTGATTATATATTATTATTTTATTTGTTATATACTAAAGCTGCTTTAATATATAAACGTAAAAATATAATATGTTATGTTATAGCATATTGGTAATACTTTTTATACTAACTGACAGGAATAAAAACCAGTTTGTTATTGAAATAATATATTTAGAGTCAATAAAGATTTGTGTCTTGAACATACCTCTAGTTTAAAATTTCACAAAATTTGTTCCAATCAACCAATTTGAGAAAATTGTTTATGCGTTATAACAAATATATATATCTTATGTTTCTGTAGCCATTACTGGAGAAGCAATAACGTCAGATATTAAATGCATAAGTAATCTAAAATTTTATTCTTAGTAAAATATAAAGATCGTTATTAAGATAATATTACGGAATAGAAAATTTTTGATTCGCAGAATTTGCCCTTGACTTACCGGCATTTCATTGTTTGCCAATGAAAATTTGATTTTGCCGATGCACCATGAACTTCAACAAAATCAATTTCGCAAATTGCACAACATAGGTTACTCATTTCCGGAAATGATTGTGAATGACGAAATGATACAGAACAGATTGTTCTTTTTTCTTACTCACAAGATTACAAGCATCCATTATATATAATTGATTGCTATTCTTAATTATTTTATGTTCTTGTAGATCCAATTTATACTAACAATTTTTCAAAAACGTATTTTCGAATGAATAGCCAACATTTAAATTTTCAAAAGTTGTACTAATACTTTAAATTTGATTTTTGTGAAGAAGCTTTATTTTCAATTATCTCAAAATTAAACTTGTATGTGAGATATCTAAACTTTTTATATTTAAAACAAACTTAAAATCTTGTTAAGTAAAAAGACGACTCTTTTTCTATTACCAATATATTATCTTATTTAGCGGTTACTCAGGAGTTTATGTTATATATATTGGTACGGATCGCTGAACCGCTTTGTTCAATAAAGTGCGCGAAAAATTCAAGATGACTACATATTAAGATGTAAGCATAGCTTTTTTATAGAGATTTGCTTGAAACTTTCCCTTAGAAAATAAAACATTTTTTAATAACCTCGCATGGCTGAATGAAAACCTTTTAATTTATTGTGATTTCTAACGACTAAACTTCAAGTTTTCCAATAGCGTATTTCCTGTATTTTGAATTCTTATTCACTCCTTGCAATAGTTCTCGCATCGAATTTTTCACCAATATATAGATGTATTTGGCATTTCAGATATGTGAACGTGATTTCAAATTTCGCTCCTCAATTGTATATTGATATCGCTAAATATTAGGCCAGATTCATATGCAGCACAACGGTTCAGTGATGTTCAATTATGTTGTATATTCGTAACTTCAAGCCATTTGAAGTAAACGCCGCGTAACTCAAATTTCGACACTATGCATAGCGTAGTATTCGAATAGGTAACGAATAAATTAATCACTGTGTACTTACATAGATCGAGTAGTTATCATCGACACCATGTAGTTCTCCCATAGAATGGTAGAGATGGATAGCGCGTTACAGGTGAGTTGAAGATCATATTGAAGGACAGGGATAGTGCGCTACGATATACGACGATGGTGCCGAGTGTCGAGGTATCGCCCTCTCTCTCAGATTGTGCAAAAAGTAGGGAGAATACGAATAGTATTCATATATGCAGATATCTATACTAAATACATAAATGTTCAATAAGTATAATAGTGTTCTCGACTAACTTTATGTTAGGAAATCAAAAATTATTGACCTTTGGAATGCGAAGATAGAAAATAAAAGTTTTAAGGCGGGGCATCTACTGGTTCAAAAGTTATGACTATGTAAAACTGAGCATTCTTTGGCTATATTACGGCCATTTTTACACGTTACTTTCACGCCATATTCCTTCTATCCATCATTCAGTTGGTCCGTGCAGATGAGCATTGTACCGAAATTTGTGGGAAATTCCTTTGTTTATACAAGTTCCCAAGTATTTACTAACATAACAGCTGCTAACATAACATGATGGGCGAAGAGTAAAAAATTTCTCAAACCTAATTCAATCAAAGTTCAAAATCACATCATGAAATGGCTGCAATCGAACTGTATTTATGTATTCACAGACAACGATTCCATTTACTGAACGAATTAAAAATATAAGTCGATATAGCGAACAAATAAGTTATGAAACACCTTGAAAATGCTCAGTTTTGCAACCATAAACTTCTAACTAACAAATTCCTTGCTTCAAAACTTCGAAACTTTATTAATATAAAAATTAGAATTGTCTTTTAATCGGCATTATTTAACGAATTGAAAACAGGATAAGTAAGTATAATAAAAGAAAAAGTAAGCCACGATTCTTGTGATTTGTAATATATATACAGGGTGGTTGGTAACTGGTGGTACAAGCGGAAAATATAGAATAAACATTTTTTTTTAATTTTCTCTTTTTTTTTTATTTTTCCATCGAGACAACGATCTACAGTGAGATCCGTTATAAGGAGACGTTATAAAGTGCACGCGTACCGAGCGAAAATTCAAAGCCGATTTTCTCGAAAACTAAAGCCTCGAAAGAACAATTTTTATTCTATGTTTTCGACTTCTTTTTTCGCGTAGAATCACCCCCTTTCCGCTTGTAGCACCAGTTACCAACCATCCTGTATATATATATGTCGGATTCACATTAGACTTGAGGGCGTCTAACGCTTCTTCGTTTGAATTAGTCATTGTTTTATCAAAACAGAGATTGTATTTACACGTATGCACACGATTTTACAAAGGTTTAATGAATATTGTGTTAAATGAACAATGAGCTTAACAAATAATAAGTTTAACGAATGATTAGATTAACGAATAATAAATTTAACGAATAATAAAACTAACGATTAATAAGTTTAACGAACAATAAATTTTAGGAATACTAAATTTAACGAAGAATGAATTTAATATACGCTAATAACAATGTTTTCTTTGGGTTCAAACGAATCCACGGCCAACGGGATAATTATTCACTGAGACGCTCTGTATATTACTCGATGTGTCACTTTCCAAGACGATCACACGAATGCCTAATCTGATGGAATTCTTTCTCGCTGTACGATTGCATTTTGTTAGTTACATGCTCGCTGGAAGCATCGAGAAGGTTCCAATCACCGTTGCTAAGCATTCTCTGCCAAAAGTTTATTATTTACTCGTTGGAAGCATCGAGAAAGTTCCAATCGCCGTTGCTAAGCAATTTCTGTCTGGAGTTTGATTCTTAATACAACGTGTGTCCCATAATATCGACACCTCCAAAATACAATCATATGTGACTAGACCCGTTCTTGAGGCCGTATGCCGCCACATACCACATATCTAGGGAAACCACACAACTGTTCTACACTTTCGTCAAGCTAAACGTTTATCCCGTGACCGTGGCTACGTTCGGCGACCAGTTGTCACCTCGAACCCAATTTCGCTATCGCAAATCTCGTACAATTATAATCAGATCGGATGATAAAAATTGCTTAATTACAGCTATGATAAAATCTAAACTATAACATTAGAGGACTTTTCCCAAAATTGCGAAGGGAAGGCTCCGGTCTTTCTTGCATCTCCGACACGGCCATTCTGACTATCACACGTCCTCGTGTGTAACTAAAATACAGAAAATTTTTTTTTTTTTTTTCACATTAGACTCGGTGCAACTGATATTATTTACTATTCAACTAAATGTTCCGAATAAGTCAAGGGTCCAGTTCAACAACAAAACTCTGTACGGGGATTTGACAAACAAGGAAATGAAAAAGAATTAATATTGGTAGTGTTATGGCTCATATTAAAAGTGCCAGTTACATTCCGTGAGCCACTAGTCAAACCGCAACGACACGACGGATCATTTTCGATTTCGCACACAGATCTCAGTTTGTTGGATCGTATCACCACGCTGAGTGTATTACGAACGTGCAGGACACCACACTGGGCGTATTACGAAGCGCACAGGACACCACACTGGGCGTATTACGAAGCGCACAGGACACCACACTGGGCGTATTACGAAGCGCACAGGACACCACACTGGGCGTATTACGAAGCGCACAGGACACCACACTGGGCGTATTACGAAGCGCACAGGACACCACACTGGGCGTATTACGAAGCGCACAGGACACCACACTGGGCGTATTACGAAGCGCACAGGACACCACACTGGGCGTATTACGAAGCGCACAGGACACCACACTGGGCGTATTACGAAGCGCACAGGACACCACACTGGGCGTATTACGAAGCGCACAGGACACCACACTAGGCGTATTACGAAGCGCACAGGACACCACACTGGGTGTATTACGAAGCGCACAGGACACCACAACGCGGTATCAATGATCCCCTGAGAACAGTGTGCTCGCATCGTTATTATCACCGCCGTTGTCGCCACCGCAGACGTCCAACTCAGCAGGAACGCAACTATCTGGCATTTTCCTCAAATTGTCGTGTCTATCCTTATATGATCTCTTGCCGTCTAAGGTTTTTAGAGTATATCTATCCCCGTCCAAAATCTCTGTTATCACGAATGGACCCCTGAATTTCTGATCTAACTTTGTCTGATTCCTTTCTTCGTTCTTTCGTAACACAAAGTCCCCGAGACTAAACTTAACTATTTTAGCCTTCGTCCTGTCAAACCTGTCTTTATCATAACTAGCGCAAGACTCTATGCTCTGTATCGCCTGTTGCCTTACATTGGAGATGTCTACCTCTTTTTCCTCGATATTATCGGGCAACGACAAGCCGTAGGGCCTTGCTGCCTTCCCAATTAATAATTCCAGGGGACTCGAATTAGTTACACGATTGGTGGTGCAATTCAAAGCCAGTTGTATCTCGCCAATCGCGTCTTGCCATGCTCGCCCGGTAGTTTCCACCGTCGTAAGCATGTTCTTCAACGTGCTCATGGTACGCTCTACTTGTCCATTGGCCCTACTAGCACCGGTTGCTATTAAATGAAGTTTGATATGTCTCTCTTTACAGAAATTTTGAAAAACTTTACCCGTAAAACACCTTCCTTGGTCCGCTATTACCCGACAGGGATTGCCGAATAAGAATATAGCGGACTTAAGTGCTGTAATGGTGTTAAGGGCATCTAATCTACAGGTATGCTGTAGGTACACAAATTTGGTAAAAGCGTCGATCAAAACAATGATATACTCCTTCGAGCTACTCTTACCGCTTAACTTGCCCGTAATATCCATATGAACCGTATGCCAGGGTATGCTGGTCTTAGGTATGGGATGTAGTTCAGCTTGTACTTTACCTGAACTAGCCTTCGAAACTCGACAAGCATGACAGTTTTCAACGAATTTGCGAACATATTTCGCCATTCCCTCAAACCAGTAATACTCGTATAGTTTCTCAAGCGTTTTATCCCAACCTAAGTGCATAATGGACTGATGCACATGGTTAATGACGGACCACCTAAAGCCTCTTGGGACAATGGGCAAGCAGAGGGTTTTACCTTTTCTCTGTATTTTGCGATGAAGTGTACCGGACCGTATTTCATATGTATTCGCAATGTCGTCCGCGAGCTCTTCGTTCTGTAACTTTTTGACGATCTCAGAAATTTGTGGGTCGCGACGTTGTTCCGCCAGCAACCAATCGTCGGAGATCTCTGTCAGATTGATTTCTTTCTCTATAATTTTGTTGTTCGCACGGTGGTCTAGATCTACTGGGTTTCGTGAGAAAAAGTCTACATGGGCCATTCGTTTGCCTTCTCGATACATAATGTCAAAGGTAAAAGTTTGTAGGTAGGCCCACCACCTGTAAACCCTATCATTTAAATGTACCTTGTTACTAGATGCCCTCAGAGAATTACCATCAGTAACAACAAGAAATTCCCGTCCGTGCAGATAGTGACGGAAATGTTTGACGGCGTTTACAACGGCCAACGTTTCCAGCTCATAGGAATGGTATCTAGATTCCGTAGGGCTAGTCCGTTTGCTGTAATACTCAACTACTCTATTTTTACCTTCGACCTTATGCATCAAGATAGCCCCATATCCTTCTGAACTAGCGTCGGTATGTAATTCTATAGGATATTTGGGGTCAAATATCATTAGCACCGGCTCGTTGGTCAGAATAGAAATTACTTTTTGCCTGATCCTTTCATGTTTATCCGTCCAATTTATGTTTTTGCTACCGGAAGTGAGTGCATACAAAGGTCTCATTACCTGCGAGAATTTAGGAACGAACTTTCGAAAATAGGAGGCCAGGCCAATGAATTGCCGCAGCTGCGTGACGGTCGTTGGCGCGGGTAGGGAATTCAAAGCTTGTATTTTACCCGGATTTGGACGAACTTCTCCGTTATGAATCACATAACCCAAATACAGAACTGACGTCTTCAAGAAGGAGCATTTCGAAAAATTAAAAGAAAATCCGGCGCTTACGAGGATGTTTAATACAATGTGTAATCTTTCCAAAGCTTGGTCTATGGAGTCGGCAACAACCAGAACGTCGTCCAGATATACAATGACATACGAATAAGCAAGGTCGCCTAAGGCCTTGAGAATGGCCCTCTGGAAAACAGAGGGTGCATTCTTCAATCCAAACGGCATCGTTATGTACTCGTATTGACCATCGGGAGTTACGAACGCGGTATACTCTATCGAATTAGGATGAATGGGGATCTGGTGAAACCCGCTGGCCATGTCCAAGCTAATAAAATATCTCGCGCTCTGTAATCTCGCGATCTGATCAGCGATAAGAGGTAAGGGATACCGATCCGCTACCGTGTTCTTATTTAACGCTCGAAAATCTACGCATAATCTATCCGAGCCGTCCTTCTTTTTCACGAGTAACATAGGGCTTGCGAATGGTGAACTGCTAGGCCTTATGATTTTTGCCTGAATCAGCTCGCCTATCCTCTCTCGGACTATTCTCCGCTCCTCCTCGCTAAGTCTATAAGGACTTCTTTGTACAGTGATGTTGGGATCAATCAAACGAATTTCTAATTGGCCCGTATTTACACGAGTCCGCGGGAAACCCGTAATAAATGACTCTTTGAATTTTTCGAGAACAGAAATCAATCGATCTTTGTCATTACCAACTACATCAGTATCGACCTCGTTAATGTTAACCGCAATCTCCGCGACTTTGCTGCAGGCGTTTACCATTTTTGTCTTGCATATATCGACACTGTTTCGCGTAATACTCACATCAAAACCTTGGCTCAAAATTTCACGACCAATCATGATATCGTATTTTAAGTAGTTATCAGCAAGAACATGAAAAATTATCTCCAATGTAAAACCGTTAATACATACAGTGGACAAGATCTGAGATGTACTATTAACGCAAGTATTCCCTATGCCTCGCATTACTACCACATCAGTTGTTCGTTTGCCAGAAAATTTCGAGGCTATAGATTCTTTAATTAATGAGCATTCGGCTCCGGAATCGAAATAAAATGGAAACGACTCACCCAGATGACTCAATTTACCAGCTGGAGCATCCACTACGCAGGAGTCGACTCGACGTTCGTTCTTGGAGCCGGGTTTTCTGTCCCGCAGTTGCGGACAATCAGGTGCGATATGGCCCTCCGCACGACATTTGAAGCAAACCGTCTTGGACGATGTGGCTGGTCGGCTTCCTCCCTGTCGTCGTGCATCCTTCTGGTGTTCAATACGCATTCTCTTGCGACACTCTGATATCTTGTGTCCGTGGGTACCACAGTAATGGCATCTCACCTGGTGGCTCGATAACTTGCGTCGTTTGGCTTCAGGTTCCGCTAGTGCATTTCTTGGCGAAGATGTCGGTTCCTCCTCGTAACAGAAGGGTCTCATTTCGCTCCGAAATTGGTCCTCAGTTTTGATATCGCTTGTGAGAGCCAATCGATTAAAACGTTGGTAGTGCCAACTTGATAAGTAGAGAGCGACGGCGTTAAGAATTTCGTCCTTCGTAGAATGTTGCCATCTTGTCTTCAGGAGGGAACGGACACGATTGCAATACACCCCTGCGGGTTCGTTCTTCCTCGGTGTTTCCCTGGATACCTTTATTAACGATGAGGACGTCGTCTCTTGACCACCAAAATGCATAAGGAATCGTTCCTTAACAGTAGACCAGGTGATCTCTTCGTCTATCATCGTTTGCGTCAGCCAATGTGCCGCCGAACCCTCTAAAGCTTCATTCAAGGCAGAGTACAACGCACTGTCTCGTAGAGGGTTGTCCTTTATAAGCCGACTAACAGCCGAGCACCACGCGGCTGGATCGGCGCCTGCGACTTCAGGGTTAAAGCGTGGTAACGAAACTCTTCCGGGTTTTACACTCAGCTCACACTCCCTCGGTTTAGTTATCCGGTCCACGATTCTCACGAGTTGTTCCATGGTTATACATGGGCCCGATCCCACTTCTGATGTCGGATTCACATTAGACTTGAGGGCGTCTAACGCTTCTTCGTTTGAATTAGTCATTGTTTTATCAAAACAGAGATTGTATTTACACGTATGCACACGATTTTACAAAGGTTTAATGAATATTGTGTTAAATGAACAATGAGCTTAACAAATAATAAGTTTAACGAATGATTAGATTAACGAATAATAAATTTAACGAATAATAAAACTAACGATTAATAAGTTTAACGAACAATAAATTTTAGGAATACTAAATTTAACGAAGAATGAATTTAATATACGCTAATAACAATGTTTTCTTTGGGTTCAAACGAATCCACGGCCAACGGGATAATTATTCACTGAGACGCTCTGTATATTACTCGATGTGTCACTTTCCAAGACGATCACACGAATGCCTAATCTGATGGAATTCTTTCTCGCTGTACGATTGCATTTTGTTAGTTACATGCTCGCTGGAAGCATCGAGAAGGTTCCAATCACCGTTGCTAAGCATTCTCTGCCAAAAGTTTATTATTTACTCGTTGGAAGCATCGAGAAAGTTCCAATCGCCGTTGCTAAGCAATTTCTGTCTGGAGTTTGATTCTTAATACAACGTGTGTCCCATAATATCGACACCTCCAAAATACAATCATATGTGACTAGACCCGTTCTTGAGGCCGTATGCCGCCACATACCACATATCTAGGGAAACCACACAACCGTTCTACACTTTCGTCAAGCTAAACGTTTATCCCGTGACCGTGGCTACGTTCGGCGACCAGTTGTCACCTCGAACCCAATTTCGCTATCGCAAATCTCGTACAATTATAATCAGATCGGATGATAAAAATTGCTTAATTACAGCTATGATAAAATCTAAACTATAACATTAGAGGACTTTTCCCAAAATTGCGAAGGGAAGGCTCCGGTCTTTCTTGCATCTCCGACATATATATATATATATGTAGCACAGTTTCATTTTACTAACAATAAGGGGAGTAAAACAAAGAACAATTAGTTAGATGCGGAAAAAATTAACTATATTCTGATAAAATAAGATACATAATACAAATTAATGTTTAATCAAGTAACACTTAAAATACAAAAAAAGAGAAAAATATACAGAAAAAATGTAGTTGCTTAGTTTAAACTTATGTATATAATAGTATTTATACACTTAATTTAACGATACATGATACCAAACATATTAATGTGAGTATGTCATTTTTATAAAATTATAAAGTATATTTATATAAGAGATATGAAAACGTTAATTTTTACATGTGCATGCATTACGCAAAAAATGCACGGGCAATGGCCTTGACTTCTCTTCGGCAAATGATGCACGTTGTGAAAGCTGGTGAACAGTACTGGCAAGTGGCTAGATGTCCACAAGGTAGGAACGTAATTGTCGCTACTCGTTCCGTGCAAACTTTACACGAACGAGCATCTTTCAATGCTCGATTTTCTTGCTCCGGGGCAGCTATAAATAGTAAACAGTATATTTAAATATAATGTATAATAAAATGTATTATATGTATACGGATTTCATACAAATTAACGAATCTGTGTTTATATTTTTATTACTTACCTATTTTTTCAGCGAGAGTCATTTCATTAGTGTCATTTTCACTATTGGATCTCTCAGCATTCTCATCTGTAATTTCTATTGGTGCCTGAAATAAATATAATGTACATAAGTATATATTGCAATTATTAATTATACACAATGTTAATTATATATATTGTTCAGGGTATAAGTTTCTATACTTACACCTTCAGAAGTTTCATATAACGCGTGGCCTGTTCCATTATTGACATACTCCCAGCCCCAAAAATGACAACAGTTGGGAGACGAAATCATATGTCTGTCCCATGGATCTTCTTCTGATCTCCAATTTCCTATAATAATTCCACAATGGTAACAGGTAGTGAAATCATTTATTCCGGTGTAGTAGAAGCCTGCATGGGCTAATTCTTCACTTGTCTGTGTCATATATGTAGGCCATGTTGCGAATGAATTTAATCTGGATTCGTAAGTAACGTATTCCAATTTTTCCGGTTTGATAGCATCTAAATCAATCGCCCTTGCTGAAGGCACTGGGGATGGCACATGAACCATAATTACTGGAAGTACCATGGATGTTGAAGGTGCGGCTGACTCATCCGCCGATATTGAATGAACCGGCGGATTTGAATCTCCTGACGATGTCGAAGGAACAGGCAGTAATTCTTCAGCTTCTGAAGATTCTGTATCATGTTCCAACAAATATCGGAAGTTGATCGTAGGAATCATTTTATCCAATTTAATTGCAATTTAATGCGCCTTCAAACCTATTTAAAAGAAAAAGACTTTGAAATATCTACTAATCGTAAATGACTTAAGAAATATTATACGTGTACAATTCATCAAACAGAAATAAATTACAGACAAAACTTACGAATATCAGATGTTCGCGTTCCGCTTCAACAGCTCTCCAATTCTTCAAATGGAATCTTGACAAATATTTAATATCTTATTCTTGTATAATTTATATTTCTAAATTTACTAAAATCGTACGAACGAGCCACACAAACTCTTCGACCATCAGTGTAATACTGAACCTTGCTGCTGTATGTACCGAGAAGGTACTACCTGCTTTCTAGAAATCTTATCCCTACCCACAGTACTCGGTAGCAATATACTCCTTCCATGCACTATAAGGCATGCCCACTGTGCAGAGTGGGCAAGTTGTCGACCAATCAAATTTCATCGATGCTCCGCCCCTTACTGTACTCTACTCTACTCTACTCTACTCTACTCTACTCTACTCTACTCCACTCTACTGTATTGTGTAAAATAAACGATGCTCGCTAGGTACAGTGTGAAAATATATCTCTTATTTACTCACTTTCGATAATGATGCCGCTTTTGAACGAATTCTTATTTGCTCCGTTTTCACTTGGCAATATTAACACGTTGTTTAAAATATCAGTAAAAACTGCTACGGAGCCTAGAGAGTCAAAGAGAACGTCAAAAAATTACAATTTATTGTTAACAGATATAATAAAAGAGGAAATGATAATAGATATTTGGTCCTAATCGAGTTTTCGTAATATTTCGAGTTTGACATCGCCTTCCTACAATTCTTACCGGAATTTCTACATCGTTCTGCTTGAGATTTGCAATATACGGAAACTCCTAATCCGTGTATTATTTCGGTTCAGGTGGCCACAGTCCTTATCCGACACCTGCTTTCTGGTGGATATAATATTTAGTAGAAGGATAATTGCTGTCGTAAACAATATAGTCTAAAGTCCTAGGTAACCATTACTTTATGGCATCCTATACCTTATGGCGTATACCCAGCCTCGGTATTACTCATCGCGGAATAACAAAATTATTTATACAAATAAGTACGCAGTTTTTCAATATGTGAAACATGTGACTCAGGGTTTCTGCAGGAAAATTCAACCGTTTGTAAGATTTTATAAATTTACTTTGAGATAAAGTTCTCTCGCGATGTGAATAGTAGAACGCTGTAGCATTATGTTATATTACATTATACATATTATACCATATTATATCATATTATATCATATTATATATATATATATATCATATATCGTTGTTGGCACTTTTCGCAAATGTCCCTTGCAACAATATGCCATCGTTTGGCATCAAAAGTGTTAATTTTATATGCATTAGATTATTATAAATTGATATTGTAAATTTAATGCAGGTTGATAGTGATTTGATTATGACTTTAACTAATGATGATTTAATTGAAATTGGTATAAAAAATGCAGCTGACAGAAAAGCTACATTAGAAGTGATAAATAGATCATAAAAAATCTGTGATACAAAAAGAATTTATTAGCATTTATTAATTATATCTGATTATATATTATTATTTTATTTGTTATATACTAAAGCTGCTTTAATATATAAACGTAAAAATATAATATGTTATGTTATAGCATATTGGTAATACTTTTTATACTAACTGACAGGAATAAAAACCAGTTTATTATTGAAATAATATATTTAGAGTCAATAAAGATTTGTGTCTTGAACATACCTCTAGTTTAAAATTTCACAAAATTTGTTCCAATCTACCAATTTGAGAAAATTGTTTATGCGTTATAACAAATATATATATCTTATGTTTCTGTAGCCATTACTGGTGAAGCAATAACGTCAGATATTAAATGCATAAGTAATCTAAAATTTTATTCTTAGTAAAATATAAAGATCGTTATTAAGATAATATTATGGAATAGAAAATTTTTGATTCGCAGAATTTGCCCTTGACTTGCCGGCATTTCATTGTTTGCCAATGAAAATTTGATTTTGCCGGTGCACCCTGAACTTCAACAAAATCAATTTCGCAAATTGCACAACATAGGTTACTCATTTCCGGAAATGATTGTGAATGACGAAATGATACAGAACAGATTGTTCTTTTTTCTTACTCACAAGATTACAAGCATCCATTATATATAATTGATTGCTATTCTTAATTATTTTATGTTCTTGTAGATCCAATTTATACTAACAATTTTTCAAAAACGTATTTTCGAATGAATAGCCAACATTTAAATTTTCAAAAGTCGTACTAATACCTTAAATTTGATTTTTGTGAAGAAGCTTTATTTTCAATTATCTCAAAATTAAACTTGTATGTGAGATATCTAAACTTTTTATATTTAAAACAAACTTAAAATCTTGTTAAGTAAAAAGACGACTCTTTTTCTATTACCAATATATTATCTTATTTAGCGGTTACTCAGGAGTTTATGTTATATATATTGGTACGGATCGCTGAACCGCTTTGTTCAATAAAGTGCGCGAAAAATTCAAGATGACTACATATTAAGATGTAAGCATAGCTTTTTTATAGAGATTTGCTTGAAACTTTCCCTTAGAAAATAAAACATTTTTTAATAACCTCGCATGGCTGAATGAAAACCTTTTAATTTATTGTGATTTCTAACGACTAAACTTCAAGTTTTCCAATAGCGTATTTCCTGTATTTTGAATTCTTATTCACTCCTTGCTATAGTTCTCGCATCGAATTTTTCACCAATATATAGATGTGTTTGGCATTTCAGATATGTGAACGTGATTTCAAATTTCGCTCCTCAATTGTATATTGATATCGCTAAATATTAGGCCAAATTCATATGTAACACAACGGTTCAGTGATGTTCTATTATGTTGTATATTCGTAACTTCAGTTCTGCCCGAGCAGTCGAGCTATACGGTCGTGTGAATCAGTGCTTCCGTAAGTGAGACAAGTGGGAAAACACAGTGACTATAACATAACCAATCGATAAATGATGGAAAACATACGTAAAACACCACCAATAAAAATCCTAAATAATGGCGAATCATTTTCTATATACAGTGCTTTAGATAAAACAAACCCAAACAAACAAGCGAAGTTCAGGACTGCTCAGTTGTAAATGAAATAGAAATGTAAGTAGAAATTACACAAAATAATGACGATAAGGATAAAATCAGCAATGATGTACCACATCAGGACGAAAGCTGGAAGACTGTAACTCCCAGCAATTAACGAAAAATGACTTGAAACACAAATGCTAGGAGGGCTCTAGAAACAGTAAGACAACAATGGCTACAGGAAATTCCTCTACATAGCTCTTACAGCTCCCTGCTAGAAGTGTTGGATTCAAACCCAGTCTAAAAATCAGTAACACGCATTCCTAAACCACCACCAATCTATATAGATGCTAAAATAATAGATCCCCTCATTGATCTGCTAAATAGCACGGCAGGTAAGGAAAACTATACCATTAAACAACTTAAACTGGACCAGGTGAAAGTACAAACGAACATCCCAGAAATATTCAGAAAAGTGACAAATGCACTAAAAGAAAAGAATGCCGGATATCAGACTTATCAGCTCAAATCTGATAAAAGTTACAAAGCAGTAATCAGAGGATTACATCCAAAAACTAACACAAATAACATATGCGAGGAACTAGCTAAAATGGGACATCAGGTAAGAGCGATTAACAACATAACCAGGTACGATACTAAACAACAATTACCGTTATTCCTAATAGAACTCGAACCTAAAAAAAATAACAAGGAAATTTTTGAATTTAAGGAAATTTTAAACACAATAATTACAGTTGAGCCACCCAGACACAAAAAAGAAGTACCGCAATGTATGAGGTGTCAACAATATGGGCATACAAAAAATTATTGTAATAGAAACCCGGCGTGTGTCAAATGCGCAGGTAAACACCTTACAATGAACTGCCCACACATGGGAAAAATAGATGATGTAAAATGCTACAATTGTGGTGGAAACCACCCAGCTAGTTACAAAGGCTGTTTAGTCAGAAAGCAACTACAAAATAAACTTTTTCCGCCGGTTCGTAACAGGACATATAATAACTCTAACACACAACAGGATAGCACAGTAACTGAAACATCAACAAACGTTCAGCATGCAATGAGCAATAACAATACCAACACCTTTGGTAGCCGAAGCTACGCGCAAGTGGCCAAACAGTCAACACCTTTAGATACTCACAACCAGAACATTAACATCGACGACGCTACAGAAATTAAAGAACTATTAACGATATCCACCAAAAACACGGAAATCCTAACAAAAATGATAAGTGAACAAAACGCAGTCCTTAAACAGCAAACGCAACAAATCACACTCATGCTACAACTACTTACAAACACGCTAACTAAAAAATAAAAATGGACACGCTTAAAATAGCAGCCTGGAACTCTAACGGCCTACAACAAAGGGCCCTAGAAACTAAAACATTCCTGTATAACAATAATATCGATATACTTCTTGTTTCAGAAACACACTTCACTATAAAAAACTATTTAAAAATACCGTACTACACCATATATGATACCAAGCATCCCTCAGGAAAAGCACACGGAGGAACCGCAGTAATAATAAGAAACGATATTAAACACCATTTACACAGCCTGGTTAGTAAGGAATATATCCAAGCAACCACCGTTACAGTACAAACTAGCAGCAACTATTTACAGCTGTCAGCAGTATATGTACCACCGCGACATAAAATTACATCTCAAATGTGGGAAGATTACTTTCAACATTTAGGTGATAAGTATATTGCAGCGGGAGACTATAATTCAAAGCACACACTATGGGGATCAAGAATCAATACACCTCGAGGTAGAACCTTGGAGAAATACATTAGAAACAATAACCTCAATATATCCTCCACATGAAGACCGACTTACTGGCGGACAGACCTGAGCAAAATACCTGACCTACTTGATTTTGCAGTTACAAAAGTACTAAATTCAAATAAACTAAATATAGAACCCAGCCTCGAGCTTAGTTCCGATCATACACCCATAATTATTACATACTTAAACAAACCAATAATTTATAACAATTCAGAGACACTATGCAATAAAACCACCAAATGGCAAACATTTAAAGAAATAATTGAGAGCAAAATCAACTGCAACATCCCATTGAAAACACCCGAACATATCGAACAAGCAGTAATAACTCTTACAGAAACTATTCAGGAAGCAGCATGGGCAACCACCATACCTGAATCAACTAATAGACCAACAAAAATAATTCCGCCAGACATCATTGAAAAAATTAGAGAAAAAAGAAAAGCGAAAGCAAAATGGCAAAAACATAGATCCAAAGAAAACAAAAAACACCTAAATAAACTTGCAAAGGAAATAAAAAACAAAATAAAAGAACACAATAACAACGAGTTCACAAAATTCATAGAGTCACTATCTGCACACGAGAACTCTAACTACTCCCTTTGGAAAGCCACAAAAAAATAAAGATGCCAATAAAACTAGTCCCAGCAATCAGAAAAGCAGATAATACATGGGCAAGAAGCAAGGAAGAACAAGCTGAAGAGTTTTCCAACCACCTAAGCAAGATATTTACACCACATAATATCAATAATAGCAACCACAACTGTCATATGGACGAGGATGAGGTAACCACTAGTACTGCAACTGACAATCATTACATCATACCTAAAACAACAGCACATGAAATTAGAAACATAATCGAGAAAACAAAGAATAATAAGGCACCAGGAATTGACCTAATCAATGGTATAATCTTGAAAAACCTTCCTCCAAAAGCGATACGACTAATCACAATAATTTTCAATGCAATATTAAGAATCCAATATTATCCTAAACTATGGAACCTAGCACAGATCATAATGTTACCTAAACCAGGCAAAGACCCACACCAATCAGCATCTTACAGACCAATATCACTACTTCCAATATCACTATTTACGCCCGCTTAAAACCAATAATAGAGAAGGAAAAATTAATACCAGAATCACCAATTTGGATTTAGAAACAAACACTCCACGATAGAGCAAATGCACAGACTCACAAATGAAATAATACTAGCATTAGAAAACAAACAATACTGCACAGCCCTCTTTATGGACATCGAGGAAGTATTTGACAAAATAAACCACGATAGCCGACTTCAATCAATCAGAAAACAATTCCCGGAGCAGATATACCATTTAGTTAAATCTTACTTAAGCAACAGAACTTTTGCAGTAAAAATTAAAGACACATACTCTCAAGTTAAAGACATCAAGGCAGGGGTTCCGCAAGCAAGCGTCTTGGGACCAATTCTATACACAGGATACACGGCCAACATACCAAAAATTACCAATAGCAAAATACTGACATTTGCGGATGACACAGTTGTACTAGTCAGACACACTAACCCTGCAACTGCAGTCACATTGCTACAAGAACATATTGTAAAAATAGAAAAGTGGCTTCAAGATAAACAAATTAAAGCGAACCCTGATAAATGCAACCACATTACATTCACACTGCGAAAACAGATACCACCAAACATTACACTCAACGGCACGCACATAATACAAACAAGGCAAGTCAAATACCTTGGACTCCACTTTGATACACGATTCACATAGAAACAACATATGAAATCAATAATTAGCAAAATACAGATAGCAAGGAGACAGATGTACTGGTTAACAAGTCGAAAATCCAAGCTGAGCATAGAAAACAAATTAAAAATTTACAAAACCATTATAAAACCAATCTGGACGTACGGAATACCACTATGGGGAACAGCAGCAATGAGCCATATAACCAAATTAGAGGCAATGCAATCTAAAATACTCAGAACAATAGTAAACGCCCCATGGTACGTTAGAAACGAGGATATAAGGAAAGACCTTGGAATACCAACGGTCAAGGAAGAGATTAGCAGATTCGCAAGAAAATACAAAGAAAGAATAGCAACGCACCCGAACCGGATGGCAGCGGAAACGATCATCATATTCATTGAAAGAAGATTAAAAAGGAAACACCCAGCAGATCTCATAAAGCATATATCCTAACAAGCACGAAAATGGTACCCCATTGGGGTTAGCCACCCACATGATAATCAAACAGCAAAAAAATTCTACCAAATGTCCAAATTGGACAAATTGTGGATATGAAATAAAACACATGAAAAAAAAACGTTACGGCGCGTGGGCAGCACGGGACGTGACAATGCAATATAACGTAATACCTTCTAACGTAATACGTTATAACATTATACCATGTAACGTTATGTTATATAACGTAATACGTTATAACGTTATACCACATAACGTTATGTTATATAACGAAAAACGTTATAACGATATACCATATAACGATATGCTATACAGCGTAATACGTAATAACGTTATACTATATAATGTAATACAATATAACGTTATACCATATAACGTTATACTATGTAACGTAATACGTTATAAAGTTATACCATGTAACGTTATGTTATATAACGCAATACGTTAAAACGTTATACCATATACCGTATTACGCCATAGCGTTATAACATATAACGTTATGTTATATAAGGTAATGCGTTATAACGTTATACTATATAACGTGATACGTTGTAACGTTATACCTTCTAACGTAATACGTTATAACGTTATTCCTTATAACGTTATGTTATATAACGTAATGCGATATAACGATATACTATATAACGTTGTGTTATATAACGTAATACGTAATAACATTGTGCTATAAAACGTAATTGTTTACAACGTTATACAATGTAACGTAATGTTACATAACGTAATGCGATATAACGTTATTCAACATAAGGTAATACGTTATAACATTGTACCTTGTAAGGTAATACGTTATAACTTTATACCATATAACGATATGTTTTATAATGTCATACCTTGTTACGTTATGTTATATAACGTAATGCGATATAACGTTATACAACATAACTTAATACGTTATAACGTTATACCTTCTAACGTAATACGTTATTACGTTATACCATATAACGTTATGTTGTATAACGTAATGCGATAAACCATTATACTGTTACGTCCTCGTTTAAATCAAATTTAAATTTAAATGTTGTTTAAATTGAATTTCTGGTTGATTTGAATTTAATCGGAAAATTTAATTTGATATGATTGTATAAGGAAATATTGGTTTAACATTTCCAATTTAATTCGGTTGTTGCTGCCACCAGAAATAGTCTAAGGACTATTTCAAAAATATATTTTCCTTTATTGGACAATACTATTTTGAATATTTAAATATGCACTCGAAAACTACGATTTACACGGTAGTTACTGCCTCCGGAAACAGTCTGAGGACTGTTTCGATTAGAGAGATTTCTTTAAATAGTTTACCGATAAATTAATTACTTATGGGTAGCGTCAGCTAGTGTTTAGGCTATTCATAGATAAGTTCCACGTTTTCGGCTAACCTGCTATGTGCAGGAATACTGGCACGGGAGAGGATTAAAGTTGGATAAAATTTTTTTGTTGCACAGAGTTTATTTAGGTTTAAATATTGATTTAAGATGTTATAATATTTATATATATATATATATATATATATATATATATATATATATATATATATAAACAGGTTGAAAATTAAATTGTCCTTGAAATTCGATCTCGTTACGCAGAATTTAGTTAGGTCTGAATATCTGGTTGTTTAAATCGTATTGGATATATATATGTATACTTCTTCGCGTATGGTTGGTTTGAGAATTCAATTATTTCCAAGATTTGATTTTGCCGCACCGAGTCTATTCGAATTCGGATATTAGATTGGTTAACTAGCGATCTTTCTATACTAGGTCTTTGCTGTTCTACCAATTGATAGTTCCAATGGACTCGATTTGGTCACGCGGTTGGTGGTGCAATTCGAAGCCAGCTGTATTTTGTCAATCGCGTCTAGCCACGATCGCCCGGTCGTTTTTATGATTATGAGCATAATTTTCAACGTACCCATAGTACGCTCTACCAGTCTGTTGGCACTACTCGCATCGGTTGAGGTTAAGTGGAGTTTGGTGTTTACCATGACAGAAATCTTGGGGTTCTTTACCCGTAGAACACCACTCTTGATCCGCTATTGTCCGGCAAGGACAGTCGAATGAAAATATAGCATACTTAAGTGCTTTAACGATACTAAGAGAATCTACTTTACGAGTATGATGCAGATATGCGAATTTAGTGAAGACGTCGACCAAAACAATGACATATTCTTTCGAACCACTTTTACCGCTTAGTTTGTCCGTTATGTCCACGTAAACTGTATGCCAAGGTATGCTGGTCTTAGGTATAGGATGTAATTCAGCTTGTATTTTACCTGAATCGGCCTTCGAAACTTGACAAGCATGACAGTTCTCTGCGAATTTACGAACATACTTCGCCATTCCTTCGAACCAGTAATACTCGCACAGTTTCTCAAGCGTTTTATCCCAACCTAAGTGCATAATTGATTGTTGCACATGGTTAATAACGCACCACCTAAAACCTCTTGGGACAATGGGCAAGCAGAGAGTTCTGCCTCTTCTCTGTATTTTACGATGAAGAGTACCGGACCGTAATTCGTACGTATTCGCGACGTCTTCCGCGAGCTCTTCGTTCTGCAATTTGTTGACGACCTCAGAAATTTGTGGGTCGCGACGTTATTCCGCTAATAGCCAACCTTCGGAGGTTTCGGTCGGATTGATTTCCTTCTCTATGACTTCGTTGATCGTAGTGATCCAAGCCTACGGGATTTCGCGAGAAGAAATCTACGTGGGCCACTCGTTTACCGTTCCGGTACAGAATGTCAGAAGTAAAAGTTTGTAAGTAAGCCCATCACCTATGAACCCTGTTTTTTAAATTTGCTTTACTACTGGATGCCTTCAATTAATTACAATCGGTGACGACAAGAAATTCTCGTCCGTTTAGATAATGACGGAAATGTTTGACGGCGTTTACAACCGCTAACGTTTCTAGTTCATAGGAATGATATCTAGATTCCGCAGGGCTACTCCTTATACTGTAATATTCTATTACTCTACTTTTTACCTTCAATCTTGTGCATTAAAATAGCCTCGTGTCCATCCGAACTAGCGTCGGTATGAAGTCCTATCGGATAGTTCGGGTCAAATACCATTAACACCGGCGCGTCGATCAGGACGGAAATTACCTTTTGCCTTATTTTTCCATGCCTATCCGTCCAAGTCGTGTTTTTATTACCGGAAGTAAGTGCATACAAGGGTTTCGTTACCCGTGAAGCTTTAGGGACGAATTTTCGGAAATAAAAGGTTAAACCTATGAACTGCCTGAGCTGTGTGACGGTCGTTGACGCAGGTAAAAAACTCAAGGCGTGTATTTTACCAGGACTGGAACGAATTTATCCGTCGTGAATTACATATCCCAAATAGAGTACCGACGTCTTTAGAAAAGAACATTTTGAAAAGTTAAAGGAGATTCCGGCTTTTACGAAGGTATCTAACACGGTGTGCAATCCTCTTAGAGCTGGATCTATCGAGTCGGCAATAATTAAGACATCATCCAAATAGACAACGTACGAATAGCACGTTGGCTGCCATACGTGTTTTCAAAGGAGTCTCAAGAATGATCTCTCGTTTCGTTTGTTCGTAACATTAAAATCACCAGCCGCTGCTGAGTACAACGAAGGAAAGTGTGGTACAGATCACTCCGATCAAATGGCCTCCCATGTGACTACAATCAGAAAAAGGGTCAAATGGTACAGACGACCTGGCATGCGACTCCCTCCGAGGATCTCCGTGGCAAACGCTTTGATGGTTTACAAAACTACAGCAAGGAAGAACACAAATACTAGAATATTCAGACAAGTATTAATTGCAGAGTTATTAGGGTTGTCCGAAAATGCAAGAATCCCCGTTCTCGACGGAGTCAGCGTAATATCGCAGTTCGGGGAAACGATTCCGAAAGAAACACCAGACGCGCACGCAACCATGCCATGCAATTAAAAAAACGTCGAATGGACCGAACGAGGGCACACAGGAATATGAAGAAGCAACAACTTATTGTCCAAATCGTCCAGCCGTAACCGATGCTGTATATTTCCTAAAATTAGGATGAATAGGGATTTGGCGAAGCCCGCTGGCCATGTCCAGGCTAATAAAATATCTCGCTTTTGCAATCTCGCGACTTGATCCGCAATAAAGGGTAAAGGATACCGATCCGCGACCGTATTTTCGTTTAGTTCTCGAAAATCTACCAATCGTCTATCTGAACCATCGTTCGTCTTCACGAGTAACACAGGGCTCGTGAACGGTGAATTACTAGGCCTTATGATTTTTGGCTCTAATTAATTCGCTTATTCTCTCACGTACTATTCTGCGCTCTTCCTCGCGAAGTCCATTAGGTCTCCTTGTACGGTGATGTTAGGATCAATTAATTGTACTTCTAACTGGCCTGTATTTACGCGAGTACGTAGGAAACCCGTAACGAATGAATCTTTGAATCTTCGAAAAGAAAAATTAATCGACTTTTATCACTACCACGTACCTCATTGTCAACTTCATTAACATCGATCTCGTTTTCAGCGGTCTTATTACAGGCATTAATTATTTTCGTTTTACACATAGCGAGGCTATTTTGTGTAATATTACGTCAAAACCTTGACTTAAAATTTCACGATCAATCGCGACATCATATTTTAAATAACTATCAGCGAGGATATAAAAATTTATCTTTAATCATTAACACCTGCAACGAACAAGGTTTGAGAGGTACGTTTAGTACAAATATTTCTTATTCCTCGCATTACTACTGTATCAATCGTTCCTTTGCCAGAAAATCTCAAGACTACGAGTTCTTTAATTAATGAACACTCGGCTCCAAAATCGGGGTAAAATGGAAACGACTCACCCGGATGGCTTGATCTACCAGTTGGTGCCTCCAATGCGTAGAAGTCGATTTGACACTCGTTATTGAAAGTATATTCAGGGCACTGCTTTCTAAGGGATTTTCCTCCATAATCAGATTGATAGCTGCGCGCCATGCAGCGGAGTTTCATGATTGCCCGCGGTTTCAGGATTAAAACGCGGTGGCGAAAAATTATTAGGTTCCACACTCGATTTTTGCACTAGCGACTGAATTAACTCGCGCACGATGGTCGTAAGCTTTTGCACTGTTATAACCGGCACTGATCCCACTTCTGATGTCGGGTTTACATTAGAATTAGAATAAGAGGCGTGAAACGAATCTTCGTTTGGACTACACGCGTCGATATGCAATAGAGAAGACATTGACTAGTGCAAGTACGACTATCACAGAACTGGACAAGTAACCGCGGCAATCAATCACTCGAGAAACTAATGACAATGATCCTAGCTTCCACAACGAATCCGCGGTCGACGGGATGACAGATTAACGTGCTGGCAAATTCTAAGTCGGACTCTTTGTACAGATTCTAAGTAACTCGCTAATACGACCTCACGAGAGAGAATGAATCTCCGTCGCGATGATGCTACAGAGGAAAACTATAATGGGGTGTGTCTAAGGACACGAGATGATCGGATTCGTCGAGGAAAGCCTTCGTTTAGAAAGTAAGGGAAATTGGCGTTGCTGCTAATTGGTCAATCTCCATATCGGTGGTTAGAAAAAGATGCTAGCCACCCTCGGGGGACAGTTGCTAGTGGGAGACGCCGTTCGTTGAAAAATAGGTCTCTCCTATCTTCCCGTAGCTGGGACAAAGACTGTTTGTTTGAGAGACTTTAGTCAACTAAATCCTAAGATTTATAACGGGCCCTCAGGCTAGCTGAACATGTACTGTGGAGACGCATCGACATCTGGCGATCATCTTACTCGAAGAATAGGCTCTGCGTGTGGCGAGCTACGGGACAGAGACCGTTGGAATGTTTACTGTCGAGTGTTACAACTATTTCCTTTTCAAATCGAGATATAGAATTACTCCATGCCTTTGCTAAACAAAGCGTTCATCCCGTGACCGCGGCTACGTTCGGCGACAGACCGTCGCCTCGAGCCAAAGCTCACTATCACAAATCTCGAACAAATACAATCGGATCGAAAGACGACAATTGTTTAATTACGCCTATGATAGAATCTAGATTACGGTGTTAGGGGATTTTCCCGAAGTTCCAAAGGGGAGGCTCCGATGTCCTTTCATCTCCGACACGGCCATCCTGACAATCACACGTCCCTGTGTGTAACTAAAATATTACGTTTTTCCAACGTTTACCGTTCAATTGAATGTTCCAAATAAGTCAAGGGTCCATTTCAAAAACGAAATTTCGTTCGGAGGTTTGACAACAGAAAAATAAAAGAGAACAAGAATTTGTAGCATTATAATTTGTATTCAAAGTGCTAGTTGCATCCTGCGGTTTATCAGTCGAATCGTAACGGCACGACGGACTTTTGCGATTTTGTACCCAGATGGATCTCGATTGTCTAGATTGCACGACCGCACAGAGTTTTATTACATTGTCACTGGTAGTGCGTGCGAATATATGACCGATTTAAGTTCACAACATTGCAGCTGGCAGTGCGTGCGAATACACGACCGCTTCAGCTTCGTAGCATTGCCGCTGGCAGTGCGTGTGAATACACGACCGCTTCAGCTTCGTAGCATTGCCGCTGGCAGTGCGTGTGAATACACGACCGCTTCAGCTTCGTAGCATTGCCGCTGGCAGTGCGTGTGAATACACGACCGCTTCAGCTTCGTAGCATTGCCGCTGGCAGTGCGTGTGAATACACGACCGCTTCAGCTTCGTAGCATTGCCGCTGGCAGTGCGTGTGAATACACGACCGCTTCAGCTTCGTGGCATTGGTTTTCAAATGTTATGGGTATAGAGAGCTAATGACCCTCAGGGGTCGGGGTACTCATATCGCTCGGGTCACTGTACTCGCCATTACTACAAACATCCAAATCCGCAGGAATGCGACTATCTGGCATTTTCCTCAACCTGTCGTGACCGTATTTGTAAGAGTGTTTGCCGTCTAACGTTTTTAGAATATACCTGTCTCCCTCCAAAATCTCTGCTATTATAAATGGACTTCTGAATTTCGGATCTAACCTCGTTTGGTTTTCTTCCTCGTTTTCGCGTAATGCAAAATCACCAAGATTAAAAATAACTACTTTAGCTTTGGTTTTGTCGAATCCACCTTTATCGTACCTGACACTAATTTCTATATTCTCTATTGCCTGCTGTCTTACACCAGAGATATCTACTTCTCTTTCATCGATATTATCGAGTATCAACGAGTCGTAAGGTCTTTGCTGTTCTACCAATTGATAGTTCCAATGGACTCGATTTGGTCACGCGGTTGGTGGTGCAATTCGAAGCCAGCTGTATTTTGTCAATCGCGTCTAGCCACGATCGCCCGGTCGTTTTTATGATTATGAGCATAATTTTCAACGTACCCATAGTACGCTCTACCAGTCTGTTGGCACTACTCGCATCGGTTGAGGTTAAGTGGAGTTTGGTGTTTACCATGACAGAAATCTTGGGGTTCTTTACCCGTAGAACACCACTCTTGATCCGCTATTGTCCGGCAAGGACAGTCGAATGAAAATATAGCATACTTAAGTGCTTTAACGATACTAAGAGAATCTACTTTACGAGTATGATGCAGATATGCGAATTTAGTGAAGACGTCGACCAAAACAATGACATATTCTTTCGAACCACTTTTACCGCTTAGTTTGTCCGTTATGTCCACGTAAACTGTATGCCAAGGTATGCTGGTCTTAGGTATAGGATGTAATTCAGCTTGTATTTTACCTGAATCGGCCTTCGAAACTTGACAAGCATGACAGTTCTCTGCGAATTTACGAACATACTTCGCCATTCCTTCGAACCAGTAATACTCGCACAGTTTCTCAAGCGTTTTATCCCAACCTAAGTGCATAATTGATTGTTGCACATGGTTAATAACGCACCACCTAAAACCTCTTGGGACAATGGGCAAGCAGAGAGTTCTGCCTCTTCTCTGTATTTTACGATGAAGAGTACCGGACCGTAATTCGTACGTATTCGCGACGTCTTCCGCGAGCTCTTCGTTCTGCAATTTGTTGACGACCTCAGAAATTTGTGGGTCGCGACGTTATTCCGCTAATAGCCAACCTTCGGAGGTTTCGGTCGGATTGATTTCCTTCTCTATGACTTCGTTGATCGTAGTGATCCAAGCCTACGGGATTTCGCGAGAAGAAATCTACGTGGGCCACTCGTTTACCGTTCCGGTACAGAATGTCAGAAGTAAAAGTTTGTAAGTAAGCCCATCACCTATGAACCCTGTTTTTTAAATTTGCTTTACTACTGGATGCCTTCAATTAATTACAATCGGTGACGACAAGAAATTCTCGTCCGTTTAGATAATGACGGAAATGTTTGACGGCGTTTACAACCGCTAACGTTTCTAGTTCATAGGAATGATATCTAGATTCCGCAGGGCTACTCCTTATACTGTAATATTCTATTACTCTACTTTTTACCTTCAATCTTGTGCATTAAAATAGCCTCGTGTCCATCCGAACTAGCGTCGGTATGAAGTCCTATCGGATAGTTCGGGTCAAATACCATTAACACCGGCGCGTCGATCAGGACGGAAATTACCTTTTGCCTTATTTTTCCATGCCTATCCGTCCAAGTCGTGTTTTTATTACCGGAAGTAAGTGCATACAAGGGTTTCGTTACCCGTGAAGCTTTAGGGACGAATTTTCGGAAATAAAAGGTTAAACCTATGAACTGCCTGAGCTGTGTGACGGTCGTTGACGCAGGTAAAAAACTCAAGGCGTGTATTTTACCAGGACTGGAACGAATTTATCCGTCGTGAATTACATATCCCAAATAGAGTACCGACGTCTTTAGAAAAGAACATTTTGAAAAGTTAAAGGAGATTCCGGCTTTTACGAAGGTATCTAACACGGTGTGCAATCCTCTTAGAGCTGGATCTATCGAGTCGGCAATAATTAAGACATCATCCAAATAGACAACGTACGAATAGCACGTTGGCTGCCATACGTGTTTTCAAAGGAGTCTCAAGAATGATTTCTCGTTTCGTTTGTTCGTAACATTAAAATCACCAGCCGCTGCTGAGTACAACGAAGGAAAGTGTGGTACAGATCACTCCGATCAAATGGCCTCCCATGTGACTACAATCAGAAAAAGGGTCAAATGGTACAGACGACCTGGCATGCGACTCCCTCCGAGGATCTCCGTGGCAAACGCTTTGATGGTTTACAAAACTACAGCAAGGAAGAACACAAATACTAGAATATTCAGACAAGTATTAATTGCAGAGTTATTAGGGTTGTCCGAAAATGCAAGAATCCCCGTTCTCGACGGAGTCAGCGTAATATCGCAGTTCGGGGAAACGATTCCGAAAGAAACACCAGACGCGCACGCAACCATGCCATGCAATTAAAAAAACGTCGAATGGACCGAACGAGGGCACACAGGAATATGAAGAAGCAACAACTTATTGTCCAAATCGTCCAGCCGTAACCGATGCTGTATATTTCCTAAAATTAGGATGAATAGGGATTTGGCGAAGCCCGCTGGCCATGTCCAGGCTAATAAAATATCTCGCTTTTGCAATCTCGCGACTTGATCCGCAATAAAGGGTAAAGGATACCGATCCGCGACCGTATTTTCGTTTAGTTCTCGAAAATCTACCAATCGTCTATCTGAACCATCGTTCGTCTTCACGAGTAACACAGGGCTCGTGAACGGTGAATTACTAGGCCTTATGATTTTTGGCTCTAATTAATTCGCTTATTCTCTCACGTACTATTCTGCGCTCTTCCTCGCGAAGTCCATTAGGTCTCCTTGTACGGTGATGTTAGGATCAATTAATTGTACTTCTAACTGGCCTGTATTTACGCGAGTACGTAGGAAACCCGTAACGAATGAATCTTTGAATCTTCGAAAAGAAAAATTAATCGACTTTTATCACTACCACGTACCTCATTGTCAACTTCATTAACATCGATCTCGTTTTCAGCGGTCTTATTACAGGCATTAATTATTTTCGTTTTACACATAGCGAGGCTATTTTGTGTAATATTACGTCAAAACCTTGACTTAAAATTTCACGATCAATCGCGACATCATATTTTAAATAACTATCAGCGAGGATATAAAAATTTATCTTTAATCATTAACACCTGCAACGAACAAGGTTTGAGAGGTACGTTTAGTACAAATATTTCTTATTCCTCGCATTACTACTGTATCAATCGTTCCTTTGCCAGAAAATCTCAAGACTACGAGTTCTTTAATTAATGAACACTCGGCTCCAAAATCGGGGTAAAATGGAAACGACTCACCCGGATGGCTTGATTTACCAGTTGGTGCCTCCAATGCGTAGAAGTCGATTTGACACTCGTTATTGAAAGTATATTCAGGGCACTGCTTTCTAAGGGATTTTCCTCCATAATCAGATTGATAGTTGCGCGCCATGCAGCGGAGTTTCATGATTGCCCGCGGTTTCAGGATTAAAACGCGGTGGCGAAAAATTATTAGGTTCCACACTCGATTTTTGCACTAGCGACTGAATTAACTCGCGCACGATGGTCGTAAGCTTTTGCACTGTTATAACCGGCACTGATCCCACTTCTGATGTCGGGTTTACATTAGAATTAGAATAAGAGGCGTGAAACGAATCTTCGTTTGGACTACACGCGTCGATATGCAATAGAGAAGACATTGACTAGTGCAAGTACGACTATCACAGAACTGGACAAGTAACCGCGGCAATCAATCACTCGAGAAACTAATGACAATGATCCTAGCTTCCACAACGAATCCGCGGTCGACGGGATGACAGATTAACGTGCTGGCAAATTCTAAGTCGGACTCTTTGTACAGATTCTAAGTAACTCGCTAATACGACCTCACGAGAGAGAATGAATCTCCGTCGCGATGATGCTACAGAGGAAAACTATAATGGGGTGTGTCTAAGGACACGAGATGATCGGATTCGTCGAGGAAAGCCTTCGTTTAGAAAGTAAGGGAAATTGGCGTTGCTGCTAATTGGTCAATCTCCATATCGGTGGTTAGAAAAAGATGCTAGCCACCCTCGGGGGACAGTTGCTAGTGGGAGACGCCGTTCGTTGAAAAATAGGTCTCTCCTATCTTCCCGTAGCTGGGACAAAGACTGTTTGTTTGAGAGACTTTAGTCAACTAAATCCTAAGATTTATAACGGGCCCTCAGGCTAGCTGAACATGTACTGTGGAGACGCATCGACATCTGGCGATCATCTTACTCGAAGAATAGGCTCTGCGTGTGGCGAGCTACGGGACAGAGACCGTTGGAATGTTTACTGTCGAGTGTTACAACTATTTCCTTTTCAAATCGAGATATAGAATTACTCCATGCCTTTGCTAAACAAAGCGTTCATCCCGTGACCGCGGCTACGTTCGGCGACAGACCGTCGCCTCGAGCCAAAGCTCACTATCACAAATCTCGAACAAATACAATCGGATCGAAAGACGACAATTGTTTAATTACGCCTATGATAGAATCTAGATTACGGTGTTAGGGGATTTTCCCGAAGTTCCAAAGGGGAGGCTCCGATGTCCTTTCATCTCCGACACGGCCATCCTGACAATCACACGTCCCTGTGTGTAACTAAAATATTACGTTTTTCCAACGTTTACCGTTCAATTGAATGTTCCAAATAAGTCAAGGGTCCATTTCAAAAACGAAATTTCGTTCGGAGGTTTGACAACAGAAAAATAAAAGAGAACAAGAATTTGTAGCATTATAATTTGTATTCAAAGTGCTAGTTGCATCCTGCGGTTTATCAGTCGAATCGTAACGGCACGACGGACTTTTGCGATTTTGTACCCAGATGGATCTCGATTGTCTAGATTGCACGACCGCACAGAGTTTTATTACATTGTCACTGGTAGTGCGTGCGAATATATGACCGATTTAAGTTCACAACATTGCAGCTGGCAGTGCGTGCGAATACACGACCGCTTCAGCTTCGTAGCATTGCCGCTGGCAGTGCGTGTGAATACACGACCGCTTCAGCTTCGTAGCATTGCCGCTGGCAGTGCGTGTGAATACACGACCGCTTCAGCTTCGTAGCATTGCCGCTGGCAGTGCGTGTGAATACACGACCGCTTCAGCTTCGTAGCATTGCCGCTGGCAGTGCGTGTGAATACACGACCGCTTCAGCTTCGTAGCATTGCCGCTGGCAGTGCGTGTGAATACACGACCGCTTCAGCTTCGTGGCATTGGTTTTCAAATGTTATGGGTATAGAGAGCTAATGACCCTCAGGGGTCGGGGTACTCATATCGCTCGGGTCACTGTACTCGCCATTACTACAAACATCCAAATCCGCAGGAATGCGACTATCTGGCATTTTCCTCAACCTGTCGTGACCGTATTTGTAAGAGTGTTTGCCGTCTAACGTTTTTAGAATATACCTGTCTCCCTCCAAAATCTCTGCTATTATAAATGGACTTCTGAATTTCGGATCTAACCTCGTTTGGTTTTCTTCCTCGTTTTCGCGTAATGCAAAATCACCAAGATTAAAAATAACTACTTTAGCTTTGGTTTTGTCGAATCCACCTTTATCGTACCTGACACTAATTTCTATATTCTCTATTGCCTGCTGTCTTACACCAGAGATATCTACTTCTCTTTCATCGATATTATCGAGTATCAACGAGTCGTAAGGTCTTTGCTGTTCTACCAATTGATAGTTCCAATGGACTCGATTTGGTCACGCGGTTGGTGGTGCAATTCGAAGCCAGCTGTATTTTGTCAATCGCGTCTAGCCACGATCGCCCGGTCGTTTTTATGATTATGAGCATAATTTTC
Organism: Bombus hypnorum; assembly: GCA_911387925.2. NCBI lineage: Eukaryota > Metazoa > Arthropoda > Insecta > Hymenoptera > Apidae > Bombus > Bombus hypnorum. Next base: position 2,469,315 of record OU427027.1, read on the forward strand.
AACGTACCCATAGTACGCTCTACCAGTCTGTTGGCACTACTCGCATCGGTTGAGGTTAAGTGGAGTTTGGTGTTTACCATGACAGAAATCTTGGGGTTCTTTACCCGTAGAACACCACTCTTGATCCGCTATTGTCCGGCAAGGACAGTCGAATGAAAATATAGCATACTTAAGTGCTTTAACGATACTAAGAGAATCTACTTTACGAGTATGATGCAGATATGCGAATTTAGTGAAGACGTCGACCAAAACAATGACATATTCTTTCGAACCACTTTTACCGCTTAGTTTGTCCGTTATGTCCACGTAAACTGTATGCCAAGGTATGCTGGTCTTAGGTATAGGATGTAATTCAGCTTGTATTTTACCTGAATCGGCCTTCGAAACTTGACAAGCATGACAGTTCTCTGCGAATTTACGAACATACTTCGCCATTCCTTCGAACCAGTAATACTCGCACAGTTTCTCAAGCGTTTTATCCCAACCTAAGTGCATAATTGATTGTTGCACATGGTTAATAACGCACCACCTAAAACCTCTTGGGACAATGGGCAAGCAGAGAGTTCTGCCTCTTCTCTGTATTTTACGATGAAGAGTACCGGACCGTAATTCGTACGTATTCGCGACGTCTTCCGCGAGCTCTTCGTTCTGCAATTTGTTGACGACCTCAGAAATTTGTGGGTCGCGACGTTATTCCGCTAATAGCCAACCTTCGGAGGTTTCGGTCGGATTGATTTCCTTCTCTATGACTTCGTTGATCGTAGTGATCCAAGCCTACGGGATTTCGCGAGAAGAAATCTACGTGGGCCACTCGTTTACCGTTCCGGTACAGAATGTCAGAAGTAAAAGTTTGTAAGTAAGCCCATCACCTATGAACCCTGTTTTTTAAATTTGCTTTACTACTGGATGCCTTCAATTAATTACAATCGGTGACGACAAGAAATTCTCGTCCGTTTAGATAATGACGGAAATGTTTGACGGCGTTTACAACCGCTAACGTTTCTAGTTCATAGGAATGATATCTAGATTCCGCAGGGCTACTCCTTATACTGTAATATTCTATTACTCTACTTTTTACCTTCAATCTTGTGCATTAAAATAGCCTCGTGTCCATCCGAACTAGCGTCGGTATGAAGTCCTATCGGATAGTTCGGGTCAAATACCATTAACACCGGCGCGTCGATCAGGACGGAAATTACCTTTTGCCTTATTTTTCCATGCCTATCCGTCCAAGTCGTGTTTTTATTACCGGAAGTAAGTGCATACAAGGGTTTCGTTACCCGTGAAGCTTTAGGGACGAATTTTCGGAAATAAAAGGTTAAACCTATGAACTGCCTGAGCTGTGTGACGGTCGTTGACGCAGGTAAAAAACTCAAGGCGTGTATTTTACCAGGACTGGAACGAATTTATCCGTCGTGAATTACATATCCCAAATAGAGTACCGACGTCTTTAGAAAAGAACATTTTGAAAAGTTAAAGGAGATTCCGGCTTTTACGAAGGTATCTAACACGGTGTGCAATCCTCTTAGAGCTGGATCTATCGAGTCGGCAATAATTAAGACATCATCCAAATAGACAACGTACGAATAGCACGTTGGCTGCCATACGTGTTTTCAAAGGAGTCTCAAGAATGATTTCTCGTTTCGTTTGTTCGTAACATTAAAATCACCAGCCGCTGCTGAGTACAACGAAGGAAAGTGTGGTACAGATCACTCCGATCAAATGGCCTCCCATGTGACTACAATCAGAAAAAGGGTCAAATGGTACAGACGACCTGGCATGCGACTCCCTCCGAGGATCTCCGTGGCAAACGCTTTGATGGTTTACAAAACTACAGCAAGGAAGAACACAAATACTAGAATATTCAGACAAGTATTAATTGCAGAGTTATTAGGGTTGTCCGAAAATGCAAGAATCCCCGTTCTCGACGGAGTCAGCGTAATATCGCAGTTCGGGAAAACGATTCCGAAAGAAACACCAGACGCGCACGCAACCATGCCATGCAATTAAAAAAACGTCGAATGGACCGAACGAGGGCACACAGGAATATGAAGAAGCAACAACTTATTGTCCAAATCGTCCAGCCGTAACCGATGCTGTATATTTCCTAAAATTAGGATGAATAGGGATTTGGCGAAGCCCGCTGGCCATGTCCAGGCTAATAAAATATCTCGCTTTTGCAATCTCGCGACTTGATCCGCAATAAAGGGTAAAGGATACCGATCCGCGACCGTATTTTCGTTTAGTTCTCGAAAATCTACCAATCGTCTATCTGAACCATCGTTCGTCTTCACGAGTAACACAGGGCTCGTGAACGGTGAATTACTAGGCCTTATGATTTTTGGCTCTAATTAATTCGCTTATTCTCTCACGTACTATTCTGCGCTCTTCCTCGCGAAGTCCATTAGGTCTCCTTGTACGGTGATGTTAGGATCAATTAATTGTACTTCTAACTGGCCTGTATTTACGCGAGTACGTAGGAAACCCGTAACGAATGAATCTTTGAATCTTCGAAAAGAAAAATTAATCGACTTTTATCACTACCACGTACCTCATTGTCAACTTCATTAACATCGATCTCGTTTTCAGCGGTCTTATTACAGGCATTAATTATTTTCGTTTTACACATAGCGAGGCTATTTTGTGTAATATTACGTCAAAACCTTGACTTAAAATTTCACGATCAATCGCGACATCATATTTTAAATAACTATCAGCGAGGATATAAAAATTTATCTTTAATCATTAACACCTGCAACGAACAAGGTTTGAGAGGTACGTTTAGTACAAATATTTCTTATTCCTCGCATTACTACTGTATCAATCGTTCCTTTGCCAGAAAATCTCAAGACTACGAGTTCTTTAATTAATGAACACTCGGCTCCAAAATCGGGGTAAAATGGAAACGACTCACCCGGATGGCTTGATTTACCAGTTGGTGCCTCCAATGCGTAGAAGTCGATTTGACACTCGTTATTGAAAGTATATTCAGGGCACTGCTTTCTAAGGGATTTTCCTCCATAATCAGATTGATAGTTGCGCGCCATGCAGCGGAGTTTCATGATTGCCCGCGGTTTCAGGATTAAAACGCGGTGGCGAAAAATTATTAGGTTCCACACTCGATTTTTGCACTAGCGACTGAATTAACTCGCGCACGATGGTCGTAAGCTTTTGCACTGTTATAACCGGCACTGATCCCACTTCTGATGTCGGGTTTACATTAGAATTAGAATAAGAGGCGTGAAACGAATCTTCGTTTGGACTACACGCGTCGATATGCAATAGAGAAGACATTGACTAGTGCAAGTACGACTATCACAGAACTGGACAAGTAACCGCGGCAATCAATCACTCGAGAAACTAATGACAATGATCCTAGCTTCCACAACGAATCCGCGGTCGACGGGATGACAGATTAACGTGCTGGCAAATTCTAAGTCGGACTCTTTGTACAGATTCTAAGTAACTCGCTAATACGACCTCACGAGAGAGAATGAATCTCCGTCGCGATGATGCTACAGAGGAAAACTATAATGGGGTGTGTCTAAGGACACGAGATGATCGGATTCGTCGAGGAAAGCCTTCGTTTAGAAAGTAAGGGAAATTGGCGTTGCTGCTAATTGGTCAATCTCCATATCGGTGGTTAGAAAAAGATGCTAGCCACCCTCGGGGGACAGTTGCTAGTGGGAGACGCCGTTCGTTGAAAAATAGGTCTCTCCTATCTTCCCGTAGCTGGGACAAAGACTGTTTGTTTGAGAGACTTTAGTCAACTAAATCCTAAGATTTATAACGGGCCCTCAGGCTAGCTGAACATGTACTGTGGAGACGCATCGACATCTGGCGATCATCTTACTCGAAGAATAGGCTCTGCGTGTGGCGAGCTACGGGACAGAGACCGTTGGAATGTTTACTGTCGAGTGTTACAACTATTTCCTTTTCAAATCGAGATATAGAATTACTCCATGCCTTTGCTAAACAAAGCGTTCATCCCGTGACCGCGGCTACGTTCGGCGACAGACCGTCGCCTCGAGCCAAAGCTCACTATCACAAATCTCGAACAAATACAATCGGATCGAAAGACGACAATTGTTTAATTACGCCTATGATAGAATCTAGATTACGGTGTTAGGGGATTTTCCCGAAGTTCCAAAGGGGAGGCTCCGATGTCCTTTCATCTCCGACACGGCCATCCTGACAATCACACGTCCCTGTGTGTAACTAAAATATTACGTTTTTCCAACGTTTACCGTTCAATTGAATGTTCCAAATAAGTCAAGGGTCCATTTCAACAACGAAATTTCGTTCGGAGGTTTGACAACAGAAAAATAAAAGAGAACAAGAATTTGTAGCATTATAATTTGTATTCAAAGTGCTAGTTGCATCCTGCGGTTTATCAGTCGAATCGTAACGGCACGACGGACTTTTGCGATTTTGTACCCAGATGGATCTCGATTGTCTAGATTGCACGACCGCACAGAGTTTTATTACATTGTCACTGGTAGTGCGTGCGAATATATGACCGATTTAAGTTCACAACATTGCAGCTGGCAGTGCGTGCGAATACACGACCGCTTCAGCTTCGTAGCATTGCCGCTGGCAGTGCGTGTGAATACACGACCGCTTCAGCTTCGTAGCATTGCCGCTGGCAGTGCGTGTGAATACACGACCGCTTCAGCTTCGTAGCATTGCCGCTGGCAGTGCGTGTGAATACACGACCGCTTCAGCTTCGTGGCATTGCCGCTGGCAGTGCGTGTGAATACACGACCGCTTCAGCTTCGTAGCATTGCCGCTGGCAGTGCGTGTGAATACACGACCGCTTCAGCTTCGTGGCATTGGTTTTCAAATGTTATGGGTATAGAGAGCTAATGACCCTCAGGGGTCGGGGTACTCATATCGCTCGGGTCACTGTCCTCGCCATTACTACAAACATCCAAATCCGCAGGAATGCGACTATCTGGCATTTTCCTCAACCTGTCGTGACCGTATTTGTAAGAGTGTTTGCCGTCTAACGTTTTTAGAATATACCTGTCTCCCTCCAAAATCTCTGCTATTATAAATGGACTTCTGAATTTCGGATCTAACCTCGTTTGGTTTTCTTCCTCGTTTTCGCGTAATGCAAAATCACCAAGATTAAAAATAACTACTTTAGCTTTGGTTTTGTCGAATCCACCTTTATCGTACCTGACACTAATTTCTATATTCTCTATTGCCTGCTGTCTTACACCAGAGATATCTACTTCTCTTTCATCGATATTATCGAGTATCAACGAGTCGTAAGGTCTTTGCTGTTCTACCAATTGATAGTTCCAATGGACTCGATTTGGTCACGCGGTTGGTGGTGCAATTCGAAGCCAGCTGTATTTTGTCAATCGCGTCTAGCCACGATCGCCCGGTCGTTTTTATGATTATGAGCATAATTTTCAACGTACCCATAGTACGCTCTACCAGTCTGTTGGCACTACTCGCATCGGTTGAGGTTAAGTGGAGTTTGGTGTTTACCATGACAGAAATCTTGGGGTTCTTTACCCGTAGAACACCACTCTTGATCCGCTATTGTCCGGCAAGGACAGTCGAATAAAAATATAGCATACTTAAGTGCTTTAACGATACTAAGAGAATCTACTTTACGAGTATGATGCAGATATGCGAATTTAGTGAAGACGTCGACCAAAACAATGACATATTCTTTCGAACCACTTTTACCGCTTAGTTTGTCCGTTATGTCCACGTAAACTGTATGCCAAGGTATGCTGGTCTTAGGTATAGGATGTAATTCAGCTTGTATTTTACCTGAATCGGCCTTCGAAACTTGACAAGCATGACAGTTCTCTGCGAATTTACGAACATACTTCGCCATTCCTTCGAACCAGTAATACTCGCACAGTTTCTCAAGCGTTTTATCCCAACCTAAGTGCATAATTGATTGTTGCACATGGTTAATAACGCACCACCTAAAACCTCTTGGGACAATGGGCAAGCAGAGAGTTCTGCCTCTTCTCTGTATTTTACGATGAAGAGTACCGGACCGTAATTCGTACGTATTCGCGACGTCTTCCGCGAGCTCTTCGTTCTGCAATTTGTTGACGACCTCAGAAATTTGTGGGTCGCGACGTTATTCCGCTAATAGCCAACCTTCGGAGGTTTCGGTCGGATTGATTTCCTTCTCTATGACTTCGTTGATCGTAGTGATCCAAGCCTACGGGATTTCGCGAGAAGAAATCTACGTGGGCCACTCGTTTACCGTTCCGGTACAGAATGTCAGAAGTAAAAGTTTGTAAGTAAGCCCATCACCTATGAACCCTGTTTTTTAAATTTGCTTTACTACTGGATGCCTTCAATTAATTACAATCGGTGACGACAAGAAATTCTCGTCCGTTTAGATAATGACGGAAATGTTTGACGGCGTTTACAACCGCTAACGTTTCTAGTTCATAGGAATGATATCTAGATTCCGCAGGGCTACTCCTTATACTGTAATATTCTATTACTCTACTTTTTACCTTCAATCTTGTGCATTAAAATAGCCTCGTGTCCATCCGAACTAGCGTCGGTATGAAGTCCTATCGGATAGTTCGCGTCAAATACCATTAACACCGGCGCGTCGATCAGGACGGAAATTACCTTTTGCCTTATTTTTCCATGCCTATCCGTCCAAGTCGTGTTTTTATTACCGGAAGTAAGTGCATACAAGGGTTTCGTTACCCGTGAAGCTTTAGGGACGAATTTTCGGAAATAAAAGGTTAAACCTATGAACTGCCTGAGCTGTGTGACGGTCGTTGACGCAGGTAAAAAACTCAAGGCGTGTATTTTACCAGGACTGGAACGAATTTATCCGTCGTGAATTACATATCCCAAATAGAGTACCGACGTCTTTAGAAAAGAACATTTTGAAAAGTTAAAGGAGATTCCGGCTTTTACGAAGGTATCTAACACGGTGTGCAATCCTCTTAGAGCTGGATCTATCGAGTCGGCAATAATTAAGACATCATCCAAATAGACAACGTACGAATAGCACGTTGGCTGCCATACGTGTTTTCAAAGGAGTCTCAAGAATGATTTCTCGTTTCGTTTGTTCGTAACATTAAAATCACCAGCCGCTGCTGAGTACAACGAAGGAAAGTGTGGTACAGATCACTCCGATCAAATGGCCTCCCATGTGACTACAATCAGAAAAAGGGTCAAATGGTACAGACGACCTGGCATGCGACTCCCTCCGAGGATCTCCGTGGCAAACGCTTTGATGGTTTACAAAACTACAGCAAGGAAGAACACAAATACTAGAATATTCAGACAAGTATTAATTGCAGAGTTATTAGGGTTGTCCGAAAATGCAAGAATCCCCGTTCTCGACGGAGTCAGCGTAATATCGCAGTTCGGGGAAACGATTCCGAAAGAAACACCAGACGCGCACGCAACCATGCCATGCAATTAAAAAAACGTCGAATGGACCGAACGAGGGCACACAGGAATATGAAGAAGCAACAACTTATTGTCCAAATCGTCCAGCCGTAACCGATGCTGTATATTTCCTAAAATTAGGATGAATAGGGATTTGGCGAAGCCCGCTGGCCATGTCCAGGCTAATAAAATATCTCGCTTTTGCAATCTCGCGACTTGATCCGCAATAAAGGGTAAAGGATACCGATCCGCGACCGTATTTTCGTTTAGTTCTCGAAAATCTACCAATCGTCTATCTGAACCATCGTTCGTCTTCACGAGTAACACAGGGCTCGTGAACGGTGAATTACTAGGCCTTATGATTTTTGGCTCTAATTAATTCGCTTATTCTCTCACGTACTATTCTGCGCTCTTCCTCGCGAAGTCCATTAGGTCTCCTTGTACGGTGATGTTAGGATCAATTAATTGTACTTCTAACTGGCCTGTATTTACGCGAGTACGTAGGAAACCCGTAACGAATGAATCTTTGAATCTTCGAAAAGAAAAATTAATCGACTTTTATCACTACCACGTACCTCATTGTCAACTTCATTAACATCGATCTCGTTTTCAGCGGTCTTATTACAGGCATTAATTATTTTCGTTTTACACATAGCGAGGCTATTTTGTGTAATATTACGTCAAAACCTTGACTTAAAATTTCACGATCAATCGCGACATCATATTTTAAATAACTATCAGCGAGGATATAAAAATTTATCTTTAATCATTAACACCTGCAACGAACAAGGTTTGAGAGGTACGTTTAGTACAAATATTTCTTATTCCTCGCATTACTACTGTATCAATCGTTCCTTTGCCAGAAAATCTCAAGACTACGAGTTCTTTAATTAATGAACACTCGGCTCCAAAATCGGGGTAAAATGGAAACGACTCACCCGGATGGCTTGATCTACCAGTTGGTGCCTCCAATGCGTAGAAGTCGATTTGACACTCGTTATTGAAAGTATATTCAGGGCACTGCTTTCTAAGGGATTTTCCTCCATAATCAGATTGATAGCTGCGCGCCATGCAGCGGAGTTTCATGATTGCCCGCGGTTTCAGGATTAAAACGCGGTGGCGAAAAATTATTAGGTTCCACACTCGATTTTTGCACTAGCGACTGAATTAACTCGCGCACGATGGTCGTAAGCTTTTGCACTGTTATAACCGGCACTGATCCCACTTCTGATGTCGGGTTTACATTAGAATTAGAATAAGAGGCGTGAAACGAATCTTCGTTTGGACTACACGCGTCGATATGCAATAGAGAAGACATTGACTAGTGCAAGTACGACTATCACAGAACTGGACAAGTAACCGCGGCAATCAATCACTCGAGAAACTAATGACAATGATCCTAGCTTCCACAACGAATCCGCGGTCGACGGGATGACAGATTAACGTGCTGGCAAATTCTAAGTCGGACTCTTTGTACAGATTCTAAGTAACTCGCTAATACGACCTCACGAGAGAGAATGAATCTCCGTCGCGATGATGCTACAGAGGAAAACTATAATGGGGTGTGTCTAAGGACACGAGATGATCGGATTCGTCGAGGAAAGCCTTCGTTTAGAAAGTAAGGGAAATTGGCGTTGCTGCTAATTGGTCAATCTCCATATCGGTGGTTAGAAAAAGATGCTAGCCACCCTCGGGGGACAGTTGCTAGTGGGAGACGCCGTTCGTTGAAAAATAGGTCTCTCCTATCTTCCCGTAGCTGGGACAAAGACTGTTTGTTTGAGAGACTTTAGTCAACTAAATCCTAAGATTTATAACGGGCCCTCAGGCTAGCTGAACATGTACTGTGGAGACGCATCGACATCTGGCGATCATCTTACTCGAAGAATAGGCTCTGCGTGTGGCGAGCTACGGGACAGAGACCGTTGGAATGTTTACTGTCGAGTGTTACAACTATTTCCTTTTCAAATCGAGATATAGAATTACTCCATGCCTTTGCTAAACAAAGCGTTCATCCCGTGACCGCGGCTACGTTCGGCGACAGACCGTCGCCTCGAGCCAAAGCTCACTATCACAAATCTCGAACAAATACAATCGGATCGAAAGACGACAATTGTTTAATTACGCCTATGATAGAATCTAGATTACGGTGTTAGGGGATTTTCCCGAAGTTCCAAAGGGGAGGCTCCGATGTCCTTTCATCTCCGACACGGCCATCCTGACAATCACACGTCCCTGTGTGTAACTAAAATATTACGTTTTTCCAACGTTTACCGTTCAATTGAATGTTCCAAATAAGTCAAGGGTCCATTTCAACAACGAAATTTCGTTCGGAGGTTTGACAACAGAAAAATAAAAGAGAACAAGAATTTGTAGCATTATAATTTGTATTCAAAGTGCTAGTTGCATCCTGCGGTTTATCAGTCGAATCGTAACGGCACGACGGACTTTTGCGATTTTGTACCCAGATGGATCTCGATTGTCTAGATTGCACGACCGCACAGAGTTTTATTACATTGTCACTGGTAGTGCGTGCGAATATATGACCGATTTAAGTTCACAACATTGCAGCTGGCAGTGCGTGCGAATACACGACCGCTTCAGCTTCGTAGCATTGCCGCTGGCAGTGCGTGTGAATACACGACCGCTTCAGCTTCGTAGCATTGCCGCTGGCAGTGCGTGTGAATACACGACCGCTTCAGCTTCGTAGCATTGCCGCTGGCAGTGCGTGTGAATACACGACCGCTTCAGCTTCGTAGCATTGCCGCTGGCAGTGCGTGTGAATACACGACCGCTTCAGCTTCGTAGCATTGCCGCTGGCAGTGCGTGTGAATACACGACCGCTTCAGCTTCGTGGCATTGGTTTTCAAATGTTATGGGTATAGAGAGCTAATGACCCTCAGGGGTCGGGGTACTCATATCGCTCGGGTCACTGTACTCGCCATTACTACAAACATCCAAATCCGCAGGAATGCGACTATCTGGCATTTTCCTCAACCTGTCGTGACCGTATTTGTAAGAGTGTTTGCCGTCTAACGTTTTTAGAATATACCTGTCTCCCTCCAAAATCTCTGCTATTATAAATGGACTTCTGAATTTCGGATCTAACCTCGTTTGGTTTTCTTCCTCGTTTTCGCGTAATGCAAAATCACCAAGATTAAAAATAACTACTTTAGCTTTGGTTTTGTCGAATCCACCTTTATCGTACCTGACACTAATTTCTATATTCTCTATTGCCTGCTGTCTTACACCAGAGATATCTACTTCTCTTTCATCGATATTATCGAGTATCAACGAGTCGTAAGGTCTTTGCTGTTCTACCAATTGATAGTTCCAATGGACTCGATTTGGTCACGCGGTTGGTGGTGCAATTCGAAGCCAGCTGTATTTTGTCAATCGCGTCTAGCCACGATCGCCCGGTCGTTTTTATGATTATGAGCATAATTTTCAACGTACCCATAGTACGCTCTACCAGTCTGTTGGCACTACTCGCATCGGTTGAGGTTAAGTGGAGTTTGGTGTTTACCATGACAGAAATCTTGGGGTTCTTTACCCGTAGAACACCACTCTTGATCCGCTATTGTCCGGCAAGGACAGTCGAATGAAAATATAGCATACTTAAGTGCTTTAACGATACTAAGAGAATCTACTTTACGAGTATGATGCAGATATGCGAATTTAGTGAAGACGTCGACCAAAACAATGACATATTCTTTCGAACCACTTTTACCGCTTAGTTTGTCCGTTATGTCCACGTAAACTGTATGCCAAGGTATGCTGGTCTTAGGTATAGGATGTAATTCAGCTTGTATTTTACCTGAATCGGCCTTCGAAACTTGACAAGCATGACAGTTCTCTGCGAATTTACGAACATACTTCGCCATTCCTTCGAACCAGTAATACTCGCACAGTTTCTCAAGCGTTTTATCCCAACCTAAGTGCATAATTGACTGTTGCACATGGTTAATAACGCACCACCTAAAACCTCTTGGGACAATGGGCAAGCAGAGAGTTCTGCCTCTTCTCTGTATTTTACGATGAAGAGTACCGGACCGTAATTCGTACGTATTCGCGACGTCTTCCGCGAGCTCTTCGTTCTGCAATTTGTTGACGACCTCAGAAATTTGTGGGTCGCGACGTTATTCCGCTAATAGCCAACCTTCGGAGGTTTCGGTCGGATTGATTTCCTTCTCTATGACTTCGTTGATCGTAGTGATCCAAGCCTACGGGATTTCGCGAGAAGAAATCTACGTGGGCCACTCGTTTACCGTTCCGGTACAGAATGTCAGAAGTAAAAGTTTGTAAGTAAGCCCATCACCTATGAACCCTGTTTTTTAAATTTGCTTTACTACTGGATGCCTTCAATTAATTACAATCGGTGACGACAAGAAATTCTCGTCCGTTTAGATAATGACGGAAATGTTTGACGGCGTTTACAACCGCTAACGTTTCTAGTTCATAGGAATGATATCTAGATTCCGCAGGGCTACTCCTTATACTGTAATATTCTATTACTCTACTTTTTACCTTCAATCTTGTGCATTAAAATAGCCTCGTGTCCATCCGAACTAGCGTCGGTATGAAGTCCTATCGGATAGTTCGGGTCAAATACCATTAACACCGGCGCGTCGATCAGGACGGAAATTACCTTTTGCCTTATTTTTCCATGCCTATCCGTCCAAGTCGTGTTTTTATTACCGGAAGTAAGTGCATACAAGGGTTTCGTTACCCGTGAAGCTTTAGGGACGAATTTTCGGAAATAAAAGGTTAAACCTATGAACTGCCTGAGCTGTGTGACGGTCGTTGACGCAGGTAAAAAACTCAAGGCGTGTATTTTACCAGGACTGGAACGAATTTATCCGTCGTGAATTACATATCCCAAATAGAGTACCGACGTCTTTAGAAAAGAACATTTTGAAAAGTTAAAGGAGATTCCGGCTTTTACGAAGGTATCTAACACGGTGTGCAATCCTCTTAGAGCTGGATCTATCGAGTCGGCAATAATTAAGACATCATCCAAATAGACAACGTACGAATAGCACGTTGGCTGCCATACGTGTTTTCAAAGGAGTCTCAAGAATGATTTCTCGTTTCGTTTGTTCGTAACATTACAATCACCAGCCGCTGCTGAGTACAACGAAGGAAAGTGTGGTACAGATCACTCCGATCAAATGGCCTCCCATGTGACTACAATCAGAAAAAGGGTCAAATGGTACAGACGACCTGGCATGCGACTCCCTCCGAGGATCTCCGTGGCAAACGCTTTGATGGTTTACAAAACTACAGCAAGGAAGAACACAAATACTAGAATATTCAGACAAGTATTAATTGCAGAGTTATTAGGGTTGTCCGAAAATGCAAGAATCCCCGTTCTCGACGGAGTCAGCGTAATATCGCAGTTCGGGGAAACGATTCCGAAAGAAACACCAGACGCGCACGCAACCATGCCATGCAATTAAAAAAACGTCGAATGGACCGAACGAGGGCACACAGGAATATGAAGAAGCAACAACTTATTGTCCAAATCGTCCAGCCGTAACCGATGCTGTATATTTCCTAAAATTAGGATGAATAGGGATTTGGCGAAGCCCGCTGGCCATGTCCAGGCTAATAAAATATCTCGCTTTTGCAATCTCGCGACTTGATCCGCAATAAAGGGTAAAGGATACCGATCCGCGACCGTATTTTCGTTTAGTTCTCGAAAATCTACCAATCGTCTATCTGAACCATCGTTCGTCTTCACGAGTAACACAGGGCTCGTGAACGGTGAATTACTAGGCCTTATGATTTTTGGCTCTAATTAATTCGCTTATTCTCTCACGTACTATTCTGCGCTCTTCCTCGCGAAGTCCATTAGGTCTCCTTGTACGGTGATGTTAGGATCAATTAATTGTACTTCTAACTGGCCTGTATTTACGCGAGTACGTAGGAAACCCGTAACGAATGAATCTTTGAATCTTCGAAAAGAAAAATTAATCGACTTTTATCACTACCACGTACCTCATTGTCAACTTCATTAACATCGATCTCGTTTTCAGCGGTCTTATTACAGGCATTAATTATTTTCGTTTTACACATAGCGAGGCTATTTTGTGTAATATTACGTCAAAACCTTGACTTAAAATTTCACGATCAATCGCGACATCATATTTTAAATAACTATCAGCGAGGATATAAAAATTTATCTTTAATCATTAACACCTGCAACGAACAAGGTTTGAGAGGTACGTTTAGTACAAATATTTCTTATTCCTCGCATTACTACTGTATCAATCGTTCCTTTGCCAGAAAATCTCAAGACTACGAGTTCTTTAATTAATGAACACTCGGCTCCAAAATCGGGGTAAAATGGAAACGACTCACCCGGATGGCTTGATTTACCAGTTGGTGCCTCCAATGCGTAGAAGTCGATTTGACACTCGTTATTGAAAGTATATTCAGGGCACTGCTTTCTAAGGGATTTTCCTCCATAATCAGATTGATAGTTGCGCGCCATGCAGCGGAGTTTCATGATTGCCCGCGGTTTCAGGATTAAAACGCGGTGGCGAAAAATTATTAGGTTCCACACTCGATTTTTGCACTAGCGACTGAATTAACTCGCGCACGATGGTCGTAAGCTTTTGCACTGTTATAACCGGCACTGATCCCACTTCTGATGTCGGGTTTACATTAGAATTAGAATAAGAGGCGTGAAACGAATCTTCGTTTGGACTACACGCGTCGATATGCAATAGAGAAGACATTGACTAGTGCAAGTACGACTATCACAGAACTGGACAAGTAACCGCGGCAATCAATCACTCGAGAAACTAATGACAATGATCCTAGCTTCCACAACGAATCCGCGGTCGACGGGATGACAGATTAACGTGCTGGCAAATTCTAAGTCGGACTCTTTGTACAGATTCTAAGTAACTCGCTAATACGACCTCACGAGAGAGAATGAATCTCCGTCGCGATGATGCTACAGAGGAAAACTATAATGGGGTGTGTCTAAGGACACGAGATGATCGGATTCGTCGAGGAAAGCCTTCGTTTAGAAAGTAAGGGAAATTGGCGTTGCTGCTAATTGGTCAATCTCCATATCGGTGGTTAGAAAAAGATGCTAGCCACCCTCGGGGGACAGTTGCTAGTGGGAGACGCCGTTCGTTGAAAAATAGGTCTCTCCTATCTTCCCGTAGCTGGGACAAAGACTGTTTGTTTGAGAGACTTTAGTCAACTAAATCCTAAGATTTATAACGGGCCCTCAGGCTAGCTGAACATGTACTGTGGAGACGCATCGACATCTGGCGATCATCTTACTCGAAGAATAGGCTCTGCGTGTGGCGAGCTACGGGACAGAGACCGTTGGAATGTTTACTGTCGAGTGTTACAACTATTTCCTTTTCAAATCGAGATATAGAATTACTCCATGCCTTTGCTAAACAAAGCGTTCATCCCGTGACCGCGGCTACGTTCGGCGACAGACCGTCGCCTCGAGCCAAAGCTCACTATCACAAATCTCGAACAAATACAATCGGATCGAAAGACGACAATTGTTTAATTACGCCTATGATAGAATCTAGATTACGGTGTTAGGGGATTTTCCCGAAGTTCCAAAGGGGAGGCTCCGATGTCCTTTCATCTCCGACACGGCCATCCTGACAATCACACGTCCCTGTGTGTAACTAAAATATTACGTTTTTCCAACGTTTACCGTTCAATTGAATGTTCCAAATAAGTCAAGGGTCCATTTCAACAACGAAATTTCGTTCGGAGGTTTGACAACAGAAAAATAAAGGAGAACAAGAATTTGTAGCATTATAATTTGTATTCAAAGTGCTAGTTGCATCCTGCGGTTTATCAGTCGAATCGTAACGGCACGACGGACTTTTGCGATTTTGTACCCAGATGGATCTCGATTGTCTAGATTGCACGACCGCACAGAGTTTTATTACATTGTCACTGGTAGTGCGTGCGAATATATGACCGATTTAAGTTCACAACATTGCAGCTGGCAGTGCGTGCGAATACACGACCGCTTCAGCTTCGTAGCATTGCCGCTGGCAGTGCGTGTGAATACACGACCGCTTCAGCTTCGTAGCATTGCCGCTGGCAGTGCGTGTGAATACACGACCGCTTCAGCTTCGTAGCATTGCCGCTGGCAGTGCGTGTGAATACACGACCGCTTCAGCTTCGTAGCATTGCCGCTGGCAGTGCGTGTGAATACACGACCGCTTCAGCTTCGTAGCATTGCCGCTGGCAGTGCGTGTGAATACACGACCGCTTCAGCTTCGTGGCATTGGTTTTCAAATGTTATGGGTATAGAGAGCTAATGACCCTCAGGGGTCGGGGTACTCATATCGCTCGGGTCACTGTACTCGCCATTACTACAAACATCCAAATCCGCAGGAATGCGACTATCTGGCATTTTCCTCAACCTGTCGTGACCGTATTTGTAAGAGTGTTTGCCGTCTAACGTTTTTAGAATATACCTGTCTCCCTCCAAAATCTCTGCTATTATAAATGGACTTCTGAATTTCGGATCTAACCTCGTTTGGTTTTCTTCCTCGTTTTCGCGTAATGCAAAATCACCAAGATTAAAAATAACTACTTTAGCTTTGGTTTTGTCGAATCCACCTTTATCGTACCTGACACTAATTTCTATATTCTCTATTGCCTGCTGTCTTACACCAGAGATATCTACTTCTCTTTCATCGATATTATCGAGTATCAACGAGTCGTAAGGTCTTTGCTGTTCTACCAATTGATAGTTCCAATGGACTCGATTTGGTCACGCGGTTGGTGGTGCAATTCGAAGCCAGCTGTATTTTGTCAATCGCGTCTAGCCACGATCGCCCGGTCGTTTTTATGATTATGAGCATAATTTTCAACGTACCCATAGTACGCTCTACCAGTCTGTTGGCACTACTCGCATCGGTTGAGGTTAAGTGGAGTTTGGTGTTTACCATGACAGAAATCTTGGGGTTCTTTACCCGTAGAACACCACTCTTGATCCGCTATTGTCCGGCAAGGACAGTCGAATGAAAATATAGCATACTTAAGTGCTTTAACGATACTAAGAGAATCTATTTTACGAGTATGATGCAGATATGCGAATTTAGTGAAGACGTCGACCAAAACAATGACATATTCTTTCGAACCACTTTTACCGCTTAGTTTGTCCGTTATGTCCACGTAAACTGTATGCCAAGGTATGCTGGTCTTAGGTATAGGATGTAATTCAGCTTGTATTTTACCTGAATCGGCCTTCGAAACTTGACAAGCATGACAGTTCTCTGCGAATTTACGAACATACTTCGCCATTCCTTCGAACCAGTAATACTCGCACAGTTTCTCAAGCGTTTTATCCCAACCTAAGTGCATAATTGACTGTTGCACATGGTTAATAACGCACCACCTAAAACCTCTTGGGACAATGGGTAAGCAGAGAGTTCTGCCTCTTCTCTGTATTTTACGATGAAGAGTACCGGACCGTAATTCGTACGTATTCGCGACGTCTTCCGCGAGCTCTTCGTTCTGCAATTTGTTGACGACCTCAGAAATTTGTGGGTCGCGACGTTATTCCGCTAATAGCCAACCTTCGGAGGTTTCGGTCGGATTGATTTCCTTCTCTATGACTTCGTTGATCGTAGTGATCCAAGCCTACGGGATTTCGCGAGAAGAAATCTACGTGGGCCACTCGTTTACCGTTCCGGTACAGAATGTCAGAAGTAAAAGTTTGTAAGTAAGCCCATCACCTATGAACCCTGTTTTTTAAATTTGCTTTACTACTGGATGCCTTCAATTAATTACAATCGGTGACGACAAGAAATTCTCGTCCGTTTAGATAATGACGGAAATGTTTGACGGCGTTTACAACCGCTAACGTTTCTAGTTCATAGGAATGATATCTAGATTCCGCAGGGCTACTCCTTATACTGTAATATTCTATTACTCTACTTTTTACCTTCAATCTTGTGCATTAAAATAGCCTCGTGTCCATCCGAACTAGCGTCGGTATGAAGTCCTATCGGATAGTTCGGGTCAAATACCATTAACACCGGCGCGTCGATCAGGACGGAAATTACCTTTTGCCTTATTTTTCCATGCCTATCCGTCCAAGTCGTGTTTTTATTACCGGAAGTAAGTGCATACAAGGGTTTCGTTACCCGTGAAGCTTTAGGGACGAATTTTCGGAAATAAAAGGTTAAACCTATGAACTGCCTGAGCTGTGTGACGGTCGTTGACGCAGGTAAAAAACTCAAGGCGTGTATTTTACCAGGACTGGAACGAATTTATCCGTCGTGAATTACATATCCCAAATAGAGTACCGACGTCTTTAGAAAAGAACATTTTGAAAAGTTAAAGGAGATTCCGGCTTTTACGAAGGTATCTAACACGGTGTGCAATCCTCTTAGAGCTGGATATATCGAGTCGGCAATAATTAAGACATCACCCAAATAGACAACGTACGAATAGCACGTTGGCTGCCATACGTGTTTTCAAAGGAGTCTCAAGAATGATTTCTCGTTTCGTTTGTTCGTAACATTAAAATCACCAGCCGCTGCTGAGTACAACGAAGGAAAGTGTGGTACAGATCACTCCGATCAAATGGCCTCCCATGTGACTACAATCAGAAAAAGGGTCAAATGGTACAGACGACCTGGCATGCGACTCCCTCCGAGGATCTCCGTGGCAAACGCTTTGATGGTTTACAAAACTACAGCAAGGAAGAACACAAATACTAGAATATTCAGACAAGTATTAATTGCAGAGTTATTAGGGTTGTCCGAAAATGCAAGAATCCCCGTTCTCGACGGAGTCAGCGTAATATCGCAGTTCGGGGAAACGATTCCGAAAGAAACACCAGACGCGCACGCAACCATGCCATGCAATTAAAAAAACGTCGAATGGACCGAACGAGGGCACACAGGAATTTGAAGAAGCAACAACTTATTGTCCAAATCGTCCAGCCGTAACCGATGCTGTATATTTCCTAAAATTAGGATGAATAGGGATTTGGCGAAGCCCGCTGGCCATGTCCAGGCTAATAAAATATCTCGCTTTTGCAATCTCGCGACTTGATCCGCAATAAAGGGTAAAGGATACCGATCCGCGACCGTATTTTCGTTTAGTTCTCGAAAATCTACCAATCGTCTATCTGAACCATCGTTCGTCTTCACGAGTAACACAGGGCTCGCGAACGGTGAATTACTAGGCCTTATGATTTTTGGCTCTAATTAATTCGCTTATTCTCTCACGTACTATTCTGCGCTCTTCCTCGCGAAGTCCATTAGGTCTCCTTGTACGGTTATGTTAGGATCAGTTAATTGTACTTCTAACTGGCCTGTATTTACGCGAGTACGTAGGAAACCCGTAACGAATGAATCTTTGAATCTTCGAAAAGAAAAATTAATCGACTTTTATCACTACCACGTACCTCATTGTCAACTTCATTAACATCGATCTCGTTTTCAGCGGTTTTATTACAGGCATTAATTATTTTCGTTTTACACATAGCGAGGCTATTTTGTGTAATATTACGTCAAAACCTTGACTTAAAATTTCACGATCAATCGCGACATCATATTTTAAATAACTATCAGCGAGGATATAAAAATTTATCTTTAATCATTAACACCTGCAACGAACAAGGTTTGAGAGGTACGTTTAGTACAAATATTTCTTATTCCTCGCATTACTACTGTATCAATCGTTCCTTTGCCAGAAAATCTCAAGACTACGAGTTCTTTAATTAATGAACACTCGGCTCCAAAATCGGGGTAAAATGGAAACGACTCACCCGGATGGCTTGATCTACCAGTTGGTGCCTCCAATGCGTAGAAGTCGATTTGACACTCGTTATTGAAAGTATATTCAGGGCACTGCTTTCTAAGGGATTTTCCTCCATAATCAGATTGATAGCTGCGCGCCATGCAGCGGAGTTTCATGATTGCCCGCGGTTTCAGGATTAAAACGCGGTGGCGAAAAATTATTAGGTTCCACACTCGATTTTTGCACTAGCGACTGAATTAACTCGCGCACGATGGTCGTAAGCTTTTGCACTGTTATAACCGGCACTGATCCCACTTCTGATGTCGGGTTTACATTAGAATTAGAATAAGAGGCGTGAAACGAATCTTCGTTTGGACTACACGCGTCGATATGCAATAGAGAAGACATTGACTAGTGCAAGTACGACTATCACAGAACTGGACAAGTAACCGCGGCAATCAATCACTCGAGAAACTAATGACAATGATCCTAGCTTCCACAACGAATCCGCGGTCGACGGGATGACAGATTAACGTGCTGGCAAATTCTAAGTCGGACTCTTTGTACAGATTCTAAGTAACTCGCTAATACGACCTCACGAGAGAGAATGAATCTCCGTCGCGATGATGCTACAGAGGAAAACTATAATGGGGTGTGTCTAAGGACACGAGATGATCGGATTCGTCGAGGAAAGCCTTCGTTCAGAAAGTAAGGGAAATTGGCGTTGCTGCTAATTGGTCAATCTCCATATCGGTGGTTAGAAAAAGATGCTAGCCACCCTCGGGGGACAGTTGCTAGTGGGAGACGCCGTTCGTTGAAAAATAGGTCTCTCCTATCTTCCCGTAGCTGGGACAAAGACTGTTTGTTTGAGAGACTTTAGTCAACTAAATCCTAAGATTTATAACGGGCCCTCAGGCTAGCTGAACATGTACTGTGGAGACGCATCGACATCTGGCGATCATCTTACTCGAAGAATAGGCTCTGCGTGTGGCGAGCTACGGGACAGAGACCGTTGGAATGTTTACTGTCGAGTGTTACAACTATTTCCTTTTCAAATCGAGATATAGAATTACTCCATGCCTTTGCTAAACAAAGCGTTCATCCCGTGACCGCGGCTACGTTCGGCGACAGACCGTCGCCTCGAGCCAAAGCTCACTATCACAAATCTCGAACAAATACAATCGGATCGAAAGACGACAATTGTTTAATTACGCCTATGATAGAATCTAGATTACGGTGTTAGGGGATTTTCCCGAAGTTCCAAAGGGGAGGCTCCGATGTCCTTTCATCTCCGACACGGCCATCCTGACAATCACACGTCCCTGTGTGTAACTAAAATATTACGTTTTTCCAACGTTTACCGTTCAATTGAATGTTCCAAATAAGTCAAGGGTCCATTTCAACAACGAAATTTCGTTCGGAGGTTTGACAACAGAAAAATAAAAGAGAACAAGAATTTGTAGCATTATAATTTGTATTCAAAGTGCTAGTTGCATCCTGCGGTTTATCAGTCGAATCGTAACGGCACGACGGACTTTTGCGATTTTGTACCCAGATGGATCTCGATTGTCTAGATTGCACGACCGCACAGAGTTTTATTACATTGTCACTGGTAGTGCGTGCGAATATATGACCGATTTAAGTTCGCAACATTGCAGCTGGCAGTGCGTGCGAATACACGACCGCTTCAGCTTCGTAGCATTGCCGCTGGCAGTGCGTGTGAATACACGACCGCTTCAGCTTCGTAGCATTGCCGCTGGCAGTGCGTGTGAATACACGACCGCTTCAGCTTCGTAGCATTGCCGCTGGCAGTGCGTGTGAATACACGACCGCTTCAGCTTCGTGGCATTGGTTTTCAAATGTTATGGGTATAGAGAGCTAATGACCCTCAGGGGTCGGGGTACTCATATCGCTCGGGTCACTGTCCTCGCCATTACTACAAACATCCAAATCCGCAGGAATGCGACTATCTGGCATTTTCCTCAACCTGTCGTGACCGTATTTGTAAGAGTGTTTGCCGTCTAACGTTTTTAGAATATACCTGTCTCCCTCCAAAATCTCTGCTATTATAAATGGACTTCTGAATTTCGGATCTAACCTCGTTTGGTTTTCTTCCTCGTTTTCGCGTAATGCAAAATCACCAAGATTAAACCTAACTACTTTAGCTTTGGTTTTGTCGAATCCACCTTTATCGTACCTGACACTAATTTCTATATTCTCTATTGCCTGCTGTCTTACACCAGAGATATCTACTTCTCTTTCGTCGATATTATCGAGTATCAACGAGTCGTAAGGTCTTTGCTGTTCTACCAATTGATAGTTCCAATGGACTCGATTTGGTCACGCGGTTGGTGGTGCAATTCGAAGCCAGCTGTATTTTGTCAATCGCGTCTAGCCACGATCGCCCGGTCGTTTTTATGATTATGAGCATAATTTTCAACGTACCCATAGTACGCACTACCAGTCTGTTGGCACTACTCGCATCGGTTGAGGTTAAGTGGAGTTTGGTGTTTACCATGACAGAAATCTTGGGGTTCTTTACCCGTAGAACACCACTCTTGATCCGCTATTGTCCGGCAAGGACAGTCGAATAAAAATATAGCATACTTAAGTGCTTTAACGATACTAAGAGAATCTACTTTACGAGTATGATGCAGATATGCGAATTTAGTGAAGACGTCGACCAAAACAATGACATATTCTTTCGAACCACTTTTACCGCTTAGTTTGTCCGTTATGTCCACGTAAACTGTATGCCAAGGTATGCTGGTCTTAGGTATAGGATGTAATTCAGCTTGTATTTTACCTGAATCGGCCTTCGAAACTTGACAAGCATGACAGTTCTCTGCGAATTTACGAACATACTTCGCCATTCCTTCGAACCAGTAATACTCGCACAGTTTCTCAAGCGTTTTATCCCAACCTAAGTGCATAATTGATTGTTGCACATGGTTAATAACGCACCACCTAAAACCTCTTGGGACAATGGGTAAGCAGAGAGTTCTGCCTCTTCTCTGTATTTTACGATGAAGAGTACCGGACCGTAATTCGTACGTATTCGCGACGTCTTCCGCGAGCTCTTCGTTCTGCAATTTGTTGACGACCTCAGAAATTTGTGGGTCGCGACGTTATTCCGCTAATAGCCAACCTTCGGAGGTTTCGGTCGGATTGATTTCCTTCTCTATGACTTCGTTGATCGTAGTGATCCAAGTCTACGGGATTTCGCGAGAAGAAATCTACGTGGGCCACTCGTTTACCGTTCCGGTACAGAATGTCAAAAGTAAAAGTTTGTAAGTAAGCCCATCACCTATGAACCCTGTTTTTTAAATTTGCTTTACTACTGGATGCCTTCAATTAATTACAATCGGTGACGACAAGAAATTCTCGTCCGTTTAGATAATGACGGAAATGTTTGACGGCGTTTACAACCGCTAACGTTTCTAGTTCATAGGAATGATATCTAGATTCCGCAGGGCTACTCCTTATACTGTAATATTCTATTACTCTACTTTTTACCTTCAATCTTGTGCATTAAAATAGCCTCGTGTCCATCCGAACTAGCGTCGGTATGAAGTCCTATCGGATAGTTCGCGTCAAATACCATTAACACCGGCGCGTCGATCAGGACGGAAATTACCTTTTGCCTTATTTTTCCATGCCTACCGTCCAAGTCGTGTTTTTATTACCGGAAGTAAGTGCATACAAGGGTTTCGTTACCCGTGAAGCTTTAGGGACGAATTTTCGGAAATAAAAGGTTAAACCTATGAACTGCCTGAGCTGTGTGACGGTCGTTGACGCAGGTAAAAAACTCAAGGCGTGTATTTTACCAGGACTGGAACGAATTTATCCGTCGTGAATTACATATCCCAAATAGAGTACCGACGTCTTTAGAAAAGAACATTTTGAAAAGTTAAAGGAGATTCCGGCTTTTACGAAGGTATCTAACACGGTGTGCAATCCTCTTAGAGCTGGATCTATCGAGTCGGCAATAATTAAGACATCATCCAAATAGACAACGTACGAATAGCACGTTGGCTGCCATACGTGTTTTCAAAGGAGTCTCAAGAATGATTTCTCGTTTCGTTTGTTCGTAACATTAAAATCACCAGCCGCTGCTGAGTACAACGAAGGAAAGTGTGGTACAGATCACTCCGATCAAATGGCCTCCCATGTGACTACAATCAGAAAAAGGGTCAAATGGTACAGACGACCTGGCATGCGACTCCCTCCGAGGATCTCCGTGGAAAACGCTTTGATGGTTTACAAAACTACAGCAAGGAAGAACACAAATACTAGAATATTCAGACAAGTATTAATTGCAGAGTTATTAGGGTTGTCCGAAAATGCAAGAATCCCCGTTCTCGACGGAGTCAGCGTAATATCGCAGTTCGGGGAAACGATTCCGAAAGAAACACCAGACGCGCACGCAACCATGCCATGCAATTAAAAAAAACGTCGAATGGACCGAACGAGGGCACACAGGAATTTGAAGAAGCAACAACTTATTGTCCAAATCGTCCAGCCGTAACCGATGCTGTATATTTCCTAAAATTAGGATGAATAGGGATTTGGCGAAGCCCGCTGGCCATGTCCAGGCTAATAAAATATCTCGCTTTTGCAATCTCGCGACTTGATCCGCAATAAAGGGTAAAGGATACCGATCCGCGACCGTATTTTCGTTTAGTTCTCGAAAATCTACCAATCGTCTATCTGAACCATCGTTCGTCTTCACGAGTAACACAGGGCTCGCGAACGGTGAATTACTAGGCCTTATGATTTTTGGCTCTAATTAATTCGCTTATTCTCTCACATACTATTCTGCGCTCTTCCTCGCGAAGTCCATTAGGTCTCCTTGTACGGTGATGTTAGGATCAATTAATTGTACTTCTAACTGGCCTGTATTTACGCGAGTACGTAGGAAACCCGTAACGAATGAATCTTTGAATCTTCGAAAAGAAAAATTAATCGACTTTCATCACTACCACGTACCTCATTGTCAACTTCATTAACATCGATCTCGTTTTCAGCGGTTTTATTACAGGCATTAATTATTTTTGTTTTACACGTAGCGAGGCTAGTTTGTGTAATATTACGCTAAAACCTTGACTTAAAATTTCACGATCAATCGCGACATCATATTTTAAATAACTATCAGCGAGGATATAAAAATTTATCTTTAATCATTAACACCTGCAACGAACAAGGTTTGAGAGGTACGTTTAATACAAATATTTCTTATTCCTCGCATTACTACTGTATCAATCGTTCCTTTGCCAGAAAATCTCAAGACTACGAGTTCTTTAATTAATGAACACTCGGCTCCAAAATCGGGGTAAAATGGAAACGACTCACCCGGATGGCTTGATCTACCAGTTGGTGCCTCTAATGCGTAGAAGTCGATTTGACACTCGTTATTGAAAGTATATTCAGGGCACTGCTTTCTAAGGGATTTTCCTCCATAATCAGATTGATAGCTGCGCGCCATGCAGCGGAGTTTCATGATTGCCCGCGGTTTCAGGATTAAAACGCGGTGGCGAAAAATTATTAGGTTCCACACTCGATTTTTGCACTAGCGACTGAATTAACTCGCGCACGATGGTCGTAAGCTTTTGCACTGTTATAACCGGCACTGATCCCACTTCTGATGTCGGGTTTACATTAGAATTAGAATAAGAGGCGTGAAACGAATCTTCGTTTGGACTACACGCGTCGATATGCAATAGAGAAGACATTGACTAGTGCAAGTACGACTATCACAGAACTGGACAAGTAACCGCGGCAATCAATCACTCGAGAAACTAATGACAATGATCCTAGCTTCCACAACGAATCCGCGGTCGACGGGATGACAGATTAACGTGCTGGCAAATTCTAAGTCGGACTCTTTGTACAGATTCTAAGTAACTCGCTAATACGACCTCACGAGAGAGAATGAATCTCCGTCGCGATGATGCTACAGAGGAAAACTATAATGGGGTGTGTCTAAGGACACGAGATGATCGGATTCGTCGAGGAAAGCCTTCGTTTAGAAAGTAAGGGAAATTGGCGTTGCTGCTAATTGGTCAATCTCCATATCGGTGGTTAGAAAAAGATGCTAGCCACCCTCGGGGGACAGTTGCTAGTGGGAGACGCCGTTCGTTGAAAAATAGGTCTCTCCTATCTTCCCGTAGCTGGGACAAAGACTGTTTGTTTGAGAGACTTTAGTCAACTAAATCCTAAGATTTATAACGGGCCCTCACTCTAGCTGAACATGTACTGTGGAGACGCATCGACATCTGGCGATCATCTTACTCGAAGAATAGGCTCTGCGTGTGGCGAGCTACGGGACAGAAACCGTTGGAATGTTTACTGTCACGTGCCGCCACAAATATTTCTTTTAAGGAGAGCTATAGAATTACTCCATACCTTTATTAGACAAAGCGTTCATCCCGTGACCGCGGCTACGTTCGGCGACAGACCGTCGCCTCGAGCCAAAGCTCACTATCACAAATCTCGAACAAATACAATTGGATCGAAAGACGACAATTGTTTAATTACGCCTATGATAGAATCTAGATTACGGTGTTAGGGGATTTTCCCGAAGTTCCAAAGGGGAGGCTCCGATGTCCTTTCATCTCCGACATATATATATATATATATATATATATATATATATATAAAACATTATATTTTGTAAATATCTGTATAGTAAAATAGTCCGTCCCTTATCTTGTTTGCTAGCGTCGGATTATTTTGTTATAGTGTCAGAACATTTCCTTCATTTTCCAGTTTCCTGTTGCCGTCTTGATTGTTTTGGTAGTATCTGGTTCAGTATTCTATAAGTATTCACTTAAGTTTGGTAGTAGGCTTCTTGTAACTGCTTCGGCTTTAATGTATATCTTCCGATGTGAGTAACGAGTTTCTTATTATTATCAATTTTTATTCCAAGATGGTTTACAACATTCTTCCCCTTTTTAGGTTATGATTGGTTACCTCGGTATTTATTACCTTTGATATTTTCATACAGTCGTATATTATGTTTTGCAAAGTTGGATCCGTAGCCATTCCTCGTGGAGTTCCTGCATGGATACTTCCTTCTACGATGATTGGTTGCATTCAAACCTCGTTAACTTATAAAGGTACCTTTTCTTGTTTGCTAAGACCATTCCAGTAGTATCAACTTCGATTCTTTGTACACGTTTACTCCAATTTGGTATTTGGTTTCTCATAAATGCATTGACCCTTGTATAAACTTCGATGTGAGTAGTGAATTATCGTTGTCACTCACTTAACCTATCTTAGTTATTTCTTGACTCTTCCTGCACTTATTAACTGATTTTATTTCTTCTTATTAAAGACTACTGAGTCAACACTGAGTTATTTCGTTATAACGTCACTACTTTTCTTGATTTTTCGGTTTTATTTTCCAATGGGCAACTGTAAGTCTGTTGTCGAGTATCAATTATTGATTGTTATCGTGCTTCATTTAGTTTAATTGTTATATGATTGTAAATCTTTAATAGCATTATTTTCTTCCATATATATTAAGGCAATTGAGGTTAGTTTATTCATTCGTTTCTGCTGACAGTCGTATACTATGTTCTACGGAGTGGGTCCACAACTTGTTTCTGCGAAATTCCTGTATGTACGTTTCCTTTTACGATGATTAATTGTGCACTAGGTGCTTTTAACTTTCACTGCTTTTAATTATTTTATTGAATTAACATGTTGTTTATTTAAATGATGGTTAGAACACACACATAATACTTTTCCTTTTTCTGCATGATTTGATAAGCACTGTCACACTTCCTTTGGTTTAGCCACAATATTGTTTGTATCGGAACGATTGGAGTTAATTCTTACATTTGTTTCAGCTGGCTGTCATACATTATGTTCTACGGATATGGACACATAACCTGTCTACGCACATACACTTCCTTCTACGATGAGTAATTGTTCACGAGGTATTTTTCACTTCCACTGTTTTGTAATTATTTTATTGAATTACACATTTTATATTTAATGGTTAGAACGCACATAATAATTTTTCTTTTTTTCCTTTTAGGTTACCTCCATTTGCAGTATTCGACAAGCAGTGTCGTTCCTTATACCACCGTACTACGTTGTCTCTTCAAATCGTTCTCGTGGTCTGTTTCGATTATGTGTTAGTTTTAACTTGTTCAAGTGTACTGTTCGTGGAATTCCTTTTACTTCGATCTTGACGTTTCGTGTGTGGATTCTGACAATAGTGCCTGGTTTATCGAAGTGTGTTAATATGCCTAGGTGTTTTATATATTTTATATCTGGTTGTATATAAGATATATTTTGTTTATTGTGGTTTTGTGTGACCATATTTGCTATATATTAAATTGTTTGATATTTCATATTTGTTATAAAAATGTGTATTCCTATCGTTCCATTCCTTATTCATGATATTATTGTGAGATTTGATTAAATTGCCGAATTGTAGGTTATCCTGATTATGTCGTGATTTATTAATTAATTTGCGAGTCACTTTTGGTTAATTGGTTCTTCATAGTTTATCCTTAGTCGAAATATGAAATTATAGGTTATGTTGTACTCTTTATATTTACTATTTCGTTAAAGTACCTATTTTTATTTTATTATCTGTTATTTGCCCTCGTATAGTAATTTTCTATATATGACTACATTTAATTAATCTTTTATTAAAAAATTTCCATTTTCATTGTACCGTGCATTCGTTTTGAATATTCGAATTGTCACTCGTATTATTTGTATATTATGGTTTTCCGTTTTTCGTTACGGCGCGTGCGTAGCGCGGGACGTGACAATACAACATAACCTAATACGTTATAACGTTATACCTTCTAACGTAATACGTTATAACATTATACCATATAACGTTATGTTATATAACGTAATACGTTATAACGTTATACCACATCACGAATTCCGCTATAACGTTATACCACATAACGATATGCTATACAACGTAATACGTTATAACGTTATACCATATAACGCTGTGTTATATAACGTAATACGTTATAACGTTATGCTATATAACGTAATCCGTTATAACGTTATACCATATAAGGTTATGTTATACAACGTAATGCGTTATAACGTTATACTATATAACGTTGTGTTATATAACGTAATACGTAATAACGTTGTGCTATAAAACGTAATTGTTTACAACGTTATACCATGTAACGTTATGTTACATAACGTAATGCGATATAACGTTAATCAACATAAGGTAATACGTTATAACGTTGTACCTTGTAAGGTAATACGTTATAACTTTATACCATATAACGATAAGTTATATAACGTCATACCTTGTAACGTGATGTTATATAACGTAATACGATATAACGTTATACAACATAACTTAATACGTTATAACGTTATACCTTCTTACGTAATACGTTATTACGTTATACCATATAACGTTATGTTGTATAACGTAGTGCGATAAACCACTATACAACAAAACCTAATACGTTATAACGTTATACCTTCTAACGTAATAGGTTATAACATTATACCATATAACGTTATGTTATATATCGTAATACGATATAACGTTATACCATATCACGAATTCCGCTATAACATTATACCATATAGCGTTATGTTATATAACGTAATAAGTTATAACGTTATACCATATAACGTTATGTTATATAACGTAATGCGTTATAACGTTATGTTATATAACGTAATAAGTTATAACGTTATACCATATAACGTTGTGTTATATAACGTAATGCGTTATAACGTTATACCATATAACGTTGTGTTATGTAACGTAATACGTAATAACGTTGTGCTATAAAACGTGATTGTTTGTAACGTTATACCATGTAACGTTATGTTATATTACGTAATGCGAAATAACGTTATTCAGCATAACGTAATACGTTATAACGTTGTACCTTGTAAGGTAATACGTTATAACATTATACCGTATATCGTTATGTTATACAACGTAATGCGTTATAACGTCATACTATATAACGTAATACGTTATAACATTATACCATATAAGGTTATGTTATACAACGTAATGCGTTATAACGTTATACTATATAGCGTAATACGTTATAGCGTTGTACCATATAACATTATGCTGCATAACGTAATGCATTATAACGTTATACTATATAACGTTATACGTTCTAACGTTATATCATATAACGGTATGTTATATTACGTAGTAAGTTATAACGTTATACCATATAACGTCGTGTCATGTAACGTAATACGTAATAACGTTATGCCATATAAGGTTATCACCCCTCTTTATGGATATCGAGAAAGCATTTGACAAAATAAACCACAGTAGTCTACTTCAATCAATCAGAAAACAATTCCCGGAGCAGATATACCATTTAATCAAATCTTACTTAAGCAACAGAACTTTTTCGGTACAAATTAAAGAAACATACTCTCAAGTTACAGACATCAAGGCAGGGGTTCCGCAAGGAAGCGTCTTGGGACCAATTCTATACACACTATACACGGCCAACATACCAACAACTACCAATAGCATAATACTGACATTTGCGGATGACACAGTTGTACTAGTCAGGCACACTAACACTGCAACAGCTGTCACATTGCTAGAAGAACATATTGTAAAAATAGAAAAGTGGCTTCAAGTTAAACAAATTAAAGCGAACCCTGATAAATGCAACCACATTACATTCACACTGCGAAAACAGATACCACCAAACATTACACTCAACGGCACGCATATAATACAAACAAGGCAAGTCAAATACCTTGGACTCCACTTTGATACACGATTCACGTGGAAGCAACATATGAAATCGATAAAAAGCAAAATACAAATAGCAAGGAGACAGATGTACTGGTTAACAAGTCGAAAATCTAAACTGAGTATAGAAAACAAATTAAAAATTTACAAAACCATTATAAAACCAATCTGGACGTACGGAATACCACTATGGGGTACAGCAGCAATGAGCCATATAACCAAATTAGAGGCAATGCAATCTAAAATACTCAGAACAATAGTAAACGCCCCATGGTACGTTAGAAACGAGGACATACGGAAAGACCTTGGAATACCAACGGTCAAGGAAGAGATTAGCAGATTCGCAAGAAGGTACAGAGAAAGAATAGCAACGCACCCGAACCGGCTGGCAGCGGAAACGATCATCACATTCATTGAGAGGAGATTAAAAAGGAAACACCCATCAGATCTCATAAAGGATATACCCTAACAAACACGAAGATGGTACCCCATTGGGGGTAGCAACCCACATGATAATAAACAGTTAAAAATTCCACCAAATGTTCCAATTGGACAAATTGTGAATATGAAATATTAAATAAAAAAATAAAGAAAAAATATAAGGTTATGTTAGACAACGTAATGCGTTATAACGTTATACTATATAACGTAACACGTTATAACGTCCTACCATATAACATTATGCTACATAACGTAATGCGTTATAACCTGATACTATATAACGTAATACGTTATAACGTTATATTATATAACGTAATACGTTATAACGTTGTACCTTGTAAGGAAATACGTGATAACTTTATACCATATATCGTTATGTTATAAAACGTAACGCGTTATAACGTTATACTATATAACGTAATACGTTATAACGTTATAGCATATAACGTTGTGTGATATAACGTAATGCGTTATAACGTTATACTATATAACGAAATAAGTTATAACGTTATAGCACATATCGTTATGTTTTGTAACGTAATGCGCTATAACGTTATACTATATAACGTAATACGTTATAACGTTATATCATATAACGTAATACGTTATAACGTTATGCTGTAAAACGTAATTGTTTATAACGTTATACCATATAACGTTCTGTTATATAACGTAGTGCGTTATAACGTCATACTATATAACGTAATTCGTTATAACGTTATACCATACAACGTTGTGTTGTATAACATAATGCGTTATAACGTTATTCATCATAACGTAATACGTTATAACGTTGTACCTTGTTAGGAAATACGTTATATTGTTACACCATACAACGTTATGTTATATAACGTAATGCGTTATAACGTTATACTATATAACGTAATACGTTATAACGTTGTACCTTGTAAGGTAATACGTTATAACTTTATACCATATAACGTTATGTTATATAACGTAATGCGATATAACGTTATTCATCATAACGTAATACGTTATAACGTTGTACCTTGTAAGGTAATACGTGATAACTTTATACCATATATCGTTATGTTACATAACGTAATGCGATATAACGTTATTCATCATAACGTAATACGTTATAACGTTGTACCTTGTTAGGTAATACGTTATAACTTTATACCATATAACGTTATGTTACATAACGTAATGCGTTATAATGTTATAACATTATACCACATAACGTTGTGTTATATAACGTAATGCGTTATATCGTTATACTATGTAACGTAATACGTTAAAACGTTATAACATATAAGGTTATGTTATACAACGTAATGCGATATAACGTTATACTATATAACGTAATACGTTATAGCGTTGTACCATATAACGTTGTGTCATATAACGTAATGCGTTATAACGTTGTACCATATAACGTTGTGTTATATAACGTAATGCGTTATAACATTATACCATGTAACGTAATACGTTATAACGTTATACCATACAACGTTGTGTTATATAACGTTATGCGTTATAACGTTATACTATATAATGTAATAAGTTATAACGTTATACCATATATCGTAATAAGTTATAACGTTATACCATATAACGTTGTGTTAATTAACGTAATGCGTTATAACGTTATACTATATAACGTAATACGTTATAGCGTTGTACCATATAACGTTGTGTTATATAACGTAATGCGTTATAACGTTATACCATACAACGTTGTGTTATATAACGTAATACGTTATAACGTTATGTTATGTAATGTAATAAGTTATAACGCTGTACCTTACAACGTATGTTATATAACGTAATACGTTATAACGTTATACTATATAACGTGATTGTTTATAAAGTAATACCATATAACGATATGTTATATAACGTAATACATTATGACGTTATGTTATATAATGTAATGCGAGATAACGTTATACAATATAACGTAATACGTTATAACGTTATACCTTCTAACGTAATACGTTATAACATTGCACCATATAACGTTACGTTATATAACGTAATGCGGCATAATGTTATACAAAATAACGTAATACGTTATGACGTTATACCTTCTAACGTAATGCGTTATGACGTTATGCCATATAACGTTATGTTATATAACGTAATGCGTTATAATGTTATACTGTAAAACGTAATTCTTTATAACGTTGTACCATATAACGCTGTGTTATTTAACGCAATGCGTTGTAACCTTATACTATATAACGTAATACGTTATATCGTTACACCATACAACGTTATGTTATATAACGTAATGCGTTATAACGTTATACTATATAACGTAATAAGTTATAACGTTATACCATATAACGTAATAAGTTATAACGTTATACCATATAACGTTTTGTTATTTAACGTAATGCGTTATAACGTTATACTATATAACGTAATACGTTATAGCGATGTACCATATAACGTAGAGTTATATAACGTAATGCGTTATAACGTTATACCATACAACGTTTTGTTATATAACGTAATACGTTATAACGTTATGTTATGTAATGTAATAAGTTATAACCTTATACCATATAACGTTGTGTTATTTAACGTAATGCGTTATAACGTTATACTATATAACGTAATACGCTATAACGCTGTACCTTACAACGTATGTTATATAACGTAATACGTTATAACGTTATACTATATAACGTGATTGTTTATAAAGTTATACCATATAACGATATGTTATATAACGTAATACATTATGACGTTATGTTATATAACGTAATGCGAGATAACGTTATACAATATAACGTAATACTTCATAACGTTATACCTTCTAACGTAATACGTTATAACATTACACCATATAACGTTACGTTATATAACGTAATGCGGCATAATGTTATACAAAATAACGTAATACGTTATGACGTTATACCTTCTAACGTAATGCGTTATGACGTTATGCCATATAACGTTATGTTATATAACGTAATGCGTTATAATGTTATACTGTAAAACGTAATTCTTTATAACGTTGTACCATATAACGTTGTGTTATTTAACGCAATGCGTTGTAGCATTATACCATATAACGTTGTGTTATATAACGTAATGCGTTATAACGTAATTCATCATAACGTAATACGTTATAACGTTGTACCTTGTTAGGTAATACGTTATATCGTTACACCATACAACGTTATGTTATATAACGTAATGCGTCATAACGTTATACTATATAACGTAATACGTTATAACGTTATACCTTGTAAGGTATTACGTTATAACTTTATACCATATAACGTAATGTTACATATCGTAATAAGTCATAACGTTATACTATATAACGTAATACGTTTTAACGTTATACCTTATAACGTTATGTTATATAACGTAATACGATATAACGTTATACAATGTATCGTAATACGTTATAACGTTATACCTTCTAGCGTATCACGATATAACGTTATACCATATAACGTTATGTAATATAACATAATGCGTTATGACGTTATACTATATAACGTAATACGTTTTAACGTTATACCTTCAAACGTAACACGTTATAACATTACACCATATAATGTTATGTAATATAACGGAATCCGTTATAACGTTATACCATATACCGAGGTACGTTATAACGTTTAACCGTATACCTTTATGCTATATAACGTAATACGTTTTAACGTTATACCTTATAACGTTATGTTATATAACGTAATACGATATAACGTTATACAATGTATCGTAATACGTTATAACGTTATACCTTCTAGCGTATCACGATATAACGTTATACCATATAACGTTATGTAATATAACATAATGCGTTATGACGTTATACTATATAACGTAATACGTTTTAACGTTATACCTTCAAACGTAACACGTTATAACATTATACCATATAGCGTTATGTTATATAACGTAATAAGTTATAACGTTATACCATATATCGCAGTACGTTATAACGTTTTACCGTATACCAGTATGCTACATAACGTAATGCGATATAAAGTTACTCTATATAACGTAATACGTTATAACTTTATACCTTATAACGTTATGTTATATAACGTAATGCGATATCACGTTATACAATATAACGCAATACGTTAGAACGTTATACCTTATAACGTAACACGTTATATCATTAACCATATAACGTTACGTTATATAACGTAATAAGTTATATCGTTATTCTATATAACGTAATGCGGTATAACGTTATACTATATAACGTAACACGTTATAACTTTATACCTTATAACGTTATGTTATATAACTTAATAAGTTATAAGGTTATACCATATATCGCAGTACGTTATAACGTTTTACCGTATAACATTATGCTACATAACGTAATGCGTTATAACGTTATACTACATAACGTAACACGTTATAACTTTATACTTTATAACGTTATGTTATATAACGTAATACGATATAACGTTATACAATGTATCGTAATACGTTATAACGTTATACCTTCTAGCGTATCACGATATAACGTTATACCATATAACGTTATGTAATATAACATAATGCGTTATGACGTTACACTATATAACGTAACACGTTATAACTTTATACCTTATAACGTTATGTTATATAACGTAATAAGTTATAACGTTATACTATATAACGTAAACCGTTTTAACGTTATGCCTTATAACGTTATGTTATATAACGTAATACGATATAACGTTATACAATGTATCGTAATACGTTATAACGTTTTACCTTCTAGCGTATCACGTCATAACGTTATACCATATAACGTTATGTTATATAACATAATGCGTTATAACGTTATACTATATAACGTAATACGTTTTAACGTTATACCTTCAAACGTAACACGTTATAACAATACACCATATAACGTTATGTAATATAACGGAATCCGTTATAACGTTATACCATATACCGAGGTACGTTATAACGTTTAACCGTATACCTTTATGCTACATAACGTAATGCGTTATAACGTTATACTATATAACGCAATACGTTATAACTTTATATCTTATAACGTTATGTTATATAACGCAATGCGATATAACGTTATACAATATAACGCAATACGTTAGAACGTTATACCTTATACCGTAACACGTTATATCATTATACCATATAACGTTATGTTATATAACGTAATAAGTTATAACGTTATGCTATATAACGTAATACGTTTTAACGTTGTACCTTCTAACGTAACACGTTATAACATTATACCATATAGCGTTATGTTATATAACGTAATAAGTTATAACGTTATACCATATATCGCAGTACGTTATAACGTTTTACCGTATAACATTATGCTACATAACGTAATGCGTTATAACGTTATACTATATAACGTAATACGTTATAACTTTATACCTTATAACGTTATGTTATGTAACGTAATGCGATATAACGTTATACAGTTTAACGCAATACGTTAGAACGTTATAGCTTATAACGTAACACGTTATATCATTATACCATATAACGTTATGTTATATAACGTAATAAGTCATAACGTTATACTATATAACGTAATACGTTTTAACGTTATACCTTATAACGTTATGTTATATAACGTAATACGATATAACGTTATACAATGTATCGTAATACGTTATAACGTTATACCTTCCAGCGTATCACGTTATAACGTTATACCATATAACGTTATGTAATATAACATAATGCGTTATAACGTTATACTATATAACGTAATACGTTTTAACGTTATACCTTCAAACGTAACACGTTATAACAATACACCATATAACGTTATATAATATAACGGAATCCGTTATAACGTTATACCATATACCGAGGTACGTAATAACGTTTAACCGTATACCTTTATGCTACATAACGTAATGCGTTATAACGTTATACTATATAACGCAATACGTTATAACTTTATACCTTATAACGTTATGTTATATAACGCAATGCGATATAACGTTATACAATATAACGCAATACGTTAGAACGTTATACCTTATAACGTAACACGTTATATCATTATACCATATAACGTTATGTTATATAACGTAATAAGTTATAACGTTATACTATATAACGTAATACGTTTTTACGTTATACCTTCTAACGTAACACGTTATAACATTATACCATATAGCGTTATGTTATATAACGTAATAAGTTGTAACGTTATACCATATATCGCAATACGTTATAACGTTTTACCGTATAACATTATGCTACATAACGTAATGCGTTATAACGTTATACTACATAACGTAACACGTTATAACTTTATACTTTATAACGTTATGTTATATAACGTAATACGATATAACGTTATACAATGTAACGTAATACGTTATAACGTTATACCTTTCTAACGTAACACGTTATATCATTATACCATATAACGTTACGTTATATAACATAATGCGTTATAACGTTATACTATATAACTTAATACGTTTTAACGTTATACTATATAACGTAACACGTTATAACTTTATACCTTATAACGGTATGTTATATAACGTAATACGATATAACGTTATACAATGTAACGTAGTACGTTATAACGTTACACTATATAACGTAACACGTTATATCATTATACCATATAACGTTATGTTATATAACGTAATAAGTTATGACGTTATACTATATAACGTAATACGTTTTAACGTTATACCTTATAACGTTATGTTATATAACGTAATACGATATAACGTTATACAATGTATCGTAATACGTTATAACGTTATACCTTCTAGTGTAACACGTTATAACGTTATACCATGTAACGTTATGTTATATAACATAATGCGTTATAACCTTATACTATATAACGTAATACGTTTTAACGTTATACCTTCTAACGCAACACGTTATGACATTACACTGTATAACGTTATGTAATATAACGGAATCCGTTATAACGTTATACCATATACCGAGGTACGTTATAACGTTTAAGCGTATACCCTTATGCTTCATAACGTAATGCGTTATAACGTTATACTATATAACGCAATACGTTATAACTTTATACCTTATAACGTTATGTTATATAACGCAATGCGATATAACGTTATACAATATAACGCAATACGTTAGAACGTTATACCTTATAACGTAACACGTTATATCATTATACCTTATAACGTTATGTTATATAACGTAATAAGTTATAAAGTTATACTATATAACGTAATACGCTTTAACGCTATACCTTATAACGTTATGTTATATAACGTAATACGATATAACGTTATACAATGTAATGTAATACGTTATAACGTTATACCTTCTAACGTAACACGTTATAACATTATACCATATAGCGCTATGTTATATAACGTAATAAGTTATAACGTTATACCATATATCGCAGTACGTTATAACGTTTTACCGTATAACATAAGACTACATAACGTAATGCTCTATAACGTTATACTATATAACGTAACACGTTATAACTTTATACCTTATAACGTTATGTTATATATAATAATGCGATATAACGTTATACAGTATAACGTAATACGTTATAACGTTATACCTTCTAACGTAACACGTTATAACATTATACCATATAACGCTATGTGATATAACGTAATAAGTTAAAAAGTTATACCATACATCGTATTCCGCTATAACGTTATACCATATAACGTTATGTTATATAACGTAATGCGATATAACGTTCCACAATATAACGTGTTACGTTATAACGTCATACCTTCTAACGTAAAAAGTTATAACATTATACCATATAACGTTATGTATTATAACGGAATACGTTATAACGTTATACCATATACCGAGGTACGTTATAACGTTTAACCGTATACCATTATGCTACATAACGTAATGCGTTATAACGTTATACTATATAACGTAATACGTTATAACTTTATACCTTATAACGTTATGTTATATAACGTAATACGAAATAACGTTATACAATGTAACGTAATACGTTATAACGTTATACCTTCTAACGTACCACGTTATATCATTATACCATATAACGTTATGTTATATAAAGTAATAAGTTATAACGTTATACTATATAACGTAATACGTTTTAACGTTATACCTTATAACGTTATGTTATATAACGTAATACGAAATAACGTTATACTATATAACGTAATACGTTTTTACGTTATACCTTCTAACGTAACACGTTATAACATTATACCATATAGCGTTATGTTATATAACGTAATAAGTTGTAACGTTATACCATATATCGCAATACGTTATAACGTTTTACCGTATAACATTATGCTACATAACGTAATGCGTTATAACGTTATACTACATAACGTAACACGTTATAACTTTATACTTTATAACGTTATGTTATATAACGTAATACGATATAACGTTATACAATGTAACGTAATACGTTATAACGTTATACCTTTCTAACGTAACACGTTATATCATTATACCATATAACGTTACGTTATATAACATAATGCGTTATAACGTTATACTATATAACTTAATACGTTTTAACGTTATACTATATAACGTAACACGTTATAACTTTATACCTTATAACGGTATGTTATATAACGTAATACGATATAACGTTATACAATGTAACGTAGTACGTTATAACGTTACACTATATAACGTAACACGTTATATCATTATACCATATAACGTTATGTTATATAACGTAATAAGTTATGACGTTATACTATATAACGTAATACGTTTTAACGTTATACCTTATAACGTTATGTTATATAACGTAATACGATATAACGTTATACAATGTATCGTAATACGTTATAACGTTATACCTTCTAGTGTAACACGTTATAACGTTATACCATGTAACGTTATGTTATATAACATAATGCGTTATAACCTTATACTATATAACGTAATACGTTTTAACGTTATACCTTCTAACGCAACACGTTATGACATTACACTGTATAACGTTATGTAATATAACGGAATCCGTTATAACGTTATACCATATACCGAGGTACGTTATAACGTTTAAGCGTATACCCTTATGCTTCATAACGTAATGCGTTATAACGTTATACTATATAACGCAATACGTTATAACTTTATACCTTATAACGTTATGTTATATAACGCAATGCGATATAACGTTATACAATATAACGCAATACGTTAGAACGTTATACCTTATAACGTAACACGTTATATCATTATACCTTATAACGTTATGTTATATAACGTAATAAGTTATAAAGTTATACTATATAACGTAATACGCTTTAACGCTATACCTTATAACGTTATGTTATATAACGTAATACGATATAACGTTATACAATGTAATGTAATACGTTATAACGTTATACCTTCTAACGTAACACGTTATAACATTATACCATATAGCGTTATGTTATATAACGTAATAAGTTATAACGTTATACCATATATCGCAGTACGTTATAACGTTTTACCGTATAACATAAGACTACATAACGTAATGCTCTATAACGTTATACTATATAACGTAACACGTTATAACTTTATACCTTATAACGTTATGTTATATATAATAATGCGATATAACGTTATACAGTATAACGTAATACGTTATAACGTTATACCTTCTAACGTAACACGTTATAACATTATACCATATAACGCTATGTGATATAACGTAATAAGTTAAAAAGTTATACCATACATCGTATTCCGCTATAACGTTATACCATATAACGTTATGTTATATAACGTAATGCGATATAACGTTCCACAATATAACGTGTTACGTTATAACGTCATACCTTCTAACGTAAAAAGTTATAACATTATACCATATAACGTTATGTATTATAACGGAATACGTTATAACGTTATACCATATACCGAGGTACGTTATAACGTTTAACCGTATACCATTATGCTACATAACGTAATGCGTTATAACGTTATACTATATAACGTAATACGTTATAACTTTATACCTTATAACGTTATGTTATATAACGTAATACGAAATAACGTTATACAATGTAACGTAATACGTTATAACGTTATACCTTCTAACGTACCACGTTATATCATTATACCATATAACGTTATGTTATATAAAGTAATAAGTTATAACGTTATACTATATAACGTAATACGTTTTAACGTTATACCTTATAACGTTATGTTATATAACGTAATACGAAATAACGTTATACAATGTAACGTAATACGTTATAACGTTATACCTTCTAACGTAACACGTTATAACATTATACCATATAACGTTATGTTATATAACATAATGCGTTATAACGTTATACAAGGTAACGTAATACGTTATAACGTTATACCTTCTAACCAAACACGTTATAACATTATACCATATAACGTTATGTTATATAACATAATGCGTTATAACGTTATACTATATAACGTAATACGTTTTAACGTTATACCTTCTAACGTAACACGTTATAACGTTATAGCATGCAGCGTTATGTTATATGACGTAATAAGTTATAACGTTATACCATATATCGCAGTACGTTATAACGTTTTACCGTATAACATAATCCTACATAACGTAATGCGTTATAACGTTATACTACATAACGTAACACGTTATAACTTCATACCTTATAACGTTATGTTATGTAACATAATGCGTTATAACGTTATACTATATAACGTATTACGTTTTAACGTTATACCTTCTAACGTAACACGTTATAACATTGTACCATATAGCGTTATGTTATATAACGTAATATGTTATAACGTTATACCATATATCGCAGTACGTTACAACGTTTTACCGTATAACATTATGCTACATAACGTAATACGTTATAACGTTATACCTTCTAACGTAACACGTTATAACTTTATACCTTATAACATTATGTTATATAACGTAATAAGTTATAAAGTTATACCATACATCGTATTCCGCTATAACGTTATACCATATAACGTTATGTTATATAACGTAATGCGATATAACGTTACACAATATAACGTGTTACGTTATAACGTCATACCTTCCTACGTAACACGTTATAACACTATACCATATAACGTTATGTTATATAACATAATGCGTTATAACGTTATACTATATAACGTAATACGTTTTAACGTTCTACCTTCTAGCGTAACACGTTATAACATTATACCATATAGCGTTATGTTATGTAACGTAATAAGTTATAACCTTATACCATATATCGCAGTACGTTATAACGTTTTACCGTATAACATAATGCTAAATAACGTAATGCGTTATATCCTTATACTATATAACGTTACACGTTATAACTTTATACCTTATAACGTTATGTTATATAACGTAATCCGAAATAACGTTATACAATGTAACGTAATACGTTATAACGTTATGCCTTCCAACGTAACACGTTATAACATTATACCATATAACGTTATGTTATATAACATAATGCGTTATAACGTTATACTATATAACGTAATACGTTTTAACGTTATTCCTTCTAACGTAACACGTTATAACATTATACCATATAGCGTTATGTTACATAACGTAATAAGTTATAACGTTATACCATATATCGCAGTACGTTATAACGTTTTACAGTATAACATTATGCTACATAACGTAATACGTTATAACGTTATACCTTCTAACGTAACACGTTATAACTTTATACCTTATAACGTTATGTTATATAACGTAATAAGATATAACGTTACACAATATAACGTGTTACGTTATAACGTCATACCTTCTAACGTAACGCGTTATAACACTATACCATATAACGTTATGTTATATAACATAATGCGTTATAACGTTATACTATATAACGTAATACGTTTTAACGTTCTACCTTCTAGCGTAACACGTTATAACATTATACCATATAACGTTATGTATTATAACGGAATACGTTATAACCTTATACCATATACCGAGGTACGTTATAACGTTTAACCGTATACCATTATGCTACATAACGTAATGCTTTATAACGTTATACTATATAACGTAATACGTTATAACTTTATACCTTATTACGTTATTTTATGTAACGTAATGCGATATAACGTTAAACAATATAACGCAATACGTTAGAACGTTATACCTTATAACGTAACACGTTATATCATTATACCATATAACGTTATGTTATATAACGTAATAAGTTATAACGTTATACTATATAACGTAATACGTTTTAACGTTAAACCTTATAACGTTATGTTATATAACGTAAGACGGAATAACGTTATACAATGTAACGTAATACGTTATAACGTTATACCTTATAACGTAACACGTTATAACATTACACCATATAACGTTATGTAATATAACGGAATACGTTATAACGTTATACCATATACCGAGATACGTTATTACGTTTAACCGTATACCATTATGCTACCTAACGTAATGCGTTATAAAGTTATTCTATATAACGTAATACGTTATAACTTTATACCTTCTAACGTAACACGTTATAAATTTATACCATATAACGTTATGTTATATAACATAATGCGTTGTAACGTTACACTATATAACGTAATACGTTTTAACGTTATACTATATAACGTAACACGTTATAACATTATACCTTCTAACGTTATGTTATATAACGTTATACGAAATAACGTTATACAATGTAACGTAATACGTTATAACGTTATACCTTCTAACGTAACACGTTATAAATTTATACCATATAACGTTATGTTATATAACATAATGCGTTGTAACGTTACACTATATAACGTAATACGTTTTAACGTTATTCCTTTTAACGTAACACGATATAACATCATACCATATAGCGATATATTACATAACGTAATAAGATATAACGTCATACCATATATCGCAGTACGTTATAACGTTTTACCGTATAACATTATGCTACATAACGTAATGCGTTATAACCATACACTATATAACGTAACACGTTATAACTTTACACCTTATAACGTTATGTTATATAACATAATGCGTTATAACGTTATACTATATAACGTAATACGTTTTAACGTTCTACCTTCTAACGTAACTCGTTATAACATTACACCATACAACGTTATGTAATATAACGGAATACGTTATAACGTTATACCATATACCGAGGTACCTTATAACGTTTAACCGTATACCATTATGCTACATAACGTAATGCGTTATAAAGTTATTCTATATAGCGTAATACGTTATAACTTTATACCTTATAACGTTATGTTATATAACGTAATACGAAATAACGTTATACAATGTAACGTAATACGATATAACGTTATACCTTCTA
Source organism: Bombus hypnorum (assembly GCA_911387925.2). Lineage (NCBI taxonomy): Eukaryota > Metazoa > Arthropoda > Insecta > Hymenoptera > Apidae > Bombus > Bombus hypnorum. Next base: position 2,512,905 of record OU427027.1, read on the forward strand.
ACGTACCACGTTATATCATTATACCATATAACGTTATGTTATATAAAGTAATAAGTTATAACGTTATACTATATAACGTAATACGTTTTAACGTTATACCTTATAACGTTATGTTATATAACGTAATACGAAATAACGTTATACAATGTAACGTAATACGTTATAACGTTATACCTTCTAACGTAACACGTTATAACATTATACCATATAACGTTATGTTATATAACATAATGCGTTATAACGTTATACAAGGTAACGTAATACGTTATAACGTTATACCTTCTAACCAAACACGTTATAACATTATACCATATAACGTTATGTTATATAACATAATGCGTTATAACGTTATACTATATAACGTAATACGTTTTAACGTTATACCTTCTAACGTAACACGTTATAACGTTATAGCATGCAGCGTTATGTTATATGACGTAAAAGTTATAACGTTATACCATATATCGCAGTACGTTATAACGTTTTACCGTATAACATAATCCTACATAATGTAATGCGTTATAACGTTATACTACATAACGTAACACGTTATAACTTCATACCTTATAACGTTATGTTATGTAACATAATGCGTTATAACGTTATACTATATAACGTATTACGTTTTAACGTTATACCTTCTAACGTAACACGTTATAACATTGTACCATATAGCGTTATGTTATATAACGTAATATGTTATAACGTTATACCATATATCGCAGTACGTTACAACGTTTTACCGTATAACATTATGCTACATAACGTAATACGTTATAACGTTATACCTTCTAACGTAACACGTTATAACTTTATACCTTATAACATTATGTTATATAACGTAATAAGTTATAAAGTTATACCATACATCGTATTCCGCTATAACGTTATACCATATAACGTTATGTTATATAACGTAATGCGATATAACGTTACACAATATAACGTGTTACGTTATAACGTCATACCTTCCTACGTAACACGTTATAACACTATACCATATAACGTTATGTTATATAACATAATGCGTTATAACGTTATACTATATAACGTAATACGTTTTAACGTTCTACCTTCTAGCGTAACACGTTATAACATTATACCATATAGCGTTATGTTTTGTAACGTAATAAGTTATAACCTTATACCATATATCGCAGTACGTTATAACGTTTTACCGTATAACATAATGCTAAATAACGTAATGCGTTATATCCTTATACTATATAACGTTACACGTTATAACTTTATACCTTATAACGTTATGTTATATAACGTAATCCGAAATAACGTTATACAATGTAACGTAATACGTTATAACGTTATGCCTTCCAACGTAACACGTTATAACATTATACCATATAACGTTATGTTATATAACATAATGCGTTATAACGTTATACTATATAACGTAATACGTTTTAACGTTATTCCTTCTAACGTAACACGTTATAACATTATACCATATAGCGTTATGTTACATAACGTAATAAGTTATAACGTTATACCATATATCGCAGTACGTTATAACGTTTTACAGTATAACATTATGCTACATAACGTAATACGTTATAACGTTATACCTTCTAACGTAACACGTTATAACTTTATACCTTATAACGTTATGTTATATAACGTAATAAGATATAACGTTACACAATATAACGTAATACGTTTTAACGTTATACCTTATAACGTTATGTTATATAACGTAATACGAAATAACGTTATACAATGTAACGTAATACGTTATAACGTTATACCTTCTAACGTAACACGTTATAACATTATACCATATAACGTTATGTTATATAACATAATGCGTTATAACGTTATACAAGGTAACGTAATACGTTATAACGTTATACCTTCTAACCAAACACGTTATAACATTATACCATATAACGTTATGTTATATAACATAATGCGTTATGACGTTATACTATATAACGTAATACGTTTTAACGTTATACCTTCTAACGTAACACGTTATAACATTATACCATATAGCGTTATGTTACATAACGTAATAAGTTATAACGTTATACCATATATCGCAGTACGTTATAACGTTTTACAGTATAACATTATGCTACATAACGTAATACGTTATAACGTTATACCTTCTAACGTAACACGTTATAACTTTATACCTTATAACGTTATGTTATATAACGTAATAAGATATAACGTTACACAATATAACGTAATACGTTTTAACGTTATACCTTATAACGTTATGTTATATAACGTAATAAGATATAACGTTACACAATATAACGTGTTACGTTATAACGTCATACCTTCTAACGTAACGCGTTATAACACTATACCATATAACGTTATGTTATATAACATAATGCGTTATAACGTTATACTATATAACGTAATACGTTTTAACGTTCTACCTTCTAGCGTAACACGTTATAACATTATACCATATAACGTTATGTATTATAACGGAATACGTTATAACCTTATACCATATACCGAGGTACGTTATAACGTTTAACCGTATACCATTATGCTACATAACGTAATGCTTTATAACGTTATACTATATAACGTAATACGTTTTAACGTTAAACCTTATAACGTTATGTTATATAACGTAAGACGGAATAACGTTATACAATCTAACGTAATACGTTATAACTTTATACCTTATAACGTAACACGTTATAACATTACACCATATAACGTTATGTAATATAACGGAATACGTTATAACGTTATACCATATACCGAGATACGTTATTACGTTTAACCGTATACCATTATGCTACCTAACGTAATGCGTTATAAAGTTATTCTATATAACGTAATACGTTATAACTTTATACCTTCTAACGTAACACGTTATAAATTTATACCATATAACGTTATGTTATATAACATAATGCGTTGTAACGTTACACTATATAACGTAATACGTTTTAACGTTATACTATATAACGTAACACGTTATAACATTATACCTTCTAACGTTATGTTATATAACGTTATACGAAATAACGTTATACAATGTAACGTAATACGTTATAACGTTATACCTTCTAACGTAACACGTTATAAATTTATACCATATAACGTTATGTTATATAACATAATGCGTTGTAACGTTACACTATATAACGTAATACGTTTTAACGTTATTCCTTTTAACGTAACACGATATAACATCATACCATATAGCGATATATTACATAACGTAATAAGATATAACGTCATACCATATATCGCAGTACGTTATAACGTTTTACCGTATAACATTATGCTACATAACGTAATGCGTTATAACCATACACTATATAACGTAACACGTTATAACTTTACACCTTATAACGTTATGTTATATAACATAATGCGTTATAACGTTATACTATATAACGTAATACGTTTTAACGTTCTACCTTCTAACGTAACTCGTTATAACATTACACCATACAACGTTATGTAATATAACGGAATACGTTATAACGTTATACCATATACCGAGGTACCTTATAACGTTTAACCGTATACCATTATGCTACATAACGTAATGCGTTATAAAGTTATTCTATATAGCGTAATACGTTATAACTTTATACCTTATAACGTTATGTTATATAACGTAATACGAAATAACGTTATACAATGTAACGTAATACGATATAACGTTATACCTTCTAACGTACCACGTTATATCATTATACCATATAACGTTATGTTATATAAAGTAATAAGTTATAACGTTATACTATATAACGTAATACGTTTTAACGTTATACCTTATAACGTTATGTTATATAACGTAATACGAAATAACGTTATACAATGTAACGTAATACGTTATAACGTTATACCTTCTAACGTAACACGTTATAACATTATACCATATAACGTTATGTTATATAACATAATGCGTTATAACGTTATACAAGGTAACGTAATACGTTATAACGTTATACCTTCTAACCAAACACGTTATAACATTATACCATATAACGTTATGTTATATAACATAATGCGTTATAACGTTATACTATATAACGTAATACGTTTTAACGTTATACCTTCTAACGTAACACGTTATAACGTTATAGCATGCAGCGTTATGTTATATGACGTAAAAGTTATAACGTTATACCATATATCGCAGTACGTTATAACGTTTTACCGTATAACATAATCCTACATAACGTAATGCGTTATAACGTTATACTACATAACGTAACACGTTATAACTTCATACCTTATAACGTTATGTTATGTAACATAATGCGTTATAACGTTATACTATATAACGTATTACGTTTTAACGTTATACCTTCTAACGTAACACGTTATAACATTGTACCATATAGCGTTATGTTATATAACGTAATATGTTATAACGTTATACCATATATCGCAGTACGTTACAACGTTTTACCGTATAACATTATGCTACATAACGTAATACGTTATAACGTTATACCTTCTAACGTAACACGTTATAACTTTATACCTTATAACATTATGTTATATAACGTAATAAGTTATAAAGTTATACCATACATCGTATTCCGCTATAACGTTATACCATATAACGTTATGTTATATAACGTAATGCGATATAACGTTACACAATATAACGTGTTACGTTATAACGTCATACCTTCCTACGTAACACGTTATAACACTATACCATATAACGTTATGTTATATAACATAATGCGTTATAACGTTATACTATATAACGTAATACGTTTTAACGTTCTACCTTCTAGCGTAACACGTTATAACATTATACCATATAGCGTTATGTTTTGTAACGTAATAAGTTATAACCTTATACCATATATCGCAGTACGTTATAACGTTTTACCGTATAACATAATGCTAAATAACGTAATGCGTTATATCCTTATACTATATAACGTTACACGTTATAACTTTATACCTTATAACGTTATGTTATATAACGTAATCCGAAATAACGTTATACAATGTAACGTAATACGTTATAACGTTATGCCTTCCAACGTAACACGTTATAACGTTATACCATATAACGTTATGTTATATAACATAATGCGTTATAACGTTATACTATATAACGTAATACGTTTTAACGTTATTCCTTCTAACGTAACACGTTATAACATTATACCATATAGCGTTATGTTACATAACGTAATAAGTTATAACGTTATACCATATATCGCAGTACGTTATAACGTTTTACAGTATAACATTATGCTACATAACGTAATACGTTATAACGTTATACCTTCTAACGTAACACGTTATAACTTTATACCTTATAACGTTATGTTATATAACGTAATAAGATATAACGTTACACAATATAACGTGTTACGTTATAACGTCATACCTTCTAACGTAACGCGTTATAACACTATACCATATAACGTTATGTTATATAACATAATGCGTTATAACGTTATACTATATAACGTAATACGTTTTAACGTTCTACCTTCTAGCGTAACACGTTATAACATTATACCATATAACGTTATGTATTATAACGGAATACGTTATAACCTTATACCATATACCGAGGTACGTTATAACGTTTAACCGTATACCATTATGCTACATAACGTAATGCTTTATAACGTTATCCTATATAACGTAATACGTTATAACTTTATACCTTATTACGTTATTTTATGTAACGTAATGCGATATAACGTTAAACAATATAACGCAATACGTTAGAACGTTATACCTTATAACGTAACACGTTATATCATTATACCATATAACGTTATGTTATATAACGTAATAAGTTATAACGTTATACTATATAACGTAATACGTTTTAACGTTAAACCTTATAACGTTATGTTATATAACGTAAGACGGAATAACGTTATACAATGTAACGTAATACGTTATAACGTTATACCTTCTAACGTAACACGTTATAACATTATACCATATAACGTTATGTTATATAACGTAATAAGTTATAAAGTTATACCATACATCGTATTCCGCTATAACGTTATACCATATAACGTTATGTTATATAACGTAATGCGATATGACGTTACACAATATAACGTGTTACGTAATAACGTTTAACCGTATACCTTTATGCTACATAACGTAATGCGTTATAACGTTATACTATATAACGTAATACGTTTTAACGTTAAACCTTATAACGTTATGTTATATAACGTAAGACGGAATAACGTTATACAATGTAACGTAATGCGATATAACGTTATACAATATAACGCAATACGTTAGAACGTTATACCTTATAACGTAACACGTTATATCATTATACCATATAACGTTATGTTATATAACGTAATGCGTTATATCCTTATACTATATAACGTTACACGTTATAACTTTATACCTTATAACGTTATGTTATATAACGTAATCCGAAATAACGTTATACAATGTAACGTAATACGTTATAACGTTATACCTTCCAGCGTATCACGTTATAACGTTATACCATATAACGTTATGTAATATAACATAATGCGTTATAACGTTATACTATATAACGTAATACGTTTTAACGTTATACCTTCAAACGTAACACGTTATAACAATACACCATATAACGTTATGTAATATAACGGAATCCGTTATAACGTTATACCATATACCGAGGTACGTAATAACGTTTAACCGCATACCTTTATGCTACATAACGTAATGCGTTATAACGTTATACTATATAACGCAATACGCTATAACTTTATACCTTATAACGTTATGTTATATAACGCAATGCGATATAACGTTATACAATATAACGCAATACGTTAGAACGTTATACCTTATAACGTAACACGTTCTATCATTATACCATATAACGTTATGTTATATAACGTAATAAGTTATAACGTTATACTATATAACGTAATACGTTTTAACGTTATACCTTCTAACGTAACACGTTATAACATTATACCATATAGCGTTATGTTATATAACGTAATAAGTTGTAACGTTATACCATATATCGCAATACGTTATAACGTTTTACCGTATAACATTATGCTACATAACGTAATGCGTTATAACGTTATACTACATAACGTAACACGTTATAACTTTATACTTTATAACGTTATGTTATATAACGTAATACGATATAACGTTATACAATGTAACGTAATATGTTATAACGTTATACCTTTCTAACGTAACACGTTATATCATTATACCATATAACGTTACGTTATATAACATAATGCGTTATAACGTTATACTATATAACGTAATACGTTTTAACGTTATACTATATAACGTAACACGTTATAACTTTATACCTTATAACGGTATGTTGTATAACGTAATACGATATAACGTTATACAATGTAACGTAGTACGTTATAACGTTACACTATATAACGTAACACGTTATAACATTATACCTTATAACGTTATGTTATATAACGTAATAAGTTATAACGTTATACTATATAACGTAAACCGTTTTAACGTTATACCTTATAACGTTATGTTATATAACGTAATACGATATAACGTTATACAATGTATCGTAATACGTTATAACGTTATACCTTCTAGCGTAATACGTTATAACGTTATACCATATAACGTTATGTTATATAACATAATGCGTTATAACGTTATACTATATAACGTAATACGTTTTAACGTTATACCTTCTAACGTAACACGTTATAACATTACACCATATAACGTTATGTAATATAACGGAATCCGTTATAACGTTATACCATATACCGAGGTACGTTATAACGTTTAACCGTATACCATTATGCTACATAACGTAATGCGTTATAACGTTATACTATATAACGTAACACGTTATAACTTTATACCTTATAACGTTATGTTATATAACATAATGCGTTATAACGTTATACTATATAATGTAATACGTTTTAACGTTATACCTTCTAACGTAACACGTTATAACATTATACCATATAGCGTTATGTTATATAACTTCATAAGTTATAACGTTATACCATATATCGCAGTACGCTATAACGTTTTACCGTATAACATTATGCTACATAACGTAATGCGTTATAACGTTACACTACATAACGTAACACGTTATAACTTTATACTTTATAACGTTATGTTATATAACGTAATACGATATAACGTTATACAATGTAACGTAATACGTTATAACGTTATACCTTCTAACGTAACACATTATAACATTATACCATATAACGTTATGTTATATAACATAGTGCGTTATAACGTTATACTATATAACGTAATACGTTTTAACGTTATACCTTCTTACGTAACACGTTATAACATTATACCATATAGCGTTATGTTAAATAACGTAATAAGTTATAACGATATACCATATATCGCAGTACGTTATAACGTTTTACCGTATAACATTATGCTACATGACGTAATGCGTTATAACGTTATACCATATAACGTTATGTTATATAACATAATGCGTTATAACGTTATACTATATAACGTAATACGTTTTAACGTTATACCTTCTAACGTAACACGTTATAACATTACACCATATAACGTTATGTAAAATAACGGAATCCGTTATAACGTTATACCATATACCGAGGTACGTTATAACGTTTAACCGTATACCATTATGCTACATAACGTAATGCGTTATAACGTTATACTATATAACGTAACACGTTATAACTTTATACCTTATAACGTTATGTTATATAACATAATGCGTTATAACGTTATACTACATAATGTAATACGTTTTAACGTTATACCTTCTAACGTAACACGTTATAACATTATACCATATAGCGTTATGTTATATAACTTCATAAGTTATAACGTTATACCATATATCGCAGTACGTTATAACGTTTTGCCGTATAACATTATGCTACATAACGTAATGCGTTATAACGTTACACTACATAACGTAACACGTTATAACTTTATACTTTATAACGTTATGTTATATAACGTAATACGATATAACGTTATACAATGTAACGTAATACGTTATAACGTTATACCTTCTAACGTAACACATTATAACATTATACCATATAACGTTATGTTATATAACATAGTGCGTTATAACGTTATACTATATAACGTAATACGTTTTAACGTTATACCTTCTTACGTAACACGTTATAACATTATACCATATAGCGTTTTGTTAAATAACGTAATAAGTTATAACGATATACCATATATCGCAGTACGTTATAACGTTTTACCGTATAACATTATGCTACATGACGTAATGCGTTATAACGTTATACCATATAACGTTATGTTATATAACATAATGCGTTATAACGTTATACTATATAACGTAATACGTTTTAACGTTATACCTTCTAACGTAACACGTTATAACATTACACCATATAACGTTATGTAAAATAACGGAATCCGTTATAACGTTATACCATATACCGAGGTACGTTATAACGCTTAACCGTATACCATTATGCTACATAACGTAATGCGTTATAACGTTATACTATATAACGTAACACGTTATAACTTTATACCTTATAACGTTATGTTATATAACATAATGCGTTATAACGTTATACTACATAATGTAATACGTTTTAACGTTATACCTTCTAACGTAACACGTTATAACATTATACCATATAGCGTTATGTTATATAACTTCATAAGTTATAACGTTATACCATATATCGCAGTACGTTATAACGTTTTACCGTATAACATTATGCTACATAACGTAATGCGTTATAACGTTACACTACATAACGTAACACGTTATAACTTTATACTTTATAACGTTATGTTATATAACGTAATACGATATAACGTTATACAATGTAACGTAATACGTTATAACGTTATACCTTCTTACGTAACACATTATAACATTATACCATATAACGTTATGTTATATGAACATAGTGCGTTATAACGTTATACTATATAACGTAATACGTTTTAACGTTATACCTTCTAACGTAACACGTTATAACATTATACCATATAGCGTTATGTTATATAACGTAATAAGTTATAACGATATACCATATATCGCAGTACGTTATAACGTTTTACCGTATAACATTATGCTACATAACGTAATGCGTTATAACGTTATACTATATAACGTAATACGTTATAACTTTATACCTTATAACGTTATGTTATATAACATAATGCGTTATAACGTTATACTATATGACGTAATACGTTTTAACGTTATTCCTTCTAACGTAACACGTTATAACATTATACCATATAGCGTTATGTTATATAACGTAATAAGTTATAAAGTTATACCATACATCGTATTCCGCTATAACGTTATACCATATAACGTTATGTTATATAACGTAATACGATATAACGTTATACAATGTAATGTAATACGTTATAACGTTATACCTTCTAACGTAACACGTTATAACATTATACCATATAGCGTTATGTTATATAACGTAATAAGTTATAACGTTATACCATATATCGCAGTACGTTATAACGTTTTACCGTATAACATAAGACTACATAACGTAATGCGCTATAACGTTATACTATATAACGTAACACGTTATAACTTTATACCTTATAACGTTATGTTATATATCATAATGCGATATAACGTTATACAGTATAACGTAATACGTTATAACGTTATACCTTCTAACGTAACACGTTATAACATTATACCATATAACGCTATGTTATATAACGTAATAAGTTATAAAGTTATACCATACACCGTATTCCGCTATAACGTTATACCATATAACGTTATGTTATATAACGTAATGCGATATAACGTTCCACAATATAACGTGTTACGTTATAACGTCATACCTTCTAACGTAAAAAGTTATAACATTATACCATATAACGTTATGTATTATAACGGAATACGTTATAACGTTATACCATATACCGAGGTACGTTATAACGTTTAACCGTATACCATTATGCTACATAACGTAATGCGTTATAACGTTATACTATATAACGTAATACGTTATAACTTTATACCTTATAACGTTATGTTATGTAACGTAATGCGATATAACGTTATACAGTATAACGCAATACGTTAGAACGTTATACCTTATAACGTAACACGTTATATCATTATACCATATAACGTTATGTTATATAACGTAATACGTTATAACGTTATACCATATACCGAGGTACGTTATAACGTTTAACCGTATACCATTATGCTACATAACGTAATGCGTTATAAAGTTATTCTATATAACGTAATACGTTATAACGTTATACCATCTAACGTAACACGCTATAACAATATACCATATAACGTTATGTTATATAACATAATGCGATATAACGTTATACTATATAACGTAATACGTTTTAACGTTATTCCTTCTAACGTAACACGTTTGAACATTATACCATATAGCGTTATGTTATATAACGTAATAAGTTATAAAGTTATACTATATAACGTAATACGGTTTATCGTTATACCTTATAACGTTGTGTTATATAACGTAATAAGTTATAACGTTATACTATATAACGTAATACGTTTTAACGTTATACCTTATAACGGTATGTTATATAACGTAATACGATATAACGTTATGCAATGTATCGTAATACGTTTTAACGTTATTCCTTCTAACGTAACACGTTTGAACATTATACCATATAACGTTATGTTATATAACATAATGTGTTATAACGTTATACTATATAACGTAATACGTTTTAACGTTATACCTTCTAACGTAACACGTTATAACATTATACCTTATAGCGTTATGTTATTAACGTAATAAGTTATAACGTTACACCATATATCGCAGTACGTTATAACGTTTTACCGTATAACATAATGCTACATAACGTCATGCGTTATAACGTTATACTATATAACGTAACACGTTATAACATTATACCATATAACGTTATGTTATATAACATAATGCGCTATAACGTTATACTATATAACGTAATACGTTTTAACGTTATTCCCTCTAACGTAACACGTTATAACATTATTCCATATAGCGTTATGTTATATAACGTAATAAGTTATAAAGTTATACTATATAACGCAATACGCTTTAACGTTATACCTTGTAACGTTATGATATATAACGTAATACGATATAACGTTATACAATGTAACGTAATACGTTATAACGTTATTCCTTCTAACGTAACACGTTATAACATTACACCATATAACGTTATGTAATATAACGGAATACGTTATAACGTTATACCATTAACCGAGATACGTTATTACGTTTAACCGTATACCATTATGCTACCTAACGTAATGCGTTATAAAGTTATTCTATATAACGTAATACGTTATAACTTTATACCTTCTAACGTAACACGTTATAAATTTATACCATATAACGTTATGTTATATAACATAATGCGTTGTAACGTTACACTATATAACGTAATACGTTTTAACGTTATACTATATAACGTAACACGTTATAACATTATACCTTATAACGTTATGTTATATAACGTAATACGAAATAACGTTATACAATGTAACGTAATACGTTATAACGTTATACCTTCTAACGTAACACGTTATAAATTTATACCATATAACGTTATGTTATATAACATAATGCGTTGTAACGTTACACTATATAACGTAATACGTTTTAACGTTATACCTTTTAACGTAACACGATATAACATCATACCATATAGCGATATATTACATAACGTAATAAGATATAACGTCATACCATATATCGCAGTACGTTATAACGTTTTACCGTATAACATTATGCTACATAACGTAATGCGTTATAACCATACACTATATAACGTAACACGTTATAACTTTACACCTTATAACGTTATGTTATATAACATAATGCGTTATAACGTTATACTATATAACGTAATACGTTTTAACGTTCTACCTTCTAACGTAACTCGTTATAACATTACACCATATAACGTTATGTAATATAACGGAATACGTTATAACGTTATACCATATACCGAGGTACCTTATAACGTTTAACCGTATACCATTATGCTACATAACGTAATGCGTTATAAAGTTATTCTATATAACGTAATGCGTTATAACTTTATACCTTATAACGTTATGTTATATAACGTAATACGAAATAACGTTATACAATGTAACGTAATACGTTATAACGTTATACCTTCTAACGTACCACGTTATATCATTATACCATATAACGTTATGTTATATAAAGTAATAAGTTATAACGTTATACTATATAACGTAATACGTTTTAACGTTATACCTTATAACGTTATGTTATATAACGTAATACGAAATAACGTTATACAATGTAACGTAATACGTTATAACGTTATACCTTCTAACGTAACACGTTATAACATTATACCATATAACGTTATGTTATATAACATAATGCGTTATAACGTTATACAAGGTAACGTAATACGTTATAACGTTATACCTTCTAACCAAACACGTTATAACATTATACCATATAACGTTATGTTATATAACATAATGCGTTATAACGTTATACTATATAACGTAATACGTTTTAACGTTATACCTTCTAACGCAACACGTTATGACATTACACTGTATAACGTTATGTAATATAACGGAATCCGTTATAACGTTATACCATATACCGAGGTACGTTGTAACGTTTAACCGTATACCCTTATGCTTCATAACGTAATGCGTTATAACGTTATACTATATAACGCAATACGTTATAACTTTATACCTTATAACGTTATGTTATATAACGCAATGCGATATAACGTTATACAATATAACGCAATACGTTAGAACGTTATACCTTATAACGTAACACGTTATATCATTATACCTTATAACGTTATGTTATATAACGTAATAAGTTATAAAGTTATACTATATAACGTAATACGCTTTAACGCTATACCTTATAACGTTATGTTATATAACGTAATACGATATAACGTTATACAATGTAATGTAATACGTTATAACGTTATACCTTCTAACGTAACACGTTATAACATTATACCATATAGCGTTATGTTATATAACGTAATAAGTTATAACGTTATACCATATATCGCAGTACGTTATAACGTTTTACCGTATAACATAAGACTACATAACGTAATGCGCTATAACGTTATACTATATAACGTAACACGTTATAACTTTATACCTTATAACGTTATGTTATATATCATAATGCGATATAACGTTATACAGTATAACGTAATACGTTATAACGTTATACCTTCTAACGTAACACGTTATAACATTATACCATATAACGCTATGTTATATAACGTAATAAGTTATAAAGTTATACCATACATCGTATTCCGCTATAACGTTATACCATATAACGTTATGTTATATAACGTAATGCGATATAACGTTCCACAATATAACGTGTTACGTTATAACGTCATACCTTCTAACGTAAAAAGTTATAACATTATACCATATAACGTTATGTATTATAACGGAATACGTTATAACGTTATACCATATACCGAGGTACGTTATAACGTTCAACCGTATACCATTATGCTACATAACGTAATGCGTTATAACGTTATACTATATAACGTAATACGTTATAACTTTATACCTTATAACGTTATGTTATGTAACGTAATGCGATATAACGTTATACAGTATAACGCAATACGTTAGAACGTTATACCTTATAACGTAACACGTTATATCATTATACCATATAACGTTATGTTATATAACGTAATACGTTATAACGTTATACCATATACCGAGGTACGTTATAACGTTTAACCGTATAACATTATGCTACATAACGTAATGCGTTATAACGTTACACTACATAACGTAACACGTTATAACTTTATACTTTATAACGTTATGTTATATAACGTAATACGATATAACGTTATACAATGTAACGTAATACGTTATAACGTTATACCTTCTTACGTAACACATTATAACATTATACCATATAACGTTATGTTATATGAACATAGTGCGTTATAACGTTATACTATATAACGTAATACGTTTTAACGTTATACCTTCTAACGTAACACGTTATAACATTATACCATATAGCGTTATGTTATATAACGTAATAAGTTATAACGATATACCATATATCGCAGTACGTTATAACGTTTTACCGTATAACATTATGCTACATAACGTAATGCGTTATAACGTTATACTATATAACGTATTACGTTATAACTTTATACCTTATAACGTTATGTTATATAACATAATGCGTTATAACGTTATACTATATGACGTAATACGTTTTAACGTTATTCCTTCTAACGTAACACGTTATAACATTATACCATATAGCGTTATGTTATATAACGTAATAAGTTATAAAGTTATACCATACATCGTATTCCGCTATAACGTTATACCATATAACGTTATGTTATATAACGTAATACGATATAACGTTATACAATGTAATGTAATACGTTATAACGTTATACCTTCTAACGTAACACGTTATAACATTATACCATATAGCGTTATGTTATATAACGTATTAAGTTATAACGTTATACCATATATCGCAGTACGTTATAACGTTTTACCGTATAACATAAGACTACATAACGTAATGCGCTATAACGTTATACTATATAACGTAACACGTTATAACTTTATACCTTATAACGTTATGTTATATATCATAATGCGATATAACGTTATACAGTATAACGTAATACGTTATAACGTTATACCTTCTAACGTAACACGTTATAACATTATACCATATAACGCTATGTTATATAACGTAATAAGTTATAAAGTTATACCATACATCGTATTCCGCTATAACGTTATACCATATAACGTTATGTTATATAACGTAATGCGATATAACGTTCCACAATATAACGTGTTACGTTATAACGTCATACCTTCTAACGTAAAAAGTTATAACATTATACCATATAACGTTATGTATTATAACGGAATACGTTATAACGTTATACCATTAACCGAGATACGTTATTACGTTTAACCGTATACCATTATGCTACCTAACGTAATGCGTTATAAAGTTATTCTATATAACGTAATACGTTATAACTTTATACCTTCTAACGTAACACGTTATAAATTTATACCATATAACGTTATGTTATATAACATAATGCGTTGTAACGTTACACTATATAACGTAATACGTTTTAACGTTATACTATATAACGTAACACGTTATAACATTATACCTTATAACGTTATGTTATATAACGTAATACGAAATAACGTTATACAATGTAACGTAATACGTTATAACGTTATACCTTCTAACGTAACACGTTATAAATTTATACCATATAACGTTATGTTATATAACATAATGCGTTGTAACGTTACACTATATAACGTAATACGTTTTAACGTTATACCTTTTAACGTAACACGATATAACATCATACCATATAGCGATATATTACATAACGTAATAAGATATAACGTCATACCATATATCGCAGTACGTTATAACGTTTTACCGTATAACATTATGCTACATAACGTAATGCGTTATAACCATACACTATATAACGTAACACGTTATAACTTTACACCTTATAACGTTATGTTATATAACATAATGCGTTATAACGTTATACTATATAACGTAATACGTTTTAACGTTCTACCTTCTAACGTAACTCGTTATAACATTACACCATATAACGTTATGTAATATAACGTAATACGAAATAACGTTATACAATGTAACGTAATACGTTATAACGTTATACCTTCTAACGTACCACGTTATATCATTATACCATATAACGTTATGTTATATAAAGTAATAAGTTATAACGTTATACTATATAACGTAATACGTTTTAACGTTATACCTTATAACGTTATGTTATATAACGTAATACGAAATAACGTTATACAATGTAACGTAATACGTTATAACGTTATACCTTCTAACGTAACACGTTATAACATTATACCATATAACGTTATGTTATATAACATAATGCGTTATAACGTTATACAAGGTAACGTAATACGTTATAACGTTATACCTTCTAACCAAACACGTTATAACATTATACCATATAACGTTATGTTATATAACATAATGCGTTATAACGTTATACTATATAACGTAATACGTTTTAACGTTATACCTTCTAACGCAACACGTTATGACATTACACTGTATAACGTTATGTAATATAACGGAATCCGTTATAACGTTATACCATATACCGAGGTACGTTATAACGTTTAACCGTATACCCTTATGCTTCATAACGTAATGCGTTATAACGTTATACTATATAACGCAATACGTTATAACTTTATACCTTATAACGTTATGTTATATAACGCAATGCGATATAACGTTATACAATATAACGCAATACGTTAGAACGTTATACCTTATAACGTAACACGTTATATCATTATACCTTATAACGTTATGTTATATAACGTAATAAGTTATAAAGTTATACTATATAACGTAATACGCTTTAACGCTATACCTTATAACGTTATGTTATATAACGTAATACGATATAACGTTATACAATGTAATGTAATACGTTATAACGTTATACCTTCTAACGTAACACGTTATAACATTATACCATATAGCGTTATGTTATATAACGTAATAAGTTATAACGTTATACCATATATCGCAGTACGTTATAACGTTTTACCGTATAACATAAGACTACATAACGTAATGCGCTATAACGTTATACTATATAACGTAACACGTTATAACTTTATACCTTATAACGTTATGTTATATATCATAATGCGATATAACGTTATACAGTATAACGTAATACGTTATAACGTTATACCTTCTAACGTAACACGTTATAACATTATACCATATAACGCTATGTTATATAACGTAATAAGTTATAAAGTTATACCATACATCGTATTCCGCTATAACGTTATACCATATAACGTTATGTTATATAACGTAATGCGATATAACGTTCCACAATATAACGTGTTACGTTATAACGTCATACCTTCTAACGTAAAAAGTTATAACATTATACCATATAGCGTTTTGTTATATAACGTAATAAGTTATAAAGTTATACTATATAACGTAATACGGTTTATCGTTATACCTTATAACGTTGTGTTATATAACGTAATAAGTTATAACGTTATACTATATAACGTAATACGTTTTAACGTTATACCTTATAACGGTATGTTATATAACGTAATACGATATAACGTTATACAATGTATCGTAATACGTTTTAACGTTATTCCTTCTAACGTAACACGTTTGAACATTATACCATATAACGTTATGTTATATAACATAATGTGTTATAACGTTATACTATATAACGTAATACGTTTTAACGTTATACCTTCTAACGTAACACGTTATAACATTATACCTTATAGCGTTATGTTATATAACGTAATAAGTTATAACGTTACACCATATATCGCAGTACGTTATAACGTTTTACCGTATAACATAATGCTACATAACGTAATGCGTTATAACGTTATACTATATAACGTAACACGTTATAACATTATACCATATAACGTTATCTTATATAACATAATGCGCTATAACGTTATACTATATAACGTAATACGTTTTAACGTTATTCCCTCTAACGTAACACGTTATAACATTATTCCATATAGCGTTATGTTATATAACGTAATAAGTTATAAAGTTATACTATATAACGTAATACGCTTTAACGTTATACCTTGTAACGTTATGATATATAACGTAATACGATATAACGTTATACAATGTAACGTAATACGTTATAACGTTATACCTTCTAACGTAACACGTTATAACATTACACCATATAACGTTATGTAATATAACGGAATACGTTATAACGTTATACCATTAACCGAGATACGTTATTACGTTTAACCGTATACCATTATGCTACCTAACGTAATGCGTTATAAAGTTATTCTATATAACGTAATACGTTATAACTTTATACCTTCTAACGTAACACGTTATAAATTTATACCATATAACGTTATGTTATATAACATAATGCGTTGTAACGTTACACTATATAACGTAATACGTTTTAACGTTATACTATATAACGTAACACGTTATAACATTATACCTTATAACGTTATGTTATATAACGTAATACGAAATAACGTTATACAATGTAACGTAATACGTTATAACGTTATACCTTCTAACGTAACACGTTATAAATTTATACCATATAACGTTATGTTATATAACATAATGCGTTGTAACGTTACACTATATAACGTAATACGTTTTAACGTTATTCCTTTTAACGTAACACGATATAACATCATACCATATAGCGATATATAACATAACGTAATAAGATATAACGTCATACCATATATCGCAGTACGTTATAACGTTTTACCGTATAACATTATGCTACATAACGTAATGCGTTATAACCATACACTATATAACGTAACACGTTATAACTTTACACCTTATAACGTTATGTTATATAACATAATGCGTTATAACGTTATACTATATAACGTAATGCGTTTTAACGTTCTACCTTCTAACGTAACTCGTTATAACATTACACCATATAACGTTATGTAATATAACGGAATACGTTATAACGTTATACCATATACCGAGGTACCTTATAACGTTTAACCGTATACCATTATGCTACATAACGTAATGCGTTATAAAGTTATTCTATATAACGTAATACGTTATAACTTTATACCTTATAACGTTATGTTATATAACGTAATACGAAATAACGTTATACAATGTAACGTAATACGTTATAACGTTATACCTTCTAACGTACCACGTTATATCATTATACCATATAACGTTATGTTATATAAAGTAATAAGTTATAACGTTATACTATATAACGTAATACGTTTTAACGTTATACCTTATAACGTTATGTTATATAACGTAATACGAAATAACGTTATACAATGTAACGTAATACGTTATAACGTTATACCTTCTAACGTAACACGTTATAACATTATACCATATAACGTTATGTTATATAGCATAATGCGTTATAACGTTATACAAGGTAACGTAATACGTTATAACGTTATACCTTCTAACCAAACACGTTATAACATTATACCATATAACGTTATGTTATATAACATAATGCGTTATAACGTTATACTATATAACGTAATACGTTTTAACGTTATACCTTCTAACGTAACACGTTATAACGTTATAGCATACAGCGTTATGTTATATGACGTAATAAGTTATAACGTTATACCATATATCGCAGTACGTTATAACGTTTTACCGTATAACATAATCCTACATAACGTAATGCGTTATAACGTTATACCTTCTAACCTAACACGTTATAACATTATACCATATAACGTTATGTTGTATAACATAATGCGTTATAACGTTATACTATATAACGTAATACGTTTTAACGTTATACCTTCTAACGTAACACGTTATAACATTATACCATATAGCGTTATGTTATATAACGTAATAAGTTATAACGTTATACCATATATCGCAGTACGTTATAACGTTTTACCGTATAACACTATGCTACATAACGTAATACGTTATAACGTTATACCTTCTAACGTAACACGTTATAACTTTATACCTTATAACGTTATGTTATATAACGTAATAAGTTATAAAGTTATACCATACATCGTATCCGCTATAACGTTATACCATATAACGTTATGTTATATAACGTAATGCGATATAACGTTATACTATATAACGTAATACGTTTTAACGTTCTACCTTCTAGCGTAACACGTTATAACATTATACCATATAGCGTTATGTTATATAACGTAATAAGTTGTAACGTTATACCATATACCGAGGTACGTTATAACGTTTAACCGTATACCATTAAGCTACATAAAGTAATGCGTTGTAACGTTATACTGTATAACGTAACACGTTATAACTTTATACCTTATAACGTTATGTTATATAACGTAATACGATATAACGTTATACAATGTAACGTAATGCGTTATAGCGTTATACCTTCTAACGTAACGCGTTATAACATTATACCAAATAACGTTATGCTATATAACATAATGCGTTATAACGTTATACAGTATAACGTAATACGTTATAACGTTATACCTTCTAACGTAACACGTTATATCATTATAGCATATAACGTTATGTTATATAACGTAATAAGTTATAACGTTATACCATATATCGCAGTACGTTATAACGCTTTACCGTATAACATTATGCTACATAACGTAATACGTTATAACGTTATACCTTCTAACGTAACACGTTATAACGTTTAACCGTACACCATTATGCTACATAAAGTAATGCGTTATAACGTTATACTATATAACGTAATACGTTATAGCTTTATACCTTATTACGTTATGTTATGTAACGTAATGCGTAATAACGTTATACAATATAACGCAATACGTTAGAACGTTATACCTTATAACGTAACACGTTATATCATTATACCACATAACGTTATGTTATATAACATAATGCGTTATAACGTTATACTCTATAACGTAATACTTTATAACGTTGTACCATATAACATTATGCTACATATCGTAATGCATCATAACGTTATACTATATAACGTAATACGTTATACCGTCATACCACAAAACGTTATGTTATATAACGTATTGCGTTGTCACGTCCCGCGCTCCGCACGTGCCGTAACGAAGAAACAAAACTACTATGCGCCAATTAACGCGAGAAAAGGACTCGAACACACCAATCAACGCACGCTACTACGAAGTTAAATAAGAAATTAACATAAAATATTATTAAATAAGGGGACGACTAATAGACTCGCATATAAGGACGAATATATATATATATATATAGTTCAAAAATCTATGTATATAACATTGAATAAAACTACCAATAACTGATTCGCGATTTGAAAAACCCATGGCTCAGTACCGTGTAAACCAACCAATACACGAAACAAATGAATATAACATTAAATAGGTCTACCAATAACCAACTTGTGATTTGGAAATCAATGGCTCAATCATCCAATAAACAAAATATATGAATGTAACATTCAGTGAATTCAATATCAAGAAGGAAGAATTTAAATAAAACTAACTAACGAATCAACTGAGTCACGAACCAAACAAATAAATCAAGAAATAAGAATAATCAGTAAAGGAAAATAAATAAAACAATAGGAGAACTTATGTTAATTGATCTACAAATATGAAATATGTAAACGACTGAAGAAACTAATTAACCAACAGTACACTAACTGCCCCGACGAACCAAACAAGAATGACTATGGAAGGGAAATAATCAAAACAACAGGAATAAACATTTTAATGCAAGGATAAAACATTAACGACTAAGTAAACCTACTAACAAATCAAAATGATCAAAACAATTAATACCGCAATAACTTAGAGAACTACATACAAATATAAATATATTGGCGATGAAATCCTCAGTGCTACGTAACAAATCCAAACTTATCAAACTACAAATATATATATGTATATAAGAAACCAAATGATTAACAGTCGAACGAATGCATAACCTTAAATACACAATATTGAAGAATTTACATAAAATCACATTGTTAGAAATATACATATGTGTGCGTGTTCTATTAAATCAATGATTAATTGAATCGATAATTGGAAACCAGCCAATGCTCCAGCGGGGGAATCATGTATGATGGCTGTGCTACGAGACATGCATGTATATACATAAAATCTACATTTCAAATTGAACTACTAATAATCCAAACAACATTAAACTAACTACTAACTAACCACACGATCAAAGCAATTAACATTATGACTTGGAGAATTACGCACAGTAATTCTACCGTCCAGCATAAATATGTATAACCGCATCAAACATACAATAACCTAATATCAAGAACAAAATCTCCAATACTATGTTATCATATCACGAACATGAAATCAAATAATTGACACATCACCCCAAATACACAACATTACTTTAAATCATATTGTCAGAAAAATATATATATATATATATATGTGTGCGCGTGTTCTATGTTATAAAACCAAATTGATAATCTAGTAGACGCAACACGAAATACATAATTAAGCTAGGCACCATCTCAGTAAATAATTATATATGAAAACTACATTACGGAACGTACATGCATCTAAATGAACATAAAATAGAACACACAACATAACAGCATCAGAACTAACTATAAATTAATCACTCGATCAAAATTAACACTGCAACGACTTGGAGAGTTACGCACAGTAACTCTACCACCCAGTATAAATATGCATAATCACACCAAATTATAAACATCAGAAACAAACTACAATTATATTATAAAATACATATATGAAATCAAACAATTGACACATAACCTCAAATATATAATATCACACTACACCATCAAAAAAATAATATATATATACATATATATATATATATATATATATATATATATATATATATCCATATATATATATTAAATTGAACATAAAATGAGTAATTAAGATTAACCAAATTTCGAAAATAAATACACATGTACATATATATATATATATGATACCTATACTTCAAATCTAACCACTGATAATCCAAACGAACAATAAAAGAAATAGAATACACAACACGATATTATTAAAAACAAAATTGTTCAGACAACTTTAAAGTAATTTTGCACGAAAATCCACACCACCAATACATACGCATAGATGTATATATGTATGAATATATATAGATATACATACATATATATATATAAATATATCTGTACATTACAATTACACGAGCAACACTATGGTCATTTCAATTTTAAACCGCACCAGAACGAAATAAATTTAGTGACGGGCGAATAATTATTTCAATATCGAAACCCGTCACTCTGCATTCACGAGCAGCCATCTTAGATTGTCAATAGCTCTTATACGTACACATCGGAATACATGCAATAACCATATAAATGCAAATTATATTATTCTCACTTTTATCCTACGCCAAAGGTTAAAATAGGTCATAAGTAATTAATAAACAATGAGATCTGATATCAATAAAAAGTCACCATATACTAGGGACATTCATAGGCGGCCATTTTGGATAATCAACACACATGGTAATTTTTACGCGTTACAAATAAGTTATATTTTCTTTTTCAAAAAAAAAAAGGAAAAAAAATATAATATAAAGGAACAGTAAATACTTGATACAAGATAAAAAAAATATATATATATAAAAAAAAAAAATATATAATAATAAATACAACATAACACATTATTGTAACAGAAATGTTAGAAATTGATAAAAATCAGCCATAAGAAACACATCATGAAAACGCACTATTAGCTAACACTTTTAAATTTTGAGTAAATCCCATGCGTAACCACATTTTCGAATACAGATGTAAAAACAAAATATCTATATATATATATATATATATAATATATATATATACATATATAATAAAATATATATATATATAGTAAGTATAAAAAGGAAAACATTACCTTATACTAGCAAAACAACAATCCGATGAAACTATATTATGAAACATGTATGCATATATACACACGTATATACATATACATATATATATAGATATTCATATACACATGTAACAAAATTGTTAAACAGCGAACTAATATAAAGCAACTATACTAAGTCGAAATCGAAACACGGAGCTCCAGGATAAAGCTCGCTAAACCTACACATGCACCAATGACGCACTACAGGAGAAATTCCCCTTTTTCCGGAAGTATAGTGACGAAGATGTGCTTCCAAAACTTCTTCAGGAACTTCATCGGGGAAACGCATCTTCACACATCGGTCGGTATCAACAACTTCGAGCGGAGGATCATCCCACTCGAGAATGATAGTTTCCGCATCGAAGAAGCTTTCATCAGCAGCAGAATTCGACTCTGACGAAAAATCCAAGGCATCGACATCAATATCAATATCAATGTCAATATCGCATAACTCTTCCAACAACTCTGATACTTGTGGTTGGTCATAACACCTCGGGCGTTGATTCCGTTCGCACGGCTCACTCACGGTTTCTTCGCAGTCTCTCTTCCTCTTGCGCTAAAATAATATAATACAATGAAACAAAATAGGATAAAATAAGCAGTCTAAAACAAGACAAAACGCACCAGGACAGACTGCATAGGAACCTCTGAAGAAAATGCCTCCGCAGCCATCATTCAAGCGTCACAAACCAAAAACCACCGGAACCTACGGAACTAGCAAAATCAAATTTAACTGAATACTGAAAACAACCAGGATGCGGAAATATTAATCAAAACCAAACTTACGCAAAATAACCCGGAGGAAACCCTTAGTACGGGAGAGCAGTGGACCACGCGTGTCGTCCGAGCAAACGTCGATATAATAATGAGACTCCAGTCGCCACCGAGGAATACAGACAATTCCCACAGCACTAACATAGAAGTTCTCGAGAAAACTAGATCAGCACGAAAGACTCCAAGTCTCCTAAACACTGCCTCAGCAGAAATGCAAGAGCTAAGTTGAAATACGGAATATTGCAACCTCTCAGGTACCAACGACGGAAGTCTAGAAATTCGAGACAAGACAACGAAGCAGAAGAAATCACCAACGATCACGGAATTTACATTCTCTCACGTACAATTCCAGAAATCCTAAACTTCGACATCCGGACTCCCACGGAAGCGGACTATCGGATAGCCTCCACCCTGCGGGGGATGCTATTATAAATAAACGCAGCAACAAAGAATTCGCGCATTATTATTTTGTCGTCCATGTACGTTTCATTCTGTGGTCTTTGTCAGTAGCTAAGTCGTGCTAAGCTTTATAAGTATTCCTCTTCCATTAGCGAAATCAAGAGAAAATAAACATACCAGTAACCGCGATATAAGTTTTATTCGATGTATATTATACTTAGAATAAATCCGTAAAACGAAAAGTTTTAATAATAATTATACCCGAATTCGAATACTAAATCCGATTATAAATACACCGACGGTCACCAACAGCGACGAAGACATGGCTCCTGATAGCACGTTCTATTCAAGGTAAGATATATTAAATTTATAAAACTCCTTCCCCTTCGATAAATTCATTATAATTAAGAGGCAATTTAAATTCCTTTACCTCCAAGTAACACATCCGGTCTTATTTTCCTTTTACCCTGAAGGGAGTTCAAATCTAAACCATTAGTGTTGAACTTTAAACAAAGAGTCGTTCGCTGTGTGATCTTGTGCAACGGTGTTTTCATTTATTGAAACACTTATTGATTTTCGCATTCCTCCTCCCACTGTTGGCAAATATCGCCCGTCTTTGGGCAAGGCTTGCGAAATCACACAAACTTTACGCAGAGAGGACTATTGAGCTCATTGTTGCAGATTAATAAAATATATAATACAAGACCGAACTCCCACAGCAGGGTTGCACCATCACCGACATTCGATTAATTGGTACCTTTATCCTCGCCATCCCTGCATACAATCATAAAAAGGGAGAGAAGTTTCCTCCAGGATTTTAACTGAAGGATCATTCGCTGTGTCAGCTTGTGAATAAAGGTGTTGTCGTTTGTCGGGGACACCCATTGATCTTCGCATTCCTTCTCCCACTGTTGGCAAATATCGCCCGTCTTTGGGCAAGGCTTGCGAAATCACACAAATCTCACACAGAGAGGATCGTTAAAGTCATTTGTTTAATTACTGAATTTGAGAGACGGGGAAATCGTAATGACAAAACCACCCTAGCAGACAACCTGAGATTTAGTTGAAACAACAAATCCACTCACGAAACCTAGGGAAAGAAAAGGGGAAACGTAAAAGTAAATTTGTGTCAGACTAACAGAACCCCAAGCTCCTATCCGAACCCCAAACACGCAAATTTCATGTCCCGCTGGTTCCAATACTAACACATCAAGATACGCATATATATATATATATATATATATATATATATATATATATACTCCCATACATCTGTTTGAATAATTCAGTATTCAAATCTAAACAACCGGACATTTCAACCTAGTAAACTCTGCATGGCGAAACCAAATTTTGAAGATAATTCAATCCTCTAACCAATCACACGCGAACCATAAAATAGAAATATATATATATATACCTCGTTAGTTAACCAATCTAATATCCGAATTCGAATAGATTCGGTGCGGCAGAATCGAATCTCGGAAATAATTGAATTCACAAACCAACCATACGCGAAGAAATATACTTATATATATATATATATCCAATACGATTTAAACAACCAGATATTCAGACCTAACTAAATTCTGCGTAACGAGATCGAATTTCAAGGACAATTTAATTTTTAACTTGTTTACACACACACACACACACACACACACACACACACATATATATAATATATATATATATATTTATATATATTATAACATCTTAAACCAATATTAACCCTAAATAAACTCTGTGCAACAAAGTCAAATATTTATTTTATCCAACTTTAATCCTCTCCCGTGCCAGTATTCCTGCACATGGCAGGTTAGCCGAAAACGTGGAACTTATCTATCAATAGCCTAACGCTAACTAACGCTACCCATAAGCAATAAATTCATCGGTAAACTATTTAAAGAAATCTCTCTAATCGAAACAGTCCTCAGACTGTTTCCGGAGGCAGTAACTACCGTGTAAATCATAATTTTCGAGTGCTCATTTAAATATTCAAAATAGTATTGTCCAATAAAAGAAAATATATTTTGAAATAGCCCTTAGACTATTTCTGGTGGCAGCAACTACCGAATTCAAATTGGAAATTTTCAAACCAATATTTCCTTATACAAACATATCAAATTAAATCTTCCGACTAAATTCAAATCAACCAGAAATTTAATTTAAATAACATTCAAACTTAAATTTGATTTAAACGAGGACGTAACAGCGTTATAACGTTATACTATATAACGTAATACGTTATAACATTATACTATATAACGTAATACGTCAAAACGTCGTACCTTTTAAGGTAATACGTTATAACCTTATACCATATAACGTTATGTTATATAACCTAATGCGTTATAGCGTTATACTATATAACGTAATTTCTTATAACGTTATACCTTATAACGTAATACGTTATAATGTCGTACCATATAACGTTATGTTATATAACGGCATACCTTGTAACGTTATGTTATATAACGTAATGCGATATAACGTTGTACAACATAACTTAATGCGTTATAACGTTATACATTCTAACGTAATACGTTATTACGTTATACCATATAACGTTATGTTGTATAACGTAATGCGATAAACCATTATACAACATAATCTAATACGTTATAACGTTATACCTTCTAACGTAATACGTTATAACATTATACCATATAACGTTATGTTATATAACGTAATACGTTATAACGTTATACCATATCACGAATTCCGCTATAACGTTATACCACATAACGATATGCTACACAACGTAATACGTTATAACGTTATGCTATATAACGTAATACGTTATAACGTTATACCATATAAGGCTATGTTATACAACGTAATGCGTAATAAAGTTATACTATATAACGTAATACGTTAAAACGTTATATCATATTACGTTATGTTATATAACGCAATACGTTATAACGTTATGCTATAAAACGTAATTGTTTATAATGTTATACCATATAACGTTATGTTATATAACTTAATACGTTATAACGTTATGCTATATAACGTAATAGGCTATAACGTTATTCCATATACCGCAGTACGCTATAACGTTTTACCATATAACATTATGCTACATATCGTAATGCATCATAACGTTATACTATATAACGTAATACGTTATATCGCCATACCACAAAACGTTATGTTATATAACGTATTGCGTTATAACGTTATGTTATATAACGTAATGCGATATAACGTTATACAACATAACTTAATACGTTATAACGTTATTCATTCTAACGTATTACGTTATCACGTTATACCATATAACGTTATGTTCTATATCGTAATGCGATAAACCATTATACAACATAACCTATTACGTTATAACGTTATACCTTCTAACGTAATACGTTATAACGTTATGCTATATAACGTAATACGTTATAACGTTATACCATATAAGGTTATGTTATACAACGTAATGCGTAATAACGTTATACTATATAACGTAATACGTTATAACGTTATATCATATTACGTTATGTTATATAACGTAATTCGTTATAACGTTATACTATATAACGTAATACGATATAACATTATATCATATAACGTTATGTTTTATGACGTAATACGTTATAACGTTATACCATATAACGTAACACGTTATAACTTTATACTATATAACGTAATACGTTATAACGTTATATCATATAGCGTTATGTTTTATAACGTAATACGTTATAACGTTATACCATATACCGTAGTACGCTATAACGTTTTACCATATAATATTATGCTACATATCGTAATACATCATAACGTTATACTATATAACGTAATACGTTATATCGTCATACCACAAAACGTTATGTTATATAACGTACTGCGTTATAACGTTGTACTATATAACGTAATACGTTATTACATTCTACTATATAACGTAATACGTTATAACGTTGTACCTTTTAAGGTAATACGTTATAACTTTATACCATATAACGCCATGTTATATAACGTAATGCGATATAGCGTTATACTATATAACGTAACTCGTTATAACGTTATACCTTATAACGTAATACGTTATTATGTATATACGTATATTATGTCATACCATATAACGTTATGTTATATGACATAATGCGTTATAATGTTATACTATGTAACGTAATACGTTATAACGTTATACTAAATAACGTAATACGTTATATCGTTGTACCTTGTAAGGTAATACGTTATGACATTATACCATATAACGTTATGTTATATAACGTAATGCGTTATAACGTTATGTTATATAACGTAATGCGTTATAACGTTATGTTATATAACGTAATGAGTTATAACGTCATACTATATAACGTTGTGGTATATAACGTAATACGTAATAACGTTGTGCTATAAAACGTAATAAGTTATAACTTTATACTATATAACGTAATACGTTATAACGTTATACCATATATCGTTGTGTTATATAACCTAATATGTTGTAACGTTATTCTATAAGACGTAACTGTTTATAACGTTATACCATGTAAAGCTTTGTTATATAACGTAATACGTTATAACGTTATGCCATATAACGTATTACGCTATAATGTTATACCATATATCGTTATGTTATTTAACGTAATGCGTTATAACGTTATACTATATAACGTAATACGTTATAACCTTATACATTATATCGTAATACGTTATATCATTATACCATATAACGTTATATTGTATATCGTAATACGTTATAACGTTAGACCAAATTACGTATTACGCTTTAACGTTATGCCTTATAACGTAATACGTTATAACGATATACAATATAACGCAATACGTTATACCGTTATACCATATAACGTTATGTTATATAACGTAATACGTTATAACGTTATACTGCATTACGTACTACGTTATAACGTTATACCTTATAACGTAATACGTTATAAGTTTATACCATATAACGATATGTTATATGACGTAATACGTTAAAACGCTATACTATAAGACGTAATATTTCATAACGTTATACCAAATACAGTTATGTAATATCACGTAATGCGTTATAAAGTTATACTGTATAACATAATACGTTATAACTTTATACCTTATAACGTATTACGCTATAACGTTATACCACATAACGTTATGTTATATAACGTAATACGTAATAACGTTATACTATGTAACGTAATACGGTAAGACGTTATACCTTATAACGTAATACTTTGCAACATTAAACCATATAACATTATGTTATATAAAGTAATTCGTTATAACGTTATACCATATAACGTAATACGTTATATCGTTATATCATATATCGTTATGTTATATAACGTAATACATTATTACGTTATACTATATAACGTAATACGTTATAACATTATACTATATAACGTAATACGTCAAAACGTCGTACCTTTTAAGGTAATACGTTATAACCTTATACCATATAACGTTATGTTATATAACCTAATGCGTTATAGCGTTATACTATATAACGTAATTTCTTATAACGTTATACCTTATAACGTAATACGTTATAATGTCGTACCATATAACGTTATGTTATATAACGGCATACCTTGTAACGTTATGTTATATAACGTAATGCGATATAACGTTGTACAACATAACTTAATGCGTTATAACGTTATACATTCTAACGTAATACGTTATTACGTTATACCATATAACGTTATGTTGTATAACGTAATGCGATAAACCATTATACAACATAATCTAATACGTTATAACGTTATACCTTCTAACGTAATACGTTATAACATTATACCATATAACGTTATGTTATATAACGTAATACGTTATAACGTTATACCATATCACGAATTCCGCTATAACGTTATACCACATAACGATATGCTACACAACGTAATACGTTATAACGTTATGCTATATAACGTAATACGTTATAACGTTTTACCATATAAGGCTATGTTATACAACGTAATGCGTAATAAAGTTATACTATATAACGTAATACGTTAAAACGTTATATCATATTACGTTATGTTATATAACGCAATACGTTATAACGTTATGCTATAAAACGTAATTGTTTATAATGTTATACCATATAATGTTATGTTATATAACTTAATACGTTATAACGTTATGCTATATAACGTAATAGGCTATAACGTTATTCCATATACCGCAGTACGCTATAACGTTTTACCATATAACATTATGCTACATATCGTAATGCATCATAACGTTATACTATATAACGTAATACGTTATATCGCCATACCACAAAACGTTATGTTATATAACGTATTGCGTTATAACGTTATGTTATATAACGTAATGCGATATAACGTTATACAACATAACTTAATACGTTATAACGTTATTCATTCTAACGTATTACGTTATCACGTTATACCATATAACGTTATGTTCTATATCGTAATGCGATAAACCATTATACAACATAACCTATTACGTTATAACGTTATACCTTCTAACGTAATACGTTATAACGTTATGCTATATAACGTAATACGTTATAACGTTATATCATATAGCGTTATGTTTTATAACGTAATACGTTATAACGTTATACTATGTAACGTAATACGTTAAGACGTTATCCCTTATAACGTAATACTTTGCAACATTAAACCATATAACATTATGTTATATAAAGTAATTCGTTATAACGTTATACCATATAACGTAATACGTTATATCGTTATATCATATATCGTTATGTTATATAACGTAATACATTATTACGTTATACCTTGAAACGCAATACGCTTTAGAGTTATACCATATAACGTTATGTTATATAACGTAATGCGCTATAACGTTATACTATATAACGTAATACGTTATAACGTTATACTATATAACGTAATACGTTGTAGCATTATACCATATAACGTTATGTTATATAAGGTATTATGTTATCACGTTATACCATACAACGTTGTGTTATATAACGTAATACTTTACAACGTCATGCTATAAATCGTAATTGTTTATCACGTTATACCATGTAACGTTATGTTATATAACGTAATGCGCTGTAACGTTATACTATAGAACGTAATACGTTATAACGTTACACCATATAAGGTTATGTTATACAACGTAATACGTTAAAACATTATACTATATAACGTAACACGTTATAACACTTTACCTTATAAGGTAATACATTATAACTTTATACCATATAACGTTATGTTATATAACGTAATGCGTTATAACGTTATACTATATAATGTAATGCGTTATAACGTTATACTATATAATGTAATACGTTATAACGTTATACCATATAAGGTTATGTTATATAGCGTAATGCGTTCGAACGTTATACTATATAGCGTTGTGTTATATAACGTAATACGTTATAACGTTATACTATATAACGTAATACGTTATAACGTTGGACCATATTAGGTTATGTTATACAACGTAATGAGTTATAACGTTATACTCTATAACGTAATACTTTAACGTTGTACCATATAACATTATGCTACATAACGTAATGCATTTTAACGTTTTACTATATAACGTAATACGTTATAACGTTATACCATATAACGTTATGTTATATAACGTAATGCGATATAACGTTATACAACATAACGTAATACGTTATAACGTTGTGCCATATAACATTATGCTACATAACGTAATGCGTTATAGCATAATACTATATAACGTGACACGTTATAACGTTTTACCTTATAAGGTAATACGTTATAACTTTATACCATATAACGATATGCTATATAACGTAATACGTTGTAACGTTATGCTATAAAACGTAATTGTTTATAACGTTATTCCATATAACGTTATATTATATATTGTAATGCGTTATAACATTATAACATATAACGTAATACGATATAACGTTATAGCATATAACGTTGTGTTATATAACGTGATACGTTATAACGGTATGCTATAAAACGTAATTGCTTATTACGTTATACCATATAACGTTATGTTATATAACGTAATAAGTTATAACGTTATACCATATAACGTTATGTTATATAACGTAATATGTTATAACGGTGTACCATATATCGTTGTGTTATATAACCTAATAAGTTATAACGTTATTCTATAAAACGTAACTGTTTATAACGTTATACCATGTAACGCTTTGTTATATAATGTAATGCGCTATAACGTTATCCTATATAACGTAATACGTTATAACGTTATACCTTCTAACGTAACACGTTGTAGCATGATACCATATAACGTTATGATATATAACGTAATATGTTATAACGTTATACCATAATACGTTTTGTTATATAACGTAATACGTTGTAGCGTTATATCATATAACGTGGTGTTCTATAACGTAATGCTTTATAACGTTATACTATATAACGTAATACGTTATAACGTTGTGCCATATAACACTATGCTACATAACGTAATGCATTATAGCATAATACTATATAACGTGACACGTTATAACGTTTTACCTTATAAGGTAATACGTTATAACTTTATACCATATAACGATATGCTATATAACGTAATACGTTGTAACGTTATGCTATAAAACGTAATTGTTTATAACGTTATTCCATATAACGTTATATTATATATTGTAATGCGTTATAACATTATAATATATAACGTAATACGATATAACGTTATAGCATATAACGTTGTGTTATATAACGTGATACGTTATATAGGTATGCTATAAAACGTAATTGCTTATTACGTTATACCATATAACGTTATGTTATATAACGTAATAAGTTATAACGTTATACCATATAACGTTATGTTATATAACGTAATATGTTATAACGGTGTACCATATATCGTTGTGTTATATAACCTAATAAGTTATAACGTTATTCTATAAAACGTAACTGTTTATAACGTTATACCATGTAACGCTTTGTTATATAATGTAATGCGCTATGACGTTATACTGTATAACGTAATACGTTATAACGTTATACCATATAAGTAAATGTTATGCAACGTAATCCGTTATAACGTTATACTATATAACGTAACACGTTATAACGTTGTACCATATAACATTATGCTGCATAACGTAATGCATTATAACGTTATAATATATAACGTAATACGTTATAACGTTATATCATATAACGTTATGTTATTAAATGTAATACGTTATAACGTTATACTATATGACGTAACACGTTATAACATTTTACCTTATAACGTAATACGTTATAACCTTATACCATATAACGTTATGTTTTATAACGTAATACGTTATAACGTTATGCTGTAAAACGTAGTTGCTTATTACGTTATACCATATAACGTTATGTTATATAACGTAATAAGTTATAACGTTATACCATATAACGCTTTGTTATATAATGTAACGCGCTATAACGTTATCCTATGTAACGTAATACGTTATAATGTTATGCCATATAACGTTACGTTATATAACCTAATAAGTTATAACGTTATTCTATAAAACGTAACTGCTTATAACGTTACACCATGTAACGCTTTGTTATATAATGTAATGCGCACTGACGTTATACTGTATAACGTAATACGTTATAACGTTATACCATATAAGTAAATGTTATGCAACGTAATCCGTTATAACGTTATACTATATAACGTATCACGTTATAACGTTGTACCATATAACATTATGCTGCATAACGTAATGCATTATAACGTTATAATATATAACGTAATACGTTATAACGTTATATCATATAACGTTATGTTATTAAATGTAATACGTTATAATTTTTTTTTTTTTATTTATTTGCTTTAAATTTTACAATTTGTCCAGTAGGACATTTGGTAAAATGTTATAGCTGTTTACTAATATAACATGTGGGTGGCTACCCCCAATGGGGTTCCATCTTCGTGCTTGTTAGGGTGTATCCTTTATGAGATCTACTGGATGTTTCCTTTTTAATCTCCTTTCGATGAATGTGGTGATCGTTTCCGCTGCCAGCCGGTTCGGGTGCGTTGCTAATCTTTCTCTGTACCTTCTTGCGAATCTGCTAATCTCTTCCTTGACCGTTGGTATTCCAAGGTCTTTTCGTATGTCCTCGTTTCTAACGTACCATGGGGCGTTTACTATTGTTCTAAGTATTTTAGATTGCATTGCCTCTAGTTTGGTTATATGGCTCATTGCTGCAGTTCCCCATAGTGGTATTCCGTACGTCCAGATTGGTTTTATGATGGTTTTGTAGATTTTTAATTTGTTTTCTATGCTTAGTTTGGATTTTCGACTTGTTAACCAGTACATCTGTCTCCTTGCTATCTGTATTTTGCTTATTATTGATTTGATATGCTGTTTCCATGTGAATCTTGTATCAAAGTGTAGTCCTAGGTATTTGACTTGCCTTGTTTGTATTATGTGCGTGCCGTTGAGTGTAATGTTTGGTGGTAACTGTTTTCGCAGTGTGAATGTAATGTGGTTGCATTTATCAGGGTTTGCTTTAAATTGTTTAACTTGAAGCCACTTTTCTATTTTTGCAATATGCTCTTGTAGCAATGCGACTGCTGTTGCTGGGTTAGTGTGCCTGACTAGTACCACAGTGTCATCCGCAAATGTCAGTATTTTGTTGTTGGTGGTTGTTGGTATGTTGGCCGTGTATAGTGTGTAGAGAATTGGTCCCAAGACGCTTCCTTGCGGAACCCCTGCCTTGATGTCTTTAACTTGAGAGTATGTATCTTTAATTTTTACTGTAAAGGTTCTGTTGCTTAAGTAGGATTTAGTTAAATGGTATATCTGCTCCGGGAATTGTTTTCTGATTGATTGAAGTAGACTATCGTGGTTTATTTTGTCGAATGCTTTCTCGATGTCCATAAAGAGGGCTGTGCAGTATTGTTTGTTTTCTATTGCTAGTATTATTTCGTTTGTGAGTCTGTGCATTTGCTCTATCGTGGAGTGTTTGTTCCTGAATCCAAATTGGTGATCTGGTATTAGTTTTTCCTTCTCTATTATTGGTTTTAGGCGGGCGTAAATTATTTTTTCCAGTATTTTGGAGAATACTGGAAGTAGTGATATTGGTCTGTACGATACTGTTTGATGTGGGTCTTTGCCTGGTTTAGGTAACATTATGATCTGTGCTAGTTTCCATAGTTTAGGATAGTATTGGATTCTTAATATTGCATTAAAGATTATTGTAATTAGCCGTATCGCTTTTGGAGGAAGGTTTTTCAAGATTATACCATTGATTAGGTCAATTCCTGGTGCCTTATTATTTTTTGTTTTCTCGATTATGTTTCTAATTTCATGTGCTGTTGTTTTAGGTATGATGTAATGATTGTCAGTTGCAGTACTAGTGATTACCTCATCCTCGTCCATATGACAGTTGTGGTTGCTATTATTGATATTATGTGGTGTAAATATGTTGCTTAGGTGGTTGGAAAATTCTTCAGCTTGTTCTTCGTTGCTTCTTGCCCATGTATTATCTGCTTTTCTGATTGCTGGGACTAGTTTTATTGGCTTCTTTATTTTTTTTGTGGCTTTCCAAAGGGAGTAGTTAGAGTTCTCGTGTGCAGATAGTGACTCTATGAATTTTGTGAACTCATTGTTATTGTGTTCTTTTATTTTGTTTTTTATTTCCTTTGCAAGTTTATTTAGGTGTTTTTTGTTTTCTTTTGATCTATGTTTTTGCCATTTTGCTTTCGCTTTTCTTTTTTCTCTAATTTTTTCAAGGATGTCTGGCGGAATTATTTTTGTTGGTCTATTAGTTGATTCAGGTATGGTGGTTGCCCATGCTGCTTCCTGAATAGTTTCTGTAAGCGTTATTACTGCTTGTTCGATATGTTCGGGTGTTTTCAATGGGATGTTGCAGTTAATTTTGCTCTCAATTATTTCTTTAAATGTTTGCCATTTGGTGGTTTTATTGCATAGTGTCTCTGAATTTTTATAAATTATTGGTTTGTTTAAGTATGTAATAATTATGGGTGTATGATCGGAGCTAAGCTCGAGGCTGGGTTCTATATTTAGTTTATTTGCATTTAGTCCTTTTGTAACTGCAAAATGAAGTAGGTCAGTTATTTTGCTCAAGTCTGTCGGCCAGTAAGTCGGTCTTCCTGTGGATAATATATTGAGGTTATTGTTTCTAATGTATTTCTCCAAAGTTCTACCTCGAGGTGTATTGATTCTTGATCCCCATAGTGTGTGCTTTGAATTATAGTCTCCCGCTGCAATATACTTATCACCTAAGTGTTGAAAGTAATCTTCCCACATTTGAGATGTAATTTTATGTCGCGGTGGTACATATACTGCTGACAGCTGTAGATAGTTGCTGCTAGTTTGTACTGTAACGGTGGTTGCTTGGATATATTCTTTACTAACCTGACTGTGTAGATGGTGTTTAATATCGTTTCTTATTATTACTGCGGTTCCTCCGTGTGCTTTTCCTGAGGGATGCTTGGTATCATATATGGTGTAGTACGGTATTTTTAAATAGTTTTTTATAGTGAAGTGTGTTTCTGAAACAAGAAGTATATCGATATTATTGTTATACAGGAATGTTTTAGTTTCTAGGGCCCTTTGTTGTAGGCCGTTAGAGTTCCAGGCTGCTATTTTAAGCGTGTCCATTTTTATTTTTTAGTTAGCGTGTTTGTAAGTAGCTGTAGCATGAGTGTGATTTGTTGCGTTTGCTGTTTAAGGATTGCGTTTTGTTCACTTATCATTTTTGCCAGGAATTCTGTGTTTTTGATGGATATCTTTAATAGTTCTTTAATTTCTGCAGCGTCGTCGATGTTAATGTTCTGGTTGTGATTATCTAAAGGTGTTGACTGTTTGGCTACTTGCGCGTAGCTTCGGCTACCAAGGGTGTTGGTATTGTTATGGTTCATTACATTCTGAACGTTTGTTGATGTTTCAGTTACTGTGCTATCCTGTTGAGTGTTAGAGTTATTATATGTCCTGTTACGAAGCGGCGGAAAAAGTTTTTTTTGTAGTTGCTTTCTGACTAAACAGCCTTTGTAACTAGCTGGGTGGTTTCCACCGCAATTGAAACACTTTGCGTTATTTATTTTTCCCGTATGTGGGCAGTTAGCTGTTAGGTGCTTTCCTGCGCATTTGACACACGCCGGGTTTCTGTTACAGTAGTTTTTTGTATGCCCATATTGTTGACATCTCATACATTGCGGTATGTCTTTTTTTTGTCTGGGTGGCTCAACTGTGATTATCGTGTTTAAAATTTTCTTAATTTCAAAAATTTCTTTGTTATTATTTTTAGGTTCTAATTCTATTAAAAATAGCGGTAGTGGTTGCTTAGTGTCAAATCTGGTTATGTTGTTAATCGTTCTCACCTGGTGTCCGATTTTGGCTAATTCCTCACATATGTTGTTTGTGTTCGATTTAGGATGTAAGCCTCTGATTACTGCTTTGTAGCTTTTATCAGATTTGGGTTGGTAGGTATGATACCCGGCGTTTTTTTCCTTTAGCGCTTTTGTTACTTTTCTATATATTTCAGGGGTATTGGTTTGTACTTTTACCTGTTCTAGTTTGAGTTGTTTGATAGTGTAATTTTCTTTTCCTGCCGTGATGTTTAGCAGTTCGATGAGGGGGTCTATTATTTTAGCATCAATGAAGATTGGTGGAGGTTTAGGAATGTTTGTTATTGGTTTATCAGCTGGGTCTACGTCCATCACTTCTGGCAGTGAGCTGAAAGAGTTATGTATAGGAATTTCCTGTAGCCATTTTTGTCCTTCTGGTTCTATCGTCCTCTTAGCATTTGTGTTTGTGTTTATCCTTCGTTTTTTGCTGGGAGTTGCAGTCTTCCAGCTTTCGTTGTAATGTGGTGGAACATTGCTAGTATTATTTTTTCCTTCATCTTTTTTCGTAATTTCCATCGCTATTTCGTTTGTATCTGAGCAATCCACTTCACTTGTTGATTTATTTGAGCTCTGTTGGTCTATTGCTCTGTTTATGGCATATGTTTCGCCTTTGTTTAGGATTTTTATAGTTGGTATTTTTTGGATGTTTTCCATCCTTTAGTTTTAGTATATTGGTTGTGTTACACTTCACTTTTCTTTTCTCTTCTCTGTTCTTTCCCACTTGTCGCACTTACGGAAGCACTGGTTCTCACGTCCGCATAGCTCGACTGCTCGGGCAGAACTGATACGTTATAATGTTATACTATATGACGTAACACGTTATAACATTTTACCTTATAACGTAATACATTATAACTTTATACCATATAACGTTATGTTTTATAACGTAATACGTTATAACGTTATGCTGTAAAACGTAATTGTTTATAACGTTATACCATATAACGTTATGTTTTATAACGTAATGCGTTATAGTGTTGTTGCGGCACGCGAGCAGATCAATTCAAATCCTGTTGTTGGTTTGTTCGGAGTATCATGACCGTTAGGGCGTAGGTATGGTAAGGAGTTATGAGCTCCGAGCAACACAATGCTGCCGCTACTCTCAACCGTCAAACGCAGTCGAATTCGAATTTGCCGACTGTCCCCCGACCAGTATATATACACAAACCGTGTGCTGAGTATAAGAGTATAACGTTCGCTATCGAAGCCATCGCATGTTAAAGAGTTCCCGGAGATACGCATATTTATTACGGATTATTATATACGGTGACGAAATTATTGTGATTACGCACAATAATGAATTGGAATTAAACCAGGCTTAAAATCATCGTGGACCAGTCCTCTACATT
The DNA here is from genome assembly GCA_911387925.2 of Bombus hypnorum. Taxonomy (NCBI): domain Eukaryota; kingdom Metazoa; phylum Arthropoda; class Insecta; order Hymenoptera; family Apidae; genus Bombus; species Bombus hypnorum. The sequence continues at coordinate 2,553,282 of OU427027.1, forward strand.
GGTGACACCCGACGTGATCATGATGTCGAAATCCAACGCGACATTATTAGCCCCGCAAGATATCCGCGTGCCTACGATGAAGCCGCAGAATATAACCTTCTAGTTCTCACTTCTCGAGAGACCACTTAGAGCAGCAGGAATAGAGAACGATAATGACAAAGCCCTCATCCTGCTTGGGAACCTCGAAGCGGAATATCTGGAACGATTGGAGGACGTGGATTTGGATTCCGCGGTCGGCTGTCAGTACGACCGTCTGAAAGAAGAACTGATTCGAAGTTCAGCCGAATCAGACAGCGAGAAGGTGAAACGGCTAGTCGAGAAAGAGGTGATGGGCGATCGTAAGCCATCACAATTTTACCACGACTTGAAGAGACTGGCCGGTCCCTTAGCGTCGGATCAGTTCATTCTGAATCTCTGGAAGAACCGTCTTCCGGACCGCATTCGGCGAGTTTTGGCGGTCATCGACGATGTGCAACCTGACAGAATTATCCAGGCCGCGGAACGTGTAGAAGAGGCATGCTCTGGAGGTGAGCAAGGGGCGTCAACCGTCGCAGGAATAGGACGGAGAGAAGCCACGGACGATGCCGCACCACAGTGCTGTAGAGAAATGCGCGAAGAAATGCGACAATTACACGAGAGAATCAACGCGCTGAGTATCAGCGTCCGCCGACACGCGCGTTCGCGTTCACGTTCCCCCAAGAGACGTCGACGCCGTTCGAGTTCACGGAACGGCTTGTGTTATTATCACGATCTGTATCGAGAGCTAGCTGAACATGTACTGCGGAGAAGCATCGACATCTGGCAATCATGTTACTCGAAGAATAGGGTCTGCTTGTGGCGAGCCACGGACAGAAACCGTTGGAATGTTTACTGTCGCGTGCCGAAACGAATATTTCTTTTAAGGAGAGCTATAGAATTACTCCATACCTTTGTTAGACAAAGCGTTCATCCCGTGACCGCGGCTAAGTTCGGCGGCTGGCTGTCGCCTCGAGCCCAAGCTCATTATCACAAATCTCGAACAATTACAAATCGGATTGAATAACTACAATTGTTTAATTACAGCTATAGTAGACTCTAGGTTACAATGTTGCGGGATTATTCAAAATTCCAAAAGCTCCGGTGTTCTTTCATCTCCGACATATATATATATATATATCATATATCGTTGTTGGCACTTTTCGCAAATGTTCCTTGCAACAATATGCCATCGTTTGGCATCAAAAGTGTTAATTCTATATGCATTAGATTATTATAAATTGATATTGTAAATTTAATGCAGGTTGATATTGATTTGTTTATGACTTTAACTAATGATGATTTAATTGAAATTGGTATAAAAAATGCAGCTGACAGAAAAGCTACATTAGAAGTGATAAATAGATCATAAAAAATCTGTGATACAAAAAGAATTTATTAGCATTTATTAATTATATCTGATTATTATTATTTTATTTGTTATATACTAAAGCTGCTTTAATATATAAACGTAAAAATATAATATGTTATGTTATAGCATATTGGTAATACTTTTTATACTAACTGACAGGAATAAAAACCAGTTTATTATTGAAATAATATATTTAGAGTCAATAAAGATTTGTGTCTTGAACATACCTTTAGTTTAAAATTTCACAAAATTTGTTCCAATCTACCAATTTGAGAAAATTGTTTATGCGTTATAACAAATATATATATCTTATGTTTCTGTAGCCATTACTGGTGAAGCAATAACGTCAGATATTAAATGCATAAGTAATATAAAATTTTATTCTTAGTAAAATATAAAGATCGTTATTAAGATAATATTACGGAATAGAAAATTTTTGATTCGCAGAACTTGCCCTTGACTTACCGGCATTTCATTGTTTGCCAATGAAAATTTGATTTTGCCGATGCACCCTGAACTTCAACAAAATCAATTTCGCAAATTGCACAACATAGGTTACTCATTTCCGGAAATGATTGTGAATGACGAAATGATACAGAACAGATTGTTCTTTTTTCTTACTCACAAGATTACAAGCATCCATTATATATAATTGATTGCTATTCTTAATTATTTTATGTTCTTGTAGATCCAATTTATACTAACAATTTTTCAAAAACGTATTTTCGAATGAATAGCCAACATTTAAATTTTCAAAAGTCGTACTAATACTTTAAATTTGATTTTTGTGAAGAAGCTTTATTTTCAATTATCTCAAAATTAAACTTGTATGTGAGATATCTAAACTTTTTATATTTAAAACAAACTTAAAATCTTGTTAAGTAAAAAGACGACTCTTTTTCTATTACCAATATATTATCTTATTTAGCGGTTACTCAGGAGTTTATGTTATATCTATTGGTACGGATCGCTGAACCGCTTTGTTCAATAAAGTGCGCGAAAAATTCAAGATGACTACATATTAAGATGTAAGCATAGCTTTTTTATAGAGATTTGCTTGAAACTTTCCCTTAGAAAATAAAACATTTTTTAATAACCTCGCATGGCTGAATGAAAACCTTTTAATTTATTGTGATTTCTAACGACTAAACTTCAAGTTTTCCAATAGCGTATTTCCTGTATTTTGAATTCTTATTCACTCCTTGCAATAGTTCTCGCATCGAATTTTTCACCAATATATAGATGTATTTGGCATTTCAGATATGTGAACGTGATTTCAAATTTCGCTCCTCAATTGTATATTGATATCGCTAAATATTAGGCCTGATTCATATGTAGCACAACGGTTCAGTGATGTTCAATTATGTTGTATATTCGTAACTTCAAGCCATTTGAAGTAAACGCCGCGTAACTCAAATTTCGACACTATGCATAGCGTAGTATTCGAATAGGTAACGAATAAATTAATCACTGTGTACTTACATAGATCGAGTAGTTATCATCGACAGCATGTAGTTCTCCCATAGAATGGTAGAGATGGATAGCGCGTTACAGGTGAGTTGAAGATCATATTGAAGGACAGGGATAGTGCGCTACGATATACGACGATGGTGCCGAGTGTCGAGGTATCGCACTCTCTCTCAGATTGTGCAAAAAGTAGGGAGAATACGAATAGTATTCATATATGCAGATATCTATACTAAATACATAAATGTTCAATAAGTATAATAGTGTTCTCGACTAACTTTATGTTAGGAAATCAAAAATTATTGACCTTTGGAATGCGAAGATAGAAAATAAAAGTTTTAAGGCGGGGCATCTACTGGTTCAAAAGTTATGACTATGTAAAACTGAGCATTCTTTGGCTATATTACGGCCATTTTTACACGTTACTTTCACGCCATATTCCTTCTCTCCATCATTCAGTTGGTCCGTGCAGATGAGCATTGTACCGAAATTTGTGGGAAATTCCTTTGTTTATACAAGTTCCCAAGTATTTACTAACATAACAGCTGCTAACATAACATGATGGGCGAAGAGTAAAAAATTTCTCAAACCTAATTCAATCAAAGTTCAAAATCACATCATGAAATGGCTGCAATCGAACTGTATTTATGTATTCACAGACAACGATTCCATTTACTGAACGAATTAAAAATATAAGTCGATATAGCGAACAAATAAGTTATGAAACAACTTGAAAATGCTCAGTTTTGCAACCATAAACTTCTAACTAACAAATTCCTTGCTTCAAAACTTCGAAACTTTATTAATATAAAAATTAGAATTGTCTTTTAATCGGCATTATTTAACGAATTGAAAACAGGATAAGTAAGTATAATAAAAGAAAAAGTAAGCCACGATTCTTGTGATTTGTAATATATATACAGGGTGGTTGGTAACTGGTGGTACAAGCGGAAAATATAGAATAAACATTTTTTTTTAATTTTCTCTTTTTTTTTTAATTTTTCCATCGAGACAACGATCTACAGTGAGATCCGTTATAAGGAGACGTGATAAAGTGCACGCGTACCGAGCGAAAATTCAAAGCCGATTTTCTCGAAAACTAAAGCCTCGAAAGAACAATTCTTATTCTATGTTTTCGACTTCTTTTTTCGCGTAGAATCACCCCCTTTCCGCTCGTACCACCAGTTACCAGCCATCCTGTATATATATATATATATATATGTAACACAGTTTCATTTTACTAACAATAAGGGGAGTAAAACAAAGAACAATTAGTTAGATGCGGCAAAAATTAACTATATTCTGATAAAATAAGATACATAATACAAATTAATGATTAATCAAGTAACACTTAAAATACAAAAAAAGCCAAAAATATACAGAAAAAATGTATTTGCTTAGTTTAAAATTATGTATATAATAGTATTTATACACTTAATTTAACGATACATGATTGCAAACATATTAATAATGAGTATGTCATTTTTATAAAATTATAAAGTATATTTATATAAGAGATATGAAAACGTTAATTTTTACATGTGCATGCGTTACGCAAAAAATGCACGGGCAATGGCCTTGACTTCTCTTCGGCAAATGATGCACGTTGTGAAAGCTGGTGAACAGTACTGGCAAGTGGCTAGATGTCCACAAGGTAGGAACGTAATTGTCGCTACTCGTTCCGTGCAAACTTTACACGAACGAGCACCTTTCAATGCTCGATTTTCTTGCTCCCGGGCAGCTATAAATAGTAAACAGTATGTTTAAGTATAATGCATAATAAAATGTATTATATGTATACGGATTTCATACAAATTAACAAATCTGTGTTTATATTTTTATTACTTACCTATTTTTTCAGCGAGAGTCATTTCATTAGTGTCATTTTCACTATTGGATCTCTCAGCATTCTCATCTGCAATTTCTATTGGTGCCTGAAATAAATATAATGTACATAAGTATATATTGCAATTATTAATTATACACATTGTTAATTATATATATTGTTCAGGGTATAAGTTTCTATACTTACACCTTCAGAAGTTTCATATAACGCGTGGCCTGTTACATTATTGACATACTCCCAGCCCCAAAAATGACAACAGTTGGGAGACGAAATCATATGTCTGTCCCATGGATCTTCTTCTGATCTCCAATTTCCTATAATAATTCCACAATGGTAACAGGTAGTGAAATCATTTATTCCGGTGTAGTAGAAGCCTGCATGGGCTAATTCTTCACTTGTCTGTGTCATATATGTAGGCCATGTTGCGAATGAATTTAATCTGGATTCGTAAGTAACGTATTCCAATTTTTCCGGTTTGATAGCATCTAAATCAATCGCCCTTGCTGAAGGCACAGGGGATGGCATATCAACCATAATTACTGGAAGTACCATGGATGTTGAAGGTGCGGCTGACTCATCCGCCGATATTGAATGAACCGGCGGATTTGAATCACCTGACGATGTCGAAGTAACAGGCAGTAATTCTTCAGCTTCTGAAGATTCTGTATCATGTTCCAACAAATATCGGAAGTTGATCGTAGGAATCATTTTATCCATTTTAATTGCAATTTAATGCGCCTTCAAACCTATTTAAAAGAAAAAGACTTTGAAATATCTACTAATCGTAAATGACTTAAGAAATATTATACGTGTACAATTCATCAAACAGAAATAAATTACAGACAAAACTTACGAATATCAGATGTTCGCGTTCCGCTTCAACAGCTCTCCAATTCTTCAAATGGAATCTTGACAAATATTTAATATCTTATTCTTGTATAATTTATATTTCTAAATTTACTAAAATCGTACGAACGAGCCACACAAACTCTTCGACCATCAGTGTAATACTGAACCTTGCTGCTGTATGTACCGAGAAGGTACTACCTGCTTTCTAGAAATCTTATCCCTACCCACAGTACCCGGTAGCAATATACTCCTTCCATGCACTATAAGGCATGCCCACTGTGCAGAGTGGGCAAGTTGTCGACCAATCAAATTTCATCGATGCTCCGCCCCTTACTGTACTCTACTCTACTCTACTCTACTCTACTCTACTCTACTCTACTCTACTCTACTGTATTGTGTAAAATAAACGATGCTCGCTAGGTACAGTGTGAAAATATATCTCTTATTTACTCACTTTCGATAATGATGCCGCTTTTGAACGAATTCTTATTTGCTCCGTTTTCACTTGGCAATATTAACACGTTGTTTAAAATATCAGTAAATACTGCTACGGAGCCTAGAGAGTCAAAGAGAACGTCAAAAATTTATTGTTAACAGATATAATAAAAGAGGAAATGATAATAGATATTAGGTCCTAATCGAGTTTTCGTAATATTTCGAGTTTGACATCGCCTTCCTACAATTCTTACCGAAATTTCTACATCGTTCTGCTTGAGATTTGCAATATACGGAAACTCCTAATCCGTGTATTATTTCGGTTCAGGTGGCCACAGTCCTAATCCGACACCTGCTTTCTGGTGGATATAATATTTAGTAGAAGGATAATTGCTGTCGTAAACATTATAGTCTAAAGTCCTAGGTAACCATTTCTTTATGGCATCCTATACCTTATGGCGTATACCCAGCCTCGGTATTACTCATCGCGGAATAATAAAATTATTTTTACAAATAAGTACGCAGTTTTTCAATATGTGAAACATGTGACTCAGGGTTTCTGCAGGAAAATTCCACCGTTTGTAAGATTTTATAAATTTACTTTGAGATAAAGTTCTCTCGCGATGTGAATAGTAGAACGCTGTAGCATTATGTTATATTACATTATACATATTATATCATATTATATCATATTATATCATGTTATATATATATGTCGGGGATGAAAGAACACCGGAGCTTTTGGAATTTTGAATAATAATCCCGCAACATTGTAACCTAGCTGTAATTAAACAATTGTAGTTATTCAATCCGATTTGTAATTGTTCGAGATTTGTGATAATGAGCTTGGGCTCGAGGCGACAGCCAGTCGCCGAACGTAGCCGCGGTCACGGGATGAACGCTTTGTCTAACAAAGGTATAGAGTAATTCTATAGCTCTCCTTAAAAGAAATATTCGTGGCGGCACGCGACAGTAAACATTCCAACGGTCTCTGTCCCGTAGCTCGCCACACGCAGACCCTATTCTTCGAGTAAGATGATTGCCAGATGTCGATGCGTCTCCGCAGTACATGTTCAGCTAGCCTGAGGGCCCGTTATAAATCTTAGGATTTAGTTGACTAAAGTCCTTCAAACAAACAGTCCTTGTCCCAGCTACGGGAAGATAGGAGAGACCTATTTTTCAACGAACGGCGTCTCCCACTAGCAACTTTCCCCCGAGGGTGGCTAGCATCTTTTTCTAACCACCGATATGGAGATTGACCAATTAGCAGCAACGCCAATTTCCCTTACTTTCTGAACGAAGGCTTTCCTCGACGAATCCGATGATCTCGTGTCCTTAGACACACCCCATCATAGTTTTCCTCTGCAGCATCATCGCGACGGAGAGTCATTCTCTCGTGAGGTCGTATTAGCGAGTTTCTTAGAGTCTGTACGCTCGGTGGATGTTTCACGTTTTAACCAAGAGCCCGACTTAGAATTTGCGAGCACGTTAATCTACCATCCCGTCGACAGCGGATTCGTTATGGAACCTAGGATCATTGTCATTAGTTTCTCGAGTAACTAATTACCGCGGTTACTTGTCCAGTTCTATGATAATCGTACTTGCACTGGTTGATGTCTTCTCTATTGCTTAACGACACGTGTAGACCAAACGAAGATTCGTTTCACGCCCCTAACTCTAATTCTAATGTAAACCCGACATATATATATATATATCATATATCGTTGTTGGCACTTTTCGCAAATGTCCCTTGCAACAATATGCCATCGTTTGGCATCAAAAGTGTTAATTTTATATGCATTAGATTATTATAAATTGATATTGTAAATTTTATGCAGGTTGATATTGACTTGATTATGACTTTAACTAATGATGATTTAATTGAAATTGGTATAAAAAATGCAGCTGACAGAAAAGCTACATTAGAAGTGATAAATAGATCATAAAAAATCTGTGATACAAAAAGAATTTATTAGCATATATCAATTATATCTGATTATGTATTATTATTTTATTTGTTATATACTAAAGCTGCTTTAATATATAAACGTAAAAATATAATATGTTATGTTATAGCATATTGGTAATACTTTTTATACTAACTGACAGGAATAAAAACCAGTTTATTATTGAAATAATATATTTAGAGTCAATAAAGCTTTGTGTCTTGAACATACCTCTAGTTTAAAATTTCACAAAATTTGTTCCAATCTACCAAAAATTGTTTATGCGTTATAACAAATATATATATCTTATGTTTCTGTAGCCATTACTGGTGAAACAATAACGTCAGATATTAAATGCATAAGTAATCTAAAATTTTATTCTTAGTAAAATATAAAGATCGTTATTAAGATAATATTACGGAATAGAAAATTTTTGATTCGCAGAATTTGCCCTTGACTTACCGGCATTTCATTGTTTGCCATTGAAAATTTGATTTTGCCGATGCACCCTGAACTTCAACAAAATCAATTTCGCAAATTGCACAACATAGGTTACTCATTTCCGGAAATGATTGTGAATGACGAAATGATACAGAACAGATTGTTCTTTTTTCTTACTCACAAGATTACAAGCATCCATTATATATAATTGATTGCTATTCTTAATTATTTTATGTTCTTGTAGATCCAATTTATACTAAAAATTTTTCAAAAACGTATTTTCGAATGAATAGCCAACATTTAAATTTTCAAAAGTTGTACTAATACTTTAAATTTGATTTTTGTGAAGAAGCTTTATTTTCAATTATCTCAAAATTAAACTTGTATGTGAGATATCTAAACTTTTTATATTTAAAACAAACTTAAAATCTTGTTAAGTAAAAAGACGACTCTTTTTCTATTACCAATATATTATCTTATTTAGCGGTTACTCAGGAGCTTATGTTATATATATTGGTACGGATCGCTGGACCGCTTTGTTCAATAAAGTGCGCGAAAAATTCAAGATGACTACATATTAAGATGTAAGCATAGCTTTTTTATAGAGATTTGCTTGAAACTTTCCCTTAGAAAATAAAACATTTTTTAATAACCTCGCATGGCTGAATGAAAACCTTTTAATATATTGTGATTTCTAACGACTAAACTTCAAGTTTTCCAATAGCGTATTTCCTGTATTTTGAATTCTTATTCACTCCTTGCAATAGTTCTCGCATCGAATTTTTCACCAATATATAGATGTATTTGGCATTTCAGATATGTGAACGTGATTTCAAATTTCGCTCCTCAATTGTATATTGATATCGCTAAATATTAGGCCTGATTCATATGTAGCACAACGGTTCAGTGATGTTCAATTATGTTGTATATTCGTAACTTCAAGCCATTTGAAGTAAACGCCGCGTAACTCAAATTTCGACACTATGCATAGCGTAGTATTCGAATAGGTAACGAATAAATTAATCACTGTGTACTTACATAGATCGAGTAGTTATCATCGACACCATGTAGTTCTCCCATAGAATGGTAGAGATGGATAGCGCGTTACAGGTGAGTTGAAGATCATATTGAAGGACAGGGATAGTGCGCTACGATATACGACGATGGTGCCGAGTGTCGAGGTATCGCCCTCTCTCTGAGATTGTGCAAAAAGTAGGGAGAATACGAATAGTATTCATATATGCAGATATCTATACTAAATACATAAATGTTCAATAAGTATAATAGTGTTCTCGACTAACTATATGTTAGGAAATCAAAAATTATTGACCTTTGGAATGCGAAGATAGAAAATAAAAGTTTTAAGGCGGGGCATCTACTGGTTCAAAAGTTATGACTATGTAAAACTGAGCATTCTTTGGCTATATTACGGCCATTTTTACACGTTACTTTCACGCCATATTCCTTCTATCCATCATTCAGTTGGTCCGTGCAGATGAGCATTGTACCGAAATTTGTGGGGAATTCCTTTGTTTATACAAGTTCCCAAGTATTTACTAACATAACAGCTGCTAACATAACATGATGGGCGAAGAGTAAAAAATTTCTCAAACCTAATTCAATCAAAGTTCAAAATCACACCATGAAATGGCTGCAATCGAACTGTATTTATGTATTCACAGACAACGATTCCATTTACTGAACGAATTAAAAATATAAGTCGATATAGCGAACAAATAAGTTATGAAACACCTTGAAAATGCTCAGTTTTGCAACCATAAACTTCTAACTAACAAATTCCTTGCTTCAAAACTTCGAAACTTTATTAATATAAAAATTAGAATTGTCTTTTAATCGGCATTATTTAACGAATTGAAAACAGGATAAGTAAGTATAATAAAAGAAAAAGTAAGCCACGATTCTTGTGATTTGTAATATATATACAGGGTGGTTGGTAACTGGTGGTACAAGCGGAAAATATAGAATAAACATTTTTTTTTAATTTTCTCTTTTTTTTTAATTTTTCCATCGAGACAACGATCTACAGTGAGATCCGTTATAAGGAGACGTTATAAAGTGCACGCGTACCGAGCGAAAATTCAAAGCCGATTTTCTCGAAAACTAAAGCCTCGAAAGAACAATTTTTATTCTATGTTTTCGACTTCTTTTTTCGCGTAGAATCACCCCCTTTCCGCTTGTACCACCAGTTACCAACCATCCTGTATATATATATATATATATGTCGGAGATGCAAGAAAGACCGGAGCCTTCCCTTCGCAATTTTGGGAAAAGTCCTCTAATGTTATAGTTTAGATTTTATCATAGCTGTAATTAAGCAATTTTTATCATCCGATCTGATTATAATTGTACGAGATTTGCGATAGCGAAATTGGGTTCGAGGTGACAACTAGTCGCCGAACGTAGCCACGGTCACGGGATAAACGTTTAGCTTGACGAAAGTGTAGAACGGTTGTGTGGTTTCCCTAGATATGTGGTATGTGGCGGCATACGGCCTCAAGAACGGGTCTAGTCACATATGATTGTATTTTGGAGGTGTCGATATTATGGGACACACGTTGTATTAAGAATCAAACTCCAGACAGAAATTGCTTAGCAACGGCGATTGGAACTTTCTCGATGCTTCCAACGAGTAAATAATAAACTTTTGGCAGAGAATGCTTAGCAACGGTGATTGGAACCTTCTCGATGCTTCCAGCGAGCATGTAACTAACAAAATGCAATCGTACAGCGAGAAAGAATTCCATCAGATTAGGCATTCGTGTGATCGTCTTGGAAAGTGACACATCGAGTAATATACAGAGCGTCTCAGTGAATAATTATCCCGTTGGCCGTGGATTCGTTTGAACCCAAAGAAAACATTGTTATTAGCGTATATTAAATTCATTCTTCGTTAAATTTAGTATTCCTAAAATTTATTGTTCGTTAAACTTATTAATCGTTAGTTTTATTATTCGTTAAATTTATTATTCGTTAATCTAATCATTCGTCAAACTTATTATTTGTTAAGCTCATTGTTCATTTAACACAATATTCATTAAACCTTTGTAAAATCGTGTGCATACGTGTAAATACAATCTCTGTTTTGATAAAACAATGACTAATTCAAACGAAGAAGCGTTAGACGCCCTCAAGTCTAATGTGAATCCGACATATATATATATGTAGCACAGTTTCATTTTACTAACAATAAGGGGAGTAAAACAAAGAACAATTAGTTAGATGCGGAAAAAATTAACTATATTCTGATAAAATAAGATACATAATACAAATTAATGTTTAATCAAGTAACACTTAAAATACAAAAAAAGAGAAAAATATACAGAAAAAATGTAGTTGCTTAGTTTAAACTTATGTATATAATAGTATTTATACACTTAATTTAACGATACATGATACCAAACATATTAATGTGAGTATGTCATTTTTATAAAATTATAAATTATATTTATATAAGAGATATGAAAACGTTAATTTTTACATGTGCATGCATTACGCAAAAAATGCACGGGCAATGGCCTTGACTTCTCTTCGGCAAATGATGCACGTTGTGAAAGCTGGTGAACAGTACTGGCAAGTGGCTAGATGTCCACAAGGTAGGAACGTAATTGTCGCTACTCGTTCCGTGCAAACTTTACACGAACGAGCATCTTTCAATGCTCGATTTTCTTGCTCCAGGGCAGCTATGAATAGTAAACAGTATATTTAAATATAATGTATAATAAAATGTATTATATGTATACGGATTTCATACAAATTAACGAATCTGTGTTTATATTTTTATTACTTACCTATTTTTTCAGCGAGAGTCATTTCATTAGTGTCATTTTCACTATTGGATCTCTCAGCATTCTCATCTGTAATTTCTATTGGTGCCTGAAATAAATATAATGTACATAAGTATATATTGCAATTATTAATTATACACATTGTTAATTATATATATTGTTCAGGGTATAAGTTTCTATACTTACACCTTCAGAAGTTTCATATAACGCGTGGCCTGTTGCATTATTGACATATTCCCAGCCCCAAAAATGACAACAGTTGGGAGACGAAATCATATGTCTGTCCCATGGATCTTCTTCTGATCTCCAATTTCCTATAATAATTCCACAATGGTAACAGGTAGTGAAATCATTTATTCCGGTGTAGTAGAAGCCTGCATGGGCTAATTCTTCACTTGTCTGTGTCATATATGTAGGCCATGTTGCGAATGAATTTAATCTGGATTCGTAAGAAACGTATTCCAATTTTTCCGGTTTGGTAGCATCTAAATCAATCGCCTTTGCTGAAGGCACAGGGGATGGCATATCAACCATAATTACTGGAAGTACCATGGATGTTGAAGGTGCGGCTGACTCATCCGCCGATATTGAATGAACCGGCGGATTTGAATCTCCTGACGATGTCGAAGGCACAGGCAGTATTTCTTCAGCTTCTGAAGATTCTGTAACATGTTCCAACAAATATCGGAAGTTGATCGTAGGAATCATTTTATGCATTTTAATTGCAATTTAATGCGCCTTCAAACCTATTTAAAAGAAAAAGACTTTGAAATATTTACTAATCGTAAATGACTTAAGAAATATTATACGTGTACAATTCATCAAACAGAAATAAATTACAGACAAAACTTACGAATATCAGATGTTCGCGTTCCGCTTCAACAGCTCTCCAATTCTTCAAATGGAATCTTGACAAATATTTAATATCTTATTCTTGTATAATTTATATTTCTAAATTTACTAAAATCGTACGAACGAGCCACACAAACTCTTCGAACATCAGTGTAATACTGAACCTTGCTGCTGTATGTACCGAGAAGGTACTACCTGCTTTCTAGAAATCTTATCCCTACCCACATACCCGGTAGCAATATACTCCTTCCATGCACTATAAGGCATGCCCACTGTGCAGAGTGGGCAAGTTGTCGACCAATCAAATTTCATCGATGCTCCGCCCCTTACTGTACTCTACTCTACTCTACTCTACTCTACTCTACTCTACTCTACTCTACTCTACTGTATTGTGTAAAATAAACGATGCTCGCTAGGTACAGTGTGAAAATATATCTCTTATTTACTCACTTTCGATAATGATGCCGCTTTTGAACGAATTCTTATTTGCTCCGTTTTCACTTGGCAATATTAACACGTTGTTTAAAATATCAGTAAAAACTGCTACGGAGCCTAGAGAGTCAAAGAGAACGTCAAAAAATTACAATTTATTGTTAACAGATGTAATAAAAGAGGAAATGATAATAGATATTTGGTCCTAATCGAGTTTTCGTAATATTTCGAGTTTTACATCGCCTTCCTACAATTCTTACCGGAATTTCTACATCTTTCTGCTTGAGATTTGCAATATACGGAAACTCCTAATCCGTGTATTATTTCGGTTCAGGTGGCCACAGTCCTAATCCGACACCTGCTTTCTGGTGGATATAATATTTAGTAGAAGGATAATTGCTGTCGTAAACAATATAGTCTAAAGTCCTAGGTAACCATTACTTTATGGCATCCTATACCTTATGGCGTATACCCAGCCTCGGTATTACTCATCGCGGAATAATAAAATTATTTTTACAAATAAGTACGCAGTTTTTCAATATGTGAAACATGTGACTCAGGGTTTCTGCAGGAAAATTCAACCGTTTGTAAGATTTTATAAATTTACTTTGAGATGAAGTTCTCTCGCGATGTGAATAGTAGAACGCTGTAGCATTATGTTATATTGCATTATACATATTATATCATATTATATCATATTATATCATATTATATATATATATATATATATCATATATCGTTGTTGGCACTTTTCGCAAATGTCCCTTGCAACAATATGCCATCGTTTGGCATCAAAAGTGTTAATTTTATATGCATTAGATTACTATAAATTGATATTGTAAATTTAATGCAGGTTGATAGTGATTTGATTATGACTTTAACTAATGATGATTTAATTGAAATTTTTATAAAAAATGCAGCTGACAGAAAAGCTACATTAGAAGTGATAAATAGATCATAAAAAATCTGTGATACAAAAAGAATTTATTAGCATTTATTAATTATATCTGATTATATATTATTATTTTATTTGTTATATACTAAAGCTGCTTTAATATATAAACGTAAAAATATAATATGTTATGTTATAGCATATTGGTAATACTTTTTATACTAACTGACAGGAATAAAAACCAGTTTGTTATTGAAATAATATATTTAGAGTCAATAAAGATTTGTGTCTTGAACATAACTCTAGTTTAAAATTTCACAAAATTTGTTCCAATCTACCAATTTGAGAAAATTGTTTATGCGTTATAACAAATATATATATCTTATGTTTCTGTAGCCATTACTGGAGAAGCAATAACGTCAGATATTAAATGCATAAGTAATCTAAAATTTTATTCTTAGTAAAATATAAAGATCGTTATTAAGATAATATTACGGAATAGAAAATTTTTGATTCGCAGAATTTGCCCTTGACTTACAGGCATTTCATTGTTTGCCAATGAAAATTTGATTTTGCCGATGCACCCTGAACTTCAACAAAATATATTTCGCAAATTGCACAACATAGGTTACTCATTTCCGGAAATGATTGTGAATGACGAAATGATACAGAACAGATTGTTCTTTTTTCTTACTCACAAGATTACAAGCATCCATTATATATAATTGATTGCTATTCTTAATTATTTTATGTTCTTGTAGATCCAATTTATACTAAAAATTTTTCAAAAACGTATTTTCGAATGAATAGCCAACATTTAAATATTCAAAAGTCGTACTAATACTTTAAATTTGATTTTTGTGAAGAAGCTTTATTTTCAATTATCTCAAAATTAAACTTGTATGTGAGATATCTAAACTTTTTATATTTAAAACAAACTTAAAATCTTGTTAAGTAAAAAGACGACTCTTTTTCTATTACCAATATATTATCTTATTTAGCGGCTACTCAGGAGTTTATGTTATATATATTGGTACGGATCGCTGAACCGCTTTGTTCAATAAAGTGCGCGAAAAATTCAAGATGACTACATATTAAGATGTAAGCATAGCTTTTTTATAGAGATTTGCTTGAAACTTTCCCTTGGAAAATAAAACATTTTTTAATAACCTCGCATGGCTGAATGAAAACCTTTTAATTTATTGTGATTTCTAACGACAAAACTTCAAGTTTTCCAATAGCGTATTTCCTGTATTTTGAATTCTTATTCACTCCTTGCAATAGTTCTCGCATCGAATTTTTCACTAATATATAGATGTATTTGGCATTTCAGATATGTGAACGTGATTTCAAATTTCGCTCCTCAATTGTATATTGATATCGCTAAATATTAGGCCTGATTCATATGTAGCACAACGGTTCAGTGATGTTCAATTATGTTGTATATTCGTAACTTCAAGCCATTTGAAGTAAACGCCGCGTAACTCAAATTTCGACACTATGCATAGCGTAGTATTCGAATAGGTAACGAATAAATTAATCACTGTGTACTTACATAGATCGAGTAGTTATCATCGACACCATGTAGTTCTCCCATAGAATGGTAGAGATGGATAGCGCGTTACAGGTGAGTTGAAGATCATATTGAAGGACAGGGATAGTGCGCTACGATATACGACGATGGTGCCGAGTGTCGAGGTATCGCACTCTCTCTCAGATTGTGCAAAAAGTAGGGAGAATACGAATAGTATTCATATATGCAGATATCTATACTAAATACATAAATGTTCAATAAGTATAATAGTGTTCTCGACTAACTTTATGTTAGGAAATCAAAAATTATTGACCTTTGGAATGCGAAGATAGAAAATAAAAGTTTTAAGGCGGGGCATCTACTGGTTCAAAAGTTATGACTATGTAAAACTGAGCATTCTTTGGCTATATTACGGCCATTTTTACACGTTACTTTCACGCCATATTCCTTCTATCCATCATTCAGTTGGTCCGTGCAGATGAGCATTGCACCGAAATTTGTGGGAAATTCCTTTTTTATACAAGTTCCCAAGTATTTACTAACATAACAGCTGCTAACATAACATGATGGGCGAAGAGTAAAAAATTTCTCAAACCTAATTCAATCAAAGTTCAAAATCACATCATGAAATGGCTGCAATCGAACTGTATTTATGTATTCACAGACAACGATTCCATTTACTGAACGAATTAAAAATATAAGTCGATATAGCGAACAAATAAGTTATGAAACACCTTGAAAATGCTCAGTTTTGCAACCATAAACTTCTAACTAACAAATTCCTTGCTTCAAAACTTCGAAACTTTATTAATATAAAAATTAGAATTGTCTTTTAATCGGCATTATTTAACGAATTGAAAACAGGATAAGTAAGTATAATAAAAGAAAAAGTAAGCCACGATTCTTGTGATTTGTAATATATATACAGGGTGGTTGGTAACTGGTGGTACAAGCGGAAAATATAGAATAAACATTTTTTTTAATTTTCTCTTTTTTTTTAATTTTTCCATCGAGACAACGATCTACATTGAGATCCGTTATAAGGAGACGTGATAAAGTGCACGCGTACCGAGCGAAAATTCAAAGCCGATTTTCTCGAAAACTAAAGCCTCGAAAGAACAATTTTTATTCTATGTTTTCGACTTCTTTTTTCGCGTTGAATCACCCCCTTTCCGCTTGTACCACCAGTTACCAACCATCCTGTATATATATATATATGTAGCACAGTTTCATTTTACTAACAATAAGGGGAGTAAAACAAAGAACAATTAGTTAGATGCGGAAAAAGTTAACTATATTCTGATAAAATAAGATACATAATACAAATTAATGTTGAATCAAGTAACACTTAAAATACAAAAAAAGCCAAAAATATACAGAAAAAATGTATTTGCTTAGTTTAAACTTATGTATATAATAGTATTTATACGCTTAATTTAACGATACATGATACCAAACATATTAATGTGTGTATGTCATTTTTATAAAATTATAAAGTATATTTATATAAGAGATATGAAAACGTTAATTTTTACATGTGCATGCATTACGCAAAAAATGCACGGGCAATGGCCTTGACTTCTCTTCGGCAAATGATGCACGTTGTGAAAGCTGGTGAACAGTACTGGCAAGTGGCTAGATGTCCACAAGGTAGGAACGTAATTGTCGCTACTCGTTCCGTGCAAACTTTACACGAACGAGCATCTTTCAATGCTCGATTTTCTTGCTCCAGGGCAGCTATAAATAGTAAACAGTATATTTAAATATAATGTATAATAAAATGTATTATATGTATACGGATTTCATACAAATTAACAAATCTGTGTTTATATTTTTATTACTTACCTATTTTTTCAGCGAGAGTCATTTCATTAGTGTCATTTTCACTATTGGATCTCTCAGCATTCTCATCTGTAATTTCTATTGGTGCCTGAAATAAATATAATGTACATAAGTATATATTGCAATTATTAATTATACACATTGTTAATTATACATATTGTTCAGGGTATAAGTTTCTATACTTACACCTTCAGAAGTTTCATATAACGCGTGGCCTGTTACATTATTGACATACTCCCAGCCCCAAAAATGACAACAGTTGGGAGACGAAATCATATGTCTGTCCCATGGATCTTCTTCTGATCTCCAATTTCCTATAATAATTCCACAATGGTAACAGGTAGTGAAATCATTTATTCCGGTGTAGTAGAAGCCTGCATGGGCTAATTCTTCACTTGTCTGTGTCATATATGTAGGCCATGTTGCGAATGAATTTAATCTGGATTCGTAAGTAACGTATTCCAATTTTTCCGGTTTGGTAGCATCTAAATCAATCGCCCTTGCTGAAGGCACAGGGGATGGCATATCAACCATAATTACTGGAAGTACCATGGATGTTGAAGGTGCGGCTGACTCATCCGCCGATATTGAATGAACCGGCGGATTTGAATCTCCTGACGATGTCGAAGGAACAGGCAGTATTTCTTCAGCTTCTGAAGATTCTGTATCATGTTCCAACAAATATCGGAAGTTGATCGTAGGAATCATTTTATCCATTTTAATTGCAATTTAATGCGCCTTCAAACCTATTTAAAAGAAAAAGACTTTGAAATATCTACTAGTCGTAAATGACTTAAGAAATATTATACGTGTACAATTCATCAAAAAGAAATAAATTGCAGACAAAACTTACGAATATCAGATGTTCGCGTTCCGCTTCAGCAGCTCTCCAATTCTTCAAATGGAATCTTGACAAATATTTAATATCTTATTCTTGTATAATTTATATTTCTAAATTTACTAAAATCGTACGAACGAGCCACACAAACTCTTCGACCATCAGTGTAATACTGAACCTTGCTGCTGTATGTACCGAGAAGGTACTACCTGCTTTCTAGAAATCTTATCCCTACCCACAGTACCCGGTAGCAATATACTCCTTCCATGCACTATATGGCATGCCCACTGTGCAGAGTGGGCAAGTTGTAGACCAATCAAATTTCATCGATGCTCCGCCCCTTACTGTACTCTACTCTACTCTACTCTACTCTACTCTACTCTACTCTACTCCACTCTACTGTATTGTGTAAAATAAACGATGCTCGCTAGGTACAGTGTGAAAATATATCTCTTATTTACTCACTTTCGATAATGATGCCGCTTTTGAACGAATTCTTATTTGCTCCGTTTTCACTTGGCAATATTAACACGTTGTTTAAAATATCAGTAAAAACTGCTACGGAGCCTAGAGAGTCAAAGAGAACGTCAAAAAATTACAATTTATTGTTAACAGATATAATAAAAGAGGAAATGATAATAGATATTTGGTCCTAATCGAGTTTTCGTAATATTTCGAGTTTGACATCGCCTTCCTACAATTCTTACCGGAATTTCAACATCGTTCTGCTTGAGATTTGCAATATACGGAAACTCCTAATCCGTGTATTATTTCGGTTCAGGTGGCCACTGTCCTAATCCGACACCTGCTTTCTGGTGGATATAATATTTAGTAGAAGGATAATTGCTGTCGTAAACAATATAGTCTAAAGTCCTAGGTAACCATTACTTTATGGCATCCTATACCTTATGGCGTATACCCAGCCTCGGTATTACTCATCGAGGAATAATAAAATTATTTTTACAAATAAGTACGCAGTTTTTCAACATGTGAAACATGTGACTCAGGGTTTCTGCAGGAAAATTCAACCGTTTGTAAGATTTTATAAATTTACTTTGAGATAAAGTTCTCTCGCGATGTGAATAGTAGAACGCTGTAGCATTATGTTATATTACATTATACATATTATATCATATTATATCATATTATATATATATATATATATATATATATATATATATATATATATCATATATCGTTGTTGGCACTTTTCGCAAATGTCCCTTGCAACAATATGCCATCGTTTGGCATCAAAAGTGTTAATTTTATATGCATTAGATTATTATAAATTGATATTGTAAATTTAATGCAGGTTGATATTGATTTGATTATGACTTTAACTAATGATGATTTAATTGAAATTGGTATAAAAAATGCAGCTGACAGAAAAGCTACATTAGAAGTGATAAATAGATCATAAAAAATCTGTGATACAAAAAGAATTTATTAGCATTTATGAATTATATCTGATTATATATTATTATTTTATTTGTTATATACTAAAGCTGCTTTAATATATAAACGTAAAAATATAATATGTTATGTTATAGCATATTGGTAATACTTTTTATACTAACTGACAGGAATAAAAACCAGTTTATTATTGAAATAATATATTTAGAGTCAATAAAGATTTGTGTCTTGAACATACCTCTAGTTTAAAATTTCACAAAATTTGTTCCAATCTACCAATTTGAGAAAATTGTTTATGCGTTATAACAAATATATATATCTTATGTTTCTGTAGCCATTACTGGTGAAGCAATAACGTCAGATATTAAATGCATAAGTAATCTAAAATTTTATTCTTAGTAAAATATAAAGATCGTTATTAAGATAATATTATGGAATAGAAAATTTTTGATTCGCAGAATTTGCCCTTGACTTGCCGGCATTTCATTGTTTGCCAATGAAAATTTGATTTTGCCGGTGCACCCTGAACTTCAACAAAATCAATTTCGCAAATTGCACAACATAGGTTACTCATTTCCGGAAATGATTGTGAATGACGAAATGATACAGAACAGATTGTTCTTTTTTCTTACTCACAAGATTACAAGCATCCATTATATATAATTGATTGCTATTCTTAATTATTTTATGTTCTTGTAGATCCAATTTATACTAACAATTTTTCAAAAACGTATTTTTGAATGAATAGCCAACATTTAAATTTTCAAAAGTTGTACTAATACTTTAAATTTGATTTTTGTGAAGAAGCTTTTTTTTCAATTATCTCAAAATTAAACTTGTATGTGAGATATCTAAACTTTTTATATTTAAAACAAACTTAAAATCTTGTTAAGTAAAAAGACGACTCTTTTTCTATTACCAATATATTATCTTATTTAGCGGTTACTCAGGAGTTTATGTTATATATAATATATTGGTACGGATCGCTGAACCGCTTTGTTCAATAAAGTGCGCGAAAAATTCAAGATGACTACATATTAAGATGTAAGCATAGCTTTTTTATAGAGATTTGCTTGAAACTTTCCCTTAGAAAATAAAACATTTTTTAATAACCTCGCATGGCTGAATGAAAACCTTTTAATTTATTGTGATTTCTAACGACTAAACTTCAAGTTTTCCAATAGCGTATTTCCTGTATTTTGAATTCTTATTCACTCCTTGCTATAGTTCTCGCATCGAATTTTTCACCAATATATAGATGTGTTTGGCATTTCAGATATGTGAACGTGATTTCAAATTTCGCTCCTCAATTGTATATTGATATCGCTCAATATTAGGCCAAATTCATATGTAACACAACGGTTCAATGATGTTCTATTATGTTGTATATTCGTAACTTCAGTTCTGCCCGAGCAGTCGAGCTATACGGTCGTGTGAATCAGTGCTTCCGTAAGTGAGACAAGTGGGAAAACACAGTGACTATAACATAACCAATCGATAAATGATGGAAAACATACGTAAAACACCACCAATAAAAATCCTAAATAATGGCGAATCATTTTCTATATACAGTGCTTTAGATAAAACAAACCCAAACAAACAAGCGAAGTTCAGGACTGCTCAGTTGTAAATGAAATAGAAATGTAAGTAGAAATTACACAAAATAATGACGATAAGGATAAAATCAGCAATGATGTACCACATCAGGACGAAAGCTGGAAGACTGTAACTCCCAGCAATTAACGAAAAATGACTTGAAACACAAATGCTAGGAGGGCTCTAGAAACAGTAAGACAACAATGGCTACAGGAAATTCCTCTACATAGCTCTTACAGCTCCCTGCTAGAAGTGTTGGATTCAAACCCAGTCGAAAAATCAGTAACACGCATTCCTAAACCACCACCAATCTATATAGATGCTAAAATAATAGATCCCCTCATTGATCTGCTAAATAGCACGGCAGGTAAGGAAAACTATACCATTAAACAACTTAAACTGGACCAGGTGAAAGTACAAACGAACATCCCAGAAATATTCAGAAAAGTGACAAATGCACTAAAAGAAAAGAATGCCGGATATCAGACTTATCAGCTCAAATCTGATAAAAGTTACAAAGCAGTAATCAGAGGATTACATCCAAAAACTAACACAAATAACATATGCGAGGAACTAGCTAAAATGGGACATCAGGTAAGAGCGATTAACAACATAACCAGGTACGATACTAAACAACAATTACCGTTATTCCTAATAGAACTCGAACCTAAAAAAAATAACAAGGAAATTTTTGAATTTAAGGAAATTTTAAACACAATAATTACAGTTGAGCCACCCAGACACAAAAAAGAAATACCGCAATGTATGAGGTGTCAACAATATGGGCATACAAAAAATTATTGTAATAGAAACCCGGCGTGTGTCAAATGCGCAGGTAAACACCTTACAATGAACTGCCCACACATGGGAAAAATAGATGATGTAAAATGCTACAATTGTGGTGGAAACCACCCAGCTAGTTACAAAGGCTGTTTAGTCAGAAAGCAACTACAAAATAAACTTTTTCCGCCGGTTCGTAACAGGACATATAATAACTCTAACACACAACAGGATAGCACAGTAACTGAAACATCAACAAACGTTCAGCATGCAATGAGCCATAACAATACCAACACCTTTGGTAGCCGAAGCTACGCGCAAGTGGCCAAACAGTCAACACCTTTAGATACTCACAACCAGAACATTAACATCGACGACGCTACAGAAATTAAAGAACTATTAACGATATCCACCAAAAACACGGAAATCCTAACAAAAATGATAAGTGAACAAAACGCAGTCCTTAAACAGCAAACGCAACAAATCACACTCATGCTACAACTACTTACAAACACGCTAACTAAAAAATAAAAATGGACACGCTTAAAATAGCAGCCTGGAACTCTAACGGCCTACAACAAAGGGCCCTAGAAACTAAAACATTCCTGTATAACAATAATATCGATATATTTCTTGTTTCAGAAACACACTTCACTATAAAAAACTATTTAAAAATACCGTACTACACCATATATGATACCAAGCATCCCTCAGGAAAAGCACACGGAGGAACCGCAGTAATAATAAGAAACGATATTAAACACCATTTACACAGCCTGGTTAGTAAGGAATATATCCAAGCAACCACCGTTACAGTACAAACTAGCAGCAACTATTTACAGCTGTCAGCAGTATATGTACCACCGCGACATAAAATTACATCTCAAATGTGGGAAGATTACTTTCAACATTTAGGTGATAAGTATATTGCAGCGGGAGACTATAATTCAAAGCACACACTATGGGGATCAAGAATCAATACACATCGAGGTAGAACCTTGGAGAAATACATTAGAAACAATAACCTCAATATATCCTCCACATGAAGACCGACTTACTGGCCGACAGACCTGAGCAAAATACGTGACCTACTTGATTTTGCAGTTACAAAAGTACTAAATTCAAATAAACTAAATATAGAACCCAGCCTCGAGCTTAGTTCCGATCATACACCCATAATTATTACATACTTAAACAAACCAATAATTTATAACAATTCAGAGACACTATGCAATAAAACCACCAAATGGCAAACATTTAAAGAAATAATTGAGAGCAAAATCAACTGCAACATCCCATTGAAAACACCCGAACATATCGAACAAGCAGTAATAACGCTTACAGAAACTATTCAGGAAGCAGCATGGGCAACCACCATACCTGAATCAACTAATAGACCAACAAAAATAATTCCGCCAGACATCATTGAAAAAATTAGAGAAAAAAGAAAAGCGAAAGCAAAATGGCAAAAACATAGATCCAAAGAAAACAAAAAACACCTAAATAAACTTGCAAAGGAAATAAAAAACAAAATAAAAGAACACAATAACAACGAGTTCACAAAATTCATAGAGTCACTATCTGCACACGAGAACTCTAACTACTCCCTTTGGAAAGCCACAAAAAAATAAAGATGCCAATAAAACTAGTCCCAGCAATCAGAAAAGCAGATAATACATGGGCAAGAAGCAAGGAAGAACAAGCTGAAGAGTTTTCCAACCACCTAAGCAAGATATTTACACCACATAATATCAATAATAGCAACCACAACTGTCATATGGACGAGGATGAGGTAACCACTAGTACTGCAACTGACAATCATTACATCATACCTAAAACAACAGCACATGAAATTAGAAACATAATCGAGAAAACAAAGAATAATAAGGCACCAGGAATTGACCTAATCAATGGTATAATCTTGAAAAACCTTCCTCCAAAAGCGATACGACTAATCACAATAATTTTCAATGCAATATTAAGAATCCAATATTATCCTAAACTATGGAACCTAGCACAGATCATAATGTTACCTAAACCAGGCAAAGACCCACACCAATCAGCATCTTACAGACCAATATCACTACTTCCAATATCACTATTTACGCCCGCTTAAAACCAATAATAGAGAAGGAAAAATTAATACCAGAATCACCAATTTGGATTTAGAAACAAACACTCCACGATAGAGCAAATGCACAGACTCACAAATGAAATAATACTAGCATTAGAAAACAAACAATACTGCACAGCCCTCTTTATGGACATCGAGGAAGTATTTGACAAAATAAACCACGATAGCCGACTTCAATCAATCAGAAAACAATTCCCGGAGCAGATATACCATTTAGTTAAATCTTACTTAAGCAACAGAACTTTTGCAGTAAAAATTAAAGACACATACTCTCAAGTTAAAGACATCAAGGCAGGGGTTCCGCAAGCAAGCGTCTTGGGACCAATTCTATACACAGGATACACGGCCAACATACCACAAATTACCAATAGCAAAATACTGACATTTGCGGATGACACAGTTGTACTAGTCAGACACACTAACCCTGCAACTGCAGTCACATTGCTACAAGAACATATTGTAAAAATAGAAAAGTGGCTTCAAGATAAACAAATTAAAGCGAACCCTGATAAATGCAACCACATTACATTCACACTGCGAAAACAGATACCACCAAACATTACACTCAACGGCACGCACATAATACAAACAAGGCAAGTCAAATACCTTGGACTCCACTTTGATACACGATTCACATAGAAACAACATATGAAATCAATAATAAGCAAAATACAGATAGCAAGGAGACAGATGTACTGGTTAACAAGTCGAAAATCCAAGCTGAGCATAGAAAACAAATTAAAAATTTACAAAACCATTATAAAACCAATCTGGACGTACGGAATACCACTATGGGAACAGCAGCAATGAGCCATATAACCAAATTAGAGGCAATGCAATCTAAAATACTCAGAACAATAGTAAACGCCCCATGGTACGTTAGAAACGAGGATATAAGGAAAGACCTTGGAATACCAACGGTCAAGGAAGAGATTAGCAGATTCGCAAGAAAATACAAAGATAGAATAGCAACGCACCCGAACCGGATGGCAGCGGAAACGATCATCACATTCATTGAAAGAAGATTAAAAAGGAAACACCCAGCAGATCTCATAAAGCATATATCCTAACAAGCACGAAAATGGTACCCCATTGGGGTTAGCCACCCACATGATAATCAAACAGCAAAAAAATTCTACCAAATGTCCAAATTGGACAAATTGTGGATATGAAATAAAACACATGAAAAAAAAACGTTACGGCGCGTGGGCAGCACGGGACGTGACAATGCAATATAACGTAATACCTTCTAACGTAATACGTTATAACATTATACCATGTAACGTTATGTTATATAACGTAATACGTTATAACGTTATACCACATAACGTTATGTTATATAACGAAAAACGTTATAACGATATACCATATAACGATATGCTATACAGCGTAATACGTAATAACGTTATACTATATAATGTAATACAATATAACGTTATACCATATAACGTTATACTATGTAACGTAATACGTTATAAAGTTATACCATGTAACGTTATGTTATATAACGCAATACGTTGAAACGTTATACCATATACCGTATTACGCCATAGCGTTATAACATATAACGTTATGTTATATAAGGTAATGCGTTATAACGTTATTCTATATAACGTGATACGTTGTAACGTTATACCTTCTAACGTAATACGTTATAACGTTATTCCTTATAACGTTATGTTATATAACGTAATGCGATATAACGATATACTATATAACGTTGTGTTATATAACGTAATACGTAATAACATTGTGCTATAAAACGTAATTGTTTACAAAGGTTATACAATGTAACGTAATGTTACATAACGTAATGCGATATAACGTTATTCAACATAAGGTAATACGTTATAACATTGTACCTTGTAAGGTAATACGTTATAACTTTATACCATATAACGATATGTTTTATAATGTCATACCTTGTTACGTTATGTTATATAACGTAATGCGATATAACGTTATACAACATAACTTAATACGTTATAACGTTATACCTTCTAACGTAATACGTTATTACGTTATACCATATAACGTTATGTTGTATAACGTAATGCGATAAACCATTATACTGTTACGTCCTCGTTTAAATCAGATTTAAATTTAAATGTTGTTTAAATTGAATTTCTGGTTGATTTGAATTTAATCGGAAAATTTAATTTGATATGATTGTATAAGGAAATATTGGTTTAACATTTCCAATTTAATTCGGTTGTTGCTGCCACCAGAAATAGTCTAAGGACTATTTCAAAAATATATTTTCCTTTATTGGACAATACCATTTTGAATATTTAAATATGCACTCGAAAACTACGATTTACACGGTAGTTACTGCCTCCGGAAACAGTCTGAGGACTGTTTCGATTAGAGAGATTTCTTTAAATAGTTTACCGATAAATTAATTACTTATGGGTAGCGTCAGCTAGTGTTTAGGCTATTGATAGATAAGTTCCACGTTTTCGGCTAACCTGCTATGTGCAGGAATACTGGCACGGGAGAGGATTAAAGTTGGATAAAATTTTTTTGTTGCACAGAGTTTATTTAGGTTTAAATATTGATTTAAGATGTTATAATATATATATATATATATATATATATATATATATATATATATATATATATATATATTAGGTTAAGTAAAAAGTTCTGAGCGTTTTTCGCTAGATGTCTTTAGTGAGCCATATCTCACGATGTGCACATCGCATCGAGTCATAGTATACACCGATTTCAAGGTGATATTACGCATCAAAAAGGTTCTTTGTCAGTTTTGTGTTCGGTGAAGCCAGTTGTGTGTTACAGCGTTCGAAAATGGAGATAAAAAAAGAGAAAATTCGATACATTCTTCAGTACCACTACGACCAAGGTGAAAAGGCGGAGCAGGCGGCCAAAAAAATTTGTGCTGTTTATGGACCCAGTACAGTATCGAATGCAACAGCAAAGCGGTGGTTCCAACGATTCCGTTCTGGTAATATGGACGTCGAAGATGAGGCACGCTCTGGTAGGCCAATCGTCGAAAATGTGGATAAAATCATGGAAATCGTCGAGTCGGACCGGCATGTGAGCACTTATTCCATTGCCCAGGAACTGAAGATTAGCCAGAAAACCGTTTGGAACCATTTGCATAAGGCTGGTCTCAAGAAGAAGCTCGACGTATGGGTGCCACATGAATTGACGCAAAAGAACCTTTTGGACCGAATTGATGCCTGCGATTCTTTGTTGAGACGTAACGAAATCGACCCATTTTTGAAGCGGATGGTGACTGGCGATGAAAAATGGGTCACATACGAGAACAACAGCCGAAAAAGATCGTGGTCCAATCGCGGTGGGCCGGCCCAAACGATCGCCAAGCGTGGATTAACGGCCAAGAAGGTTTTATTGTGTGTTTGGTGGGATTGGAAAGGAATCATCCATTATGAGCTGCTCCCATCGGGGCAAACACTTAATTCGGACCTCTATTGTCAACAACTGACCAGACTGAAGCAGGCGATCGACCAGAAGCGGCCAGAATTGGCCAATAGGAAAGGTGTTGTGTTCCATCAAGACAACGCCAGGCCGCACACATCTTTAACGACGCGTCAGAAGCTCCGAGAGCTTGGCTGGGAGGTTCTATCGCATCCGCCGTACAGTCCAGACCTGGCACCAAGCGATTATCACCTTTTTAAGTTTTTGCAAAATTTTCTTGATGGTACAAAACTGGCCTCAAGAGAGGCTTGTGAAAATGAGCTGGTCAAGTTTTTTACCAATAGGGACGAGGACTTCTTCAACCGCGGAATTATGAAATTGCCTTCAAAATGGACAAAAGTAATCGAACAAAACGGCGCATATTTAATCTAAATCGAATAATCTTGACTATGTTAATTTCATCGTCGAAATAAAGCGAAAAAGCGCTCAGAACTTTTTACTTCACCTAATATATATATATATATATATATATATAAACAGGTTGAAAATTAAATTGTCCTTGAAATTCGATCTCGTTACGCAGAATTTAGTTAGGTCTGAATATCTGGTTGTTTAAATCGTATTGGATATATATATGTATACTTCTTCGCGTATGGTTGGTTTGAGAATTCAATTATTTCCAAGATTTGATTTTGCCGCACCGAGTCTATTCGAATTCGGATATTAGATTGGTTAACTAGCGATATATATATATATATATATATATATATATATATATATATATATATATTTTTATGGTTCGCGTGTGATTGGTTAGAGGATTGAATTATCTTCAAAATTTGGTTTCGCCACGCAGAGTTTACCAGGTTGAAATGTCTGGTTGTTTAGATTTGAATACTGAATTATTCAAATTGATGTATGGGTATATATATATATGTATACGTATCTTGATGTGTTAGTATTGGAACCAGCGGGACATGAAATTTACGTATTTGGAGTTCGGATAGGAGCTTGGGGTTCTGTTGGTTTGACACAAATTTATTCTTACGTTTCCCTTCTTCTTTACCTAGGTTTCGTGAGTGGATTTGTCGTTTCAACTAAATCTCAGGTTGTCTGCTAGGGTGGTTTTGTCATTACGATTTCCCCGTCTCTCAAATTCAGTAATTAAGAAAATGACTTTAACGATCCTCTCTGTGTGAGATTTGTGTGATTTCGCAAGCCTTGCCCAAAGACGGGCGATATTTGCCAACAGTGGGAGAAGGAATGCGAGGATCAATAGGTGTCACCGACAATCGACAACACCTTTATTCACAAGCTGACACAGCGAATGATCCTTCAGTTAAAATCCTGGAGGAAACTACTCTCCCTTTTAATGATCGTATGCAAGGATGGCGAGGATAAAGATATCAATTAATCGAATGACGGTGATGGTGCAACCCTGCTGCAGGAGTTCGGTCTTGTATTATATATTTTATTAATCTGCAACAATGAGCTCAATGGTCCTCTCTGTGTAAAATTTGTGTGATTTCGCAAGCCTTGCCCAAAGACGGGCGATATTTGCCAACAGTGGGAGGAGGAATGCGAAGATCAATAAATGTTTCAATAAATGAAAACACCGTTGCACAAGATCACACAGCGAACGACTCTTTGTTTAAAGTTCAACACTAATGGTTTAGATTTGAACCCCTTTCAGGGTAAAAGGGAAAATAAGACCGGATGTATTACTTGGGGGTAAAGGGATTTAATTCGCCTCTTAATTATAATGAATTTATCGAAGGAGAAGGAGTTTTATAAAGCTAATATTTCTTACCTTGAAGAGAACGTGCTATCAGGAGCCATATCTTCGTCGGTGTTGGTGACCGTCGGTGTATTTATTATCGGATTTAATATTCGAATTCGTGTATAATTATTATTAAAACTTTCGTTTTACTGGTTTATTCTAAGTATAATATACATCGAATAAAACTTATACCGTGGTTACTGGTATGTTTTTATTTTCTCTTGATTTCGCCAATGGAAGAGGAATATAAGAGGAATATATTATAAAGTTTTTAGCACGACTTAACTACTGACAAAAGACCGCTGAATGAAACGTACAATAGACGACAAAATAATGCACCAATTCTTTGTTGCTGCGTTTATTTATAATAGCATCCCCCGCAGGGTGGAGGCCATCCGATAGTCCGCTTCCGTGGGAGTCCGGATGTCGAAGTTTAGGGTTTCTGAAATCGTACGTGAGAGAATGTAAATTCCGTGATCGTTGGTGACTTCTTCTGCTTCGTTATCTTGTCTTGAATTTCTAGACTTTCGTCGTTGGTACCTGAGAGGTTGCAATATTCCATATTTCAACTTAGCTCTTGTATTTCTGCTGAGGCAGTGTTTAGGAGACTTGGAGTCTTTCATGCCGATCTAGTTTTTCTCGAGAACTTCTATGTTAGTGCTGTGGGAATTGTCTGTATTCCTCGGTGGCGACTGGAGTCTCATTATTATATCGACGTTCGCTGTTTAACAATTTTAGTTTCTTATTTATTTTATATGTATTTTGTTATATGTTCAATATATATATATATATAAAAACTTAACTGAGGATTTAAACAACAAAATAAATAAATATATATATATATATTTATTTTGTTGTTTAAATAATCATTTGTAGTTTTTATGAAGTAATTTCGTTGAGGTGTAGTTTTTGATAACATCTAGATATATATACATATATGTAGTCGTATAATAATATAATTTTCATATAGTACTTTGTTTGTTAAAGTTTCGTATATGTGATTTTATGTATAAATATATATATATATATATATATATATATATATATATATATATATATATATATATATATGTTTCACAATATGATTTTAGGTTTATTCGAATGTTGATTAGTTTTGATAGTATAAAGTCATGTATTTTATTTCTTTTATGTTTGTTAAATTATGTATATGTGTATACATTCATATATTTATATATATATATATATTTTTTTTTATATTTGTATTTCATAATATAGTTTCATATAGAATTTATTCGGTTAATTAATCTTAAAAATGTGTTTTCATGATTTCTTTCTCTCGGCTGGTTCCTATCAATTTCTAATATTCCTGTTATCATATAATAATGTGTTATATTGTATTAATTATTATTTATTCTCTCCTCGTTACGATCTTCCATTTGTATTATCACCTATTAAATATTTACTTTTTTCATCGAAAAGATAATTTATTTTATAACGCACGTATTAATTATCCAAAATGGCCGCCTGTGAATGTCCCTAGTATATAGTGACTTTTATTAATGTCGAATCTATTATTTATCTGTTAATTATTTGTAACTTTATTTCAATAATTGACGTATAATTGAAGTGGAAATAATATTATTTTGCATTTATTTAATGTGTATAATTATTGAATGTATTCCGATGCGCACGTGTAAGAGCTATCCTATGTTCATGACAGTTCAAGATGGCCGCTCGTGAATGTCTCTAGTAAAAGTATAGTGACGCGTCCTTAATTTGTTTAATACTGAAATAATTATTCGTCCGTCGCTTAGTTTTCTCTATTTTAGCGCAGTTAGAATTTTTTTAAAGGACAATAGTATTGTTTGTGTAATCATTAAAACGTGTATATATATATACTGTGTGTTGTTTTAATATAATATCATGTGGATTGTATTATTGTTAAATTTTATAATTTATCAATAACACTGTTTTATTGTTGTGTTTCGAATAGTTTGTTTTTATAGAGTGTTCACTTAATTAATTTAATACTAATACGTGCATAGTGTGTTATTTTAATATGATAGCATGTGGATTGTCTTATTACCAGTTCTACTGCGTAACATAACCTTATTTCTCTACGCCAGACTTAATACAATTATACTATAACAACTTAGTTCAATATAATAATTTCTTATCTTAATCGCGTTTATCGTTGATACTCAGTCTTGATTAATTTCTAACCTATTCTTATATTATTGGCTATTTTCTGTTTCTTTGTTATGAAGCTGTCGTTACCTTGTGCGTGTAATTTGTCGCCTTTACATAGAATTTTGGAGCTAATCTGTACATTGTTAGTTAAAATCTTTATTGTTTATAGGTTCTACAATCCTAATCCTTCAACGCTGAGTCCTTTACTCGGAACAGTTACATGGTGCGCGTTTGGTATCTTCTGTTTCTTCGCTATATTTCCAACACTTATTATGAATACTTTTACCTATCCTAGCATTGTAAGTATATATATATATATATATATATATATAAAACATTATATTTTGTAAATATCTGTATAGTAAAATAGTCCGTCCCTTATCTTGTTTGCTAGCGTCGGATTATTTTGTTATAGTGTCAGAACATTTCCTTCATTTTCCAGTTTCCTGTTGCCGTCTTGATTGTTTTGGTAGTATCTGGTTCAGTATTCTATAAGTATTCACTTAAGTTTGGTAGTAGGCTTCTTGTAACTGCGTCGGCTTTAATGTATATCTTCCGATGTGAGTAACGAGTTTCTTATTATTATCAATTTTTATTCCAAGATGGTTTACAACATTCTTCCCCTTTTTAGGTTATGATTGGTTACCTCGGTATTTATTACCTTTGATATTTTCATACAGTCGTATATTATGTTTTGCAAAGTTGGATCCGTAGCCATTCCTCGTGGAGTTCCTGCATGGATACTTCCTTCTACGATGATTGGTTGCATTCAAACCTCGTTAACTTATAAAGGTACCTTTTCTTGTTTGCTAAGACCATTCCAGTAGTATCAACTTCGATTCTTTGTACACGTTTACTCCAATTTGGTATTTGGTTTCTCATAAATGCATTGACCCTTGTATAAACTTCGATGTGAGTAGTGAATTATCGTTGTCACTCACTTAACCTATCTTAGTTATTTCTTGACTCTTCCTGCACTTATTAACTGATTTTATTTCTTCTTATTAAAGACTACTGAGTCAACACTGAGTTATTTCGTTATAACGTCACTACTTTTCTTGATTTTTCGGTTTTATTTTCCAATGGGCAACTGTAAGTCTGTTGTCGAGTATCAATTATTGATTGTTATCGTGCTTCATTTAGTTTAATTGTTATATGATTGTAAATCTTTAATAGCATTATTTTCTTCCATATATATTAAGGCAATTGAGGTTAGTTTATTCATTCGTTTCTGCTGACAGTCGTATACTATGTTCTACGGAGTGGGTCCACAACTTGTTTCTGCGAAATTCCTGTATGTACGTTTCCTTTTACGATGATTAATTGTGCACTAGGTGCTTTTAACTTTCACTGCTTTTAATTATTTTATTGAATTAACATGTTGTTTATTTAAATGATGGTTAGAACACACACATAATACTTTTCCTTTTTCTGCATGATTTGATAAGCACTGTCACACTTCCTTTGGTTTAGCCACAATATTGTTTGTATCGGAACGATTGGAGTTAATTCTTACATTTGTTTCAGCTGGCTGTCATACATTATGTTCTACGGATATGGACACATAACCTGTCTACGCACATACACTTCCTTCTACGATGAGTAATTGTTCACGAGGTATTTTTCACTTCCACTGTTTTGTAATTATTTTATTGAATTACACATTTTATATTTAATGGTTAGAACGCACATAATAATTTTTCTTTTTTTCCTTTTAGGTTACCTCCATTTGCAGTATTCGACAAGCAGTGTCGTTCCTTATACCACCGTACTACGTTGTCTCTTCAAATCGTTCTCGTGGTCTGTTTCGATTATGTGTTAGTTTTAACTTGTTCAAGTGTACTGTTCGTGGAATTCCTTTTACTTCGATCTTGACGTTTCGTGTGTGGATTCTGACAATAGTGCCTGGTTTATCGAAGTGTGTTAATATGCCTAGGTGTTTTATATATTTTATATCTGGTTGTATATAAGATATATTTTGTTTATTGTGGTTTTGTGTGACCATATTTGCTATACATTAAATTGTTTGATATTTCATATTTGTTATAAAAATGTGTATTCCTATCGTTCCATTCCTTATTCATGATATTATTGTGAGATTTGATTAAATTGCCGAATTGTAGGTTATCCTGATTATGTCGTGATTTATTAATTAATTTGCGAGTCACTTTTGGTTAATTGGTTCTTCATAGTTTATCCTTAGTCGAATTATGAAATTATAGGTTATGTTGTACTCTTTATATTTACTATTTCGTTAAAGTACCTATTTTTATTTTATTATCTGTTATTTGCCCTCGTATAGTAATTTTCTATATATGACTACATTTAATTAATCTTTTATTAAAAAATTTCCATTTTCATTGTACCGTGCATTCGTTTTGAATATTCGAATTGTCACTCGTATTATTTGTATATTATGGTTTTCCGTTTTTCGTTACGGCGCGTGCGTAGCGCGGGACGTGACAATACAACATAACCTAATACGTTATAACGTTATACCTTCTAACGTAATACGTTATAACATTATACCATATAACGTTATGTTATATAACGTAATACGTTATAACGTTATACCACATCACGAATTCCGCTATAACGTTATACCACATAACGATATGCTATACAACGTAATACGTTATAACGTTATACCATATAACGCTGTGTTATATAACGTAATACGTTATAACGTTATGCTATATAACGTAATCCGTTATAACGTTATACCATATAAGGTTATGTTATACAACGTAATGCGTTATAACGTTATACTATATAACGTTGTGTTATATAACGTAATACGTAATAACGTTGTGCTATAAAACGTAATTGTTTACAACGTTATACCATGTAACGTTATGTTACATAACGTAATGCGATATAACGTTAATCAACATAAGGTAATACGTTATAACGTTGTACCTTGTAAGGTAATACGTTATAACTTTATACCATATAACGATAAGTTATATAACGTCATACCTTGTAACGTGATGTTATATAACGTAATACGATATAACGTTATACAACATAACTTAATACGTTATAACGTTATACCTTCTTACGTAATACGTTATTACGTTATACCATATAACGTTATGTTGTATAACGTAGTGCGATAAACCACTATACAACAAAACCTAATACGTTATAACGTTATACCTTCTAACGTAATAGGTTATAACATTATACCATATAACGTTATGTTATATATCGTAATACGATATAACGTTATACCATATCACGAATTCCGCTATAACTTTATACCACATAACGATATGCTATACAACGTAATACGTTATAACGTTATACCATATAACGTTGTGTTATATAACGTAATACGTTATAACGTTATGCTATAAAACGTAATTATTTGTAACGTTTTACCATATAACGTTATGTTATATACCGTAATTAGTTATAACGTTATACCATATAACGTTGTGTTATATAACGTAATGCGTTATAACGTTATGCTGCAAAACGTAATTTTTTGCAACGTTATACCATGTAACGTTATGTTATATAACGTAATGCGAAATAACGTTGTTCAACATAGCGTAATACGTTATAACGTTACACCTTCTAACGTAATACGTTATGACATTATACCATATAACGTTATGTTATATAACGTAATAAGTTATAACGTTATACCATATAACGTTATGTTATATAACGTAATGCGTTATAACGTTATGTTATATAACGTAATAAGTTATAACGTTATACCATATAACGTTGTGTTATATAACGTAATGCGTTATAACGTTATACCATATAACGTTGTGTTATGTAACGTAATACGTAATAACGTTGTGCTATAAAACGTAATTGTTTGTAACGTTATACCATGTAACGTTATGTTATATTACGTAATGCGAAATAACGTTATTCAGCATAACGTAATACGTTATAACGTTGTACCTTGTAAGGTAATACGTTATAACATTATACCGTATATCGTTATGTTATACAACGTAATGCGTTATAACGTCATACTATATAACGTAATACGTTATAACATTATACCATATAAGGTTATGTTATACAACGTAATGCGTTATAACGTTATACTATATAGCGTAATACGTTATAGCGTTGTACCATATAACATTATGCTGCATAACGTAATGCATTATAACGTTATACTATATAACGTAATACGTTCTAACTTTATATCATATAACGGTATGTTATATTACGTAGTAAGTTATAACGTTATACCATATAACGTTGTGTCATGTAACGTAATACGTAATAACGTTATGCCATATAAGGTTATCACCCCTCTTTATGGATATCGAGAAAGCATTTGACAAAATAAACCACAATAGTCTACTTCAATCAATCAGAAAACAATTCCCGGAGCAGATATACCATTTAATCAAATCGTACTTAAGCAACAGAACTTTTTCAGTACAAATTAAAGAAACGTACTCTCAAGTTACAGACATCAAGGCAGGGGTTCCGCAAGGAAGCGTCTTGGGACCAATTCTATACACACTATACACGGCCAACATACCAACAACTACCAATAGCATAATACTGACATTTGCGGATGACACAGTTGTACTAGTCAGGCACACTAACACTGCAACAGCTGTCACATTGCTAGAAGAACATATTGTAAAAATAGAAAAGTGGCTTCAAGTTAAACAAATTAAAGCGAACCCTGATAAATGCAACCACATTACATTCACACTGCGAAAACAGATACCACCAAACATTACACTCAACAGCACGCATATAATACAAACAAGGCAAGTCAAATACCTTGGAATCCACTTTGATACACGATTCACGTGGAAGCAACATATGAAATCGATAAAAAGCAAAATACAAATAGCAAGGAGACAGATGTACTGGTTAACAATTCGAAAATCTAAACTGAGTATAGAAAACAAATTAAAAATTTACAAAACCATTATAAAACCAATCTGGACGTACGGAATACCACTATGGGGTACAGCAGCAATGAGCCATATAACCAAATTAGAGGCATTGCAATCTAAAATACTCAGAACAATAGTAAACGCCCCATGGTACGTTAGAAACGAGGACATACGGAAAGACCTTGGAATACCAACGGTCAAGGAAGAGATAAGCAGATTCGCAAGAAGGTACAGAGAAAGAATAGCAACGCACCCGAACCGGCTGGCAGCGGAAACGATCATCACATTCATTGAGAGGAGATTAAAAAGGAAACACCCATCAGATGTCATAAAGGATATACCCTAACAAACACGAAGATGGTACCCCATTGGGGGTAGCAACCCACATGATAATAAACAGTTAAAAATTCCACCAAATGTTCAAATTGGACAAATTGTGAATATGAAATATTAAATAAAAAAATAAAGAAAAAATATAAGGTTATGTTAGACAACGTAATGCGTTATAACGTTATACTATATAACGTAACACGTTATAACGTCCTACCATATAACATTATGCTACATAACGTAATGCGTTATAACCTGATACTATATAACGTAATACGTTATAACGTTATATTATATAACGTAATACGTTATAACGTTGTACCTTGTAAGGTAATACGTGATAACTTTATACCATACATCGTTATGTTATAAAACGTAACGCGTTATAACGTTATACTATATAACGTAATACGTTATAACGTTATAGCATATAACGTTGTGTGATATAACGTAATGCGTTATAACGTTATACTATATAACGAAATAAGTTATAACGTTATAGCACATATCGTTATGTTTTGTAACGTAATGCGCTATAACGTTATACTATATAACGTAATACGTTATAACGTTATATCATATAACGTAATACGTTATAACGTTATGCTGTAAAACGTAATTGTTTATAACGTTATACCATATAACGTTCTGTTATATAACGTAGTGCGTTATAACGTCATACTATATAACGTAATTCGTTATAACGTTATACCATACAACGTTGTGTTGTATAACATAATGCGTTATAACGTTATTCATCATAACGTAATACGTTATAACGTTGTACCTTGTTAGGTAATACGTTATAACTTTATACCATATAACGTTATGTTACATAACGTAATGCGTTATAATGTTATAACATTATACCACATAACGTTGTGTTATATAACGTAATGCGTTATATCGTTATACTATGTAACGTAATACGTTAAAACGTTATAACATATAAGGTTATGTTATACAACGTAATGCGATATAACGTTATACTATATAACGTAATACGTTATAGCGTTGTACCATATAACGTTGTGTCATATAACGTAATGCTTTATAACGTTGTACCATATAACGTTGTGTTATATAACGTAATGCGTTATAACATTATACCATGTAACGTAATACGTTATAACGTTATACCATACAACGTTGTGTTATATAACGTTATGCGTTATAACGTTATACTATATAATGTAATAAGTTATAACGTTATACCATATATCGTAATAAGTTATAACGTTATACCATATAACGTTGTGTTAATTAACGTAATGCGTTATAACGTTATACTATATAACGTAATACGTTATAGCGTTGTACCATATAACGTTGTGTTATATAACGTAATGCGTTATAACGTTATACCATACAACGTTGTGTTATATAACGTAATACGTTATAACGTTATGTTATGTAATGTAATAAGTTATAACGCTGTACCTTACAACGTATGTTATATAACGTAATACGTTATAACGTTATACTATATAACGTGATTGTTTATAAAGTAATACCATATAACGATATGTTATATAACGTAATACATTATGACGTTATGTTATATAATGTAATGCGAGATAACGTTATACAATATAACGTAATACGTTATAACGTTATACCTTCTAACGTAATACGTTATAACATTGCACCATATAACGTTACGTTATATAACGTAATGCGGCATAATGTTATACAAAATAACGTAATACGTTATGACGTTATACCTTCTAACGTAATGCGTTATGACGTTATGCCATATAACGTTATGTTATATAACGTAATGCGTTATAATGTTATACTGTAAAACGTAATTCTTTATAACGTTGTACCATATAACGTTGTGTTATTTAACGCAATGCGTTGTAACCTTATACTATATAACGTAATACGTTATATCGTTACACCATACAACGTTATGTTATATAACGTAATGCGTTATAACGTTATACTATATAACGTAATAAGTTATAACGTTATACCATATAACGTAATAAGTTATAACGTTATACCATATAACGTTTTGTTATTTAACGTAATGCGTTATAACGTTATACTATATAACGTAATACGTTATAGCGTTGTACCATATAACGTAGAGTTATATAACGTAATGCGTTATAACGTTATACCATACAACGTTTTGTTATATAACGTAATACGTTATAACGTTATGTTATGTAATGTAATAAGTTATAACCTTATACCATATAACGTTGTGTTATTTAACGTAATGCGTTATAACGTTATACTATATAACGTAATACGCTATAACGCTGTACCTTACAACGTATGTTATATAACGTAATACGTTATAACGTTATACTATATAACGTGATTGTTTATAAAGTTATACCATATAACGATATGTTATATAACGTAATACATTATGACGTTATGTTATATAACGTAATGCGAGATAACGTTATACAATATAACGTAATACGTCATAACGTTATACCTTCTAACGTAATACGTTATAACATTACACCATATAACGTTACGTTATATAACGTAATGCGGCATAATGTTATACAAAATAACGTAATACGTTATGACGTTATACCTTCTAACGTAATGCGTTATGACGTTATGCCATATAACGTTATGTTATATAACGTAATGCGTTATAATGTTATACTGTAAAACGTAATTCTTTATAACGTTGTACCATATAACGTTGTGTTATTTAACGCAATGCGTTGTAGCATTATACCATATAACGTTGTGTTATATAACGTAATGCGTTATAACGTAATTCATCATAACGTAATACGTTATAACGTTGTACCTTGTTAGGTAATACGTTATATCGTTACACCATACAACGTTATGTTATATAACGTAATGCGTCATAACGTTATACTATATAACGTAATACGTTATAACGTTGTACCTTGTAAGGTAATACGTTATAACTTTATACCATATAACGTTATGTTATACAACGTAATGCGATATAACGTTATACTATATAACGTAATACGTTATAGCGTTGTACCATATAAAGTTGTGTTATATAACGTAATGCGTTATAACGTTATACCATATAACGTAATACGTTATAACGTTATACCTTGTAAGGTAATACGTTATAACTTTATACCATATAACGTAATGTTACATATCGTAATAAGTCATAACGTTATACTATATAACGTAATACGTTTTAACGTTATACCTTATAACGTTATGTTATATAACGTAATACGATATAACGTTATACAATGTATCGTAATACGTTATAACGTTATACCTTCTAGCGTATCACGATATAACGTTATACCATATAACGTTATGTAATATAACATAATGCGTTATGACGTTATACTATATAACGTAATACGTTTTAACGTTATACCTTCAAACGTAACACGTTATAACATTACACCATATAATGTTATGTAATATAACGGAATCCGTTATAACGTTATACCATATACCGAGGTACGTTATAACGTTTAACCGTATACCTTTATGCTATATAACGTAATACGTTTTAACGTTATACCTTATAACGTTATGTTATATAACGTAATACGATATAACGTTATACAATGTATCGTAATACGTTATAACGTTATACCTTCTAGCGTATCACGATATAACGTTATACCATATAACGTTATGTAATATAACATAATGCGTTATGACGTTATACTATATAACGTAATAC
Organism: Bombus hypnorum; assembly: GCA_911387925.2. Taxonomy (NCBI): domain Eukaryota; kingdom Metazoa; phylum Arthropoda; class Insecta; order Hymenoptera; family Apidae; genus Bombus; species Bombus hypnorum. Next base: position 2,594,000 of record OU427027.1, read on the forward strand.
GTTTTAACGTTATACCTTCAAACGTAACACGTTATAACATTATACCATATAGCGTTATGTTATATAACGTAATAAGTTATAACGTTATACCATATATCGCAGTACGTTATAACGTTTTACCGTATACCAGTATGCTACATAACGTAATGCGATATAAAGTTACTCTATATAACGTAATACGTTATAACTTTATACCTTATAACGTTATGTTATATAACGTAATGCGATATCACGTTATACAATATAACGCAATACGTTAGAACGTTATACCTTATAACGTAACACGTTATATCATTAACCATATAACGTTACGTTATATAACGTAATAAGTTATATCGTTATACTATATAACGTAATGCGGTATAACGTTATACTATATAACGTAACACGTTATAACTTTATACCTTATAACGTTATGTTATATAACGTAATGCGATATCACGTTATACAATATAACGCAATACGTTAGAACGTTATACCTTATAACGTAACACGTTATATCATTAACCATATAACGTTACGTTATATAACGTAATAAGTTATATCGTTATACTATATAACGTAATGCGGTATAACGTTATACTATATAACGTAACACGTTATAACTTTATACCTTATAACGTTATGTTATATAACTTAATAAGTTATAAGGTTATACCATATATCGCAGTACGTTATAACGTTTTTCCGTATAACATTATGCTACATAACGTAATGCGTTATAACGTTATACTACATAACGTAACACGTTATAACTTTATACCTTATAACGTTATGTTATATAACGTAATGCGATATCACGTTATACAATATAACGCAATACGTTAGAACGTTATACCTTATAACGTAACACGTTATATCATTAACCATATAACGTTACGTTATATAACGTAATAAGTTATATCGTTATACTATATAACGTAATGCGGTATAACGTTATACTATATAACGTAACACGTTATAACTTTATACCTTATAACGTTATGTTATATAACTTAATAAGTTATAAGGTTATACCATATATCGCAGTACGTTATAACGTTTTACCGTATAACATTATGCTACATAACGTAATACGATATAACGTTATACAATGTAACGTTATACGTTATAACGTTATACCTTCTAACGTAACACGTTATAACATTATACCATATAACGTTATGTTATATAACATAATGCGTTATAACGTTATACTATATAACGTAATACGTTTTAACGTTATACCTTCTAACGTGACACGTTATAACATTATACCATATAGCGTTATGTTATATAACGTAATAAGTTATAACGTTATACCATATATCGCAGTACGTTATAACGATTTACCGTATAACATTATGCTACATAACGTAATGCGCTATAACAATATACTATATAACGTAACACGTTATAACTTTATACCTTATAACGTTATGTTATATAACATAATGCGATATAACGTTATACAGTATAACGTAATACGTTATAACGTTATACCACATATCGCAGAACGTTATAACGTTTTACCGTATAACATTATGCTACATAACGTAATGCGTTATAACGTTATACTATATAACGTATCACGTATTAACTTTATAGCTTATAACGTTATGTTATATAACGTAATACGATATAACGTTATACAATGTAACGTAGTACGTTATAACGTTACACTATATAACGTAACACGTTATAACTTTATACCTTATAACCTTATGTTTTATAACGTAATAAGTTATAACGTTATACTATATAACGTAAACCGTTTTAACGTTATGCCTTATAACGTTATGTTATATAACGTAATACGATATAACGTTATACAATGTATCGTAATACGTTATAACGTTTTACCTTCTAGCGTATCACGTCATAACGTTATACCATATAACGTTATGTTATATAACATAATGCGTTATAACGTTATACTATATAACGTAATACGTTTTAACGTTATACCTTCAAACGTAACACGTTATAACAATACACCATATAACGTTATGTAATATAACGGAATCCGTTATAACGTTATACCATATACCGAGGTACGTTATAACGTTTAACCGTATACATTTATGCTACATAACGTAATGCGTTATAACGTTATACTATATAACGCAATACGTTATAACTTTATACCTTATAACGTTATGTTATATAACGCAATGCGATATAACGTTATACAATATAACGCAATACGTTAGAACGTTATACCTTATACCGTAACACGTTATATCATTATACCATATAACGTTATGTTATATAACGTAATAAGTTATAACGTTATGCTATATAACGTAATACGTTTTAACGTTATACCTTCTAACGTAACACGTTATAACATTATACCATATAGCGTTATGTTATATAACGTAATAAGTTATAACGTTTTACCGTATAACATTATGCTACATAACGTAATGCGTTATAACGTTATACTATATAACGTAATACGTTATAACTTTATACCTTATAACGTTATGTTATGTAACGTAATGCGATATAACGTTATACAGTATAACGCAATACGTTAGAACGTTATAGCTTATAACGTAACACGTTATATCATTATACCATATAACGTTATGTTATATAACGTAATAAGTCATAACGTTATACTATATAACGTAATACGTTTTAACGTTATACCTTATAACGTTATGTTATATAACGTAATACGATATAACGTTATACAATGTATCGTAATACGTTATAACGTTATACCTTCCAGCGTATCACGTTATAACGTTATACCATATAACGTTATGTAATATAACATAATGCGTTATAACGTTATACTATATAACGTAATACGTTTTAACGTTATACCTTCAAACGTAACACGTTATAACAATACACCATATAACGTTATGTAATATAACGGAATCCGTTATAACGTTATACCATATACCGAGGTACGTAATAACGTTTAACCGTATACCTTTATGCTACATAACGTAATGCGTTATAACGTTATACTATATAACGCAATACGTTATAACTTTATACCTTATAACGTTATGTTATATAACGCAATGCGATATAACGTTATACAATATAACGCAATACGTTAGAACGTTATACCTTATAACGTAACACGTTATATCATTATACCATATAACGTTATGTTATATAACGTAATAAGTTATAACGTTATACTATATAACGTAATACGTTTTAACGTTATACCTTCTAACGTAACACGTTATAACATTATACCATATAGCGTTATGTTATATAACGTAATAAGTTGTAACGTTATACCATATATCGCAATACGTTATAACGTTTTACCGTTTAACATTATGCTACATAACGTAATGCGTTATAACGTTATACTACATAACGTAACACGTTATAACTTTATACTTTATAACGTTATGTTATATAACGTAATACGATATAACGTTATACAATGTAACGTAATACGTTATAACGTTATACCTTTCTAACATAACACGTTATATCATTATACCATATAACGTTACGTTATATAACATAATGCGTTATAACGTTATACTATATAACGTAATACGTTTTAACGTTATACTATATAACGTAACACGTTATAACTTTATACCTTATAACGATATGTTATATAACGCAATGCGATATAACGTTATACAATTTAACGCAATACGTTAGAACGTTATACCTTATAACGTAACACGTTATATCATTATACCTTATAACGTTATGTTATATAACGTAATAAGTTATAAAGTTATACTATATAACGTAATGCGCTTTAACGCTATACCTTATAACGTTATGTTGTATAACGTAATACGATATAACGTTATACAATGTAATGTAATACGTTATAACGTTATACCTTCTAACGTAACACGTTATAACATTATACCATATAGCGTTATGTTATATAACGTAATAAGTTATAACGTTATACCATATAACGTTATGTTATATAACGTAATGCGTTATAACGTTATGTTATATAACGTAATAAGTTATAACGTTATACCATATAACGTTGTGTTATATAACGTAATGCGTTATAACGTTATACCATATAACTTTGTGTTATGTAACGTAATACGTAATAACGTTGTGCTATAAAACGTGATTGTTTGTAACGTTATACCATGTAACGTTATGTTATATTACGTAATGCGAAATAACGTTATTCAGCATAACGTAATACGTTATAACGTTGTACCTTGTAAGGTAATACGTTATAACATTATACCGTATATCGTTATGTTATACAACGTAATGCGTTATAACGTCATACTATATAACGTAATACGTTATAACATTATACCATATAAGGTTATGTTATACAACGTAATGCGTTATAACGTTATACTATATAGCGTAATACGTTATAGCGTTGTACCATATAACATTATGCTGCATAACGTAATGCATTATAACGTTATACTATATAACGTTATACGTTCTAACGTTATATCATATAACGGTATGTTATATTACGTAGTAAGTTATAACGTTATACCATATAACGTTGTGTCATGTAACGTAATACGTAATAACGTTATGCCATATAAGGTTATCACCCCTCTTTATGGATATCGAGAAAGCATTTGACAAAATAAACCACAGTAGTCTACTTCAATCAATCAGAAAACAATTCCCGGAGCAGATATACCATTTAATCAAATCTTACTTAAGCAACAGAACTTTTTCGGTACAAATTAAAGAAACATACTCTCAAGTTACAGACATCAAGGCAGGGGTTCCGCAAGGAAGCGTCTTGGGACCAATTCTATACACACTATACACGGCCAACATACCAACAACTACCAATAGCATAATACTGACATTTGCGGATGACACAGTTGTACTAGTCAGGCACACTAACACTGCAACAGCTGTCACATTGCTAGAAGAACATATTGTAAAAATAGAAAAGTGGCTTCAAGTTAAAAAAATTAAAGCGAACCCTGATAAATGCAACCACATTACATTCACACTGCGAAAACAGATACCACCAAACATTACACTCAACGGCACGCATATAATACAAACAAGGCAAGTCAAATACCTTGGACTCCACTTTGATACACGATTCACGTGGAAGCAACATATGAAATCGATAAAAAGCAAAATACAAATAGCAAGGAGACAGATGTACTGGTTAACAAGTCGAAAATCTAAACTGAGTATAGAAAACAAATTAAAAATTTACAAAACCATTATAAAACCAATCTGGACGTACGGAATACCACTATGGGGTACAGCAGCAATGAGCCATATAACCAAATTAGAGGCAATGCAATCTAAAATACTCAGAACAATAGTAAACGCCCCATGGTACGTTAGAAACGAGGACATACGGAAAGACCTTGGAATACCAACGGTCAAGGAAGAGATTAGCAGATTCGCAAGAAGGTACAGAGAAAGAATAGCAACGCACCCGAACCGGCTGGCAGCGGAAACGATCATCACATTCATTGAGAGGAGATTAAAAAGGAAACACCCATCAGATCTCATAAAGGATATACCCTAACAAACACGAAGATGGTACCCCATTGGGGGTAGCAACCCACATGATAATAAACAGTTAAAAATTCCACCAAATGTTCAAATTGGACAAATTGTGAATATGAAATATTAAATAAAAAAATAAAGAAAAAATATAAGGTTATGTTAGACAACGTAATGCGTTATAACGTTATACTATATAACGTAATACGTTATAACGTTATATCATATAACGTAATACGTTATAACGTTGTACCTTGTAAGGTAATACGTGATAACTTTATACCATATATCGTTATGTTATAAAACGTAACGCGTTATAACGTTATACTATATAACGTAATACGTTATAACGTTATAGCATATAACGTTGTGTGATATAACGTAATGCGTTATAACGTTATACTATATAACGAAATAAGTTATAACGTTATAGCACATATCGTTATGTTTTGTAACGTAATGCGCTATAACGTTATACTATATAACGTAATACGTTATAACGTTATATCATATAACGTAATACGTTATAACGTTATGCTGTAAAACGTAATTGTTTATAACGTTATACCATATAACGTTCTGTTATATAACGTAGTGCGTTATAACGTCATACTATATAACGTAATTCGTTATAACGTTATACCATACAACGTTGTGTTGTATAACATAATGCGTTATAACGTTATTCATCATAACGTAATACGTTATAACGTTGTACCTTGTTAGGAAATACGTTATATTGTTACACCATACAACGTTATGTTATATAACGTAATGCGATATAACGTTATTCATCATAACGTAATACGTTATAACGTTGTACCTTGTAAGGTAATACGTGATAACTTTATACCATATATCGTTATGTTACATAACGTAATGCGATATAACGTTATTCATCATAACGTAATACGTTATAACGTTGTACCTTGTTAGGTAATACGTTATAACTTTATACCATATAACGTTATGTTACATAACGTAATGCGTTATAATGTTATAACATTATACCACATAACGTTGTGTTATATAACGTAATGCGTTATATCGTTATACTATGTAACGTAATACGTTAAAACGTTATAACATATAAGGTTATGTTATACAACGTAATGCGATATAACGTTATACTATATAACGTAATACGTTATAGCGTTGTACCATATAACGTTGTGTCATATAACGTAATGCGTTATAACGTTGTACCATATAACGTTGTGTTATATAACGTAATGCGTTATAACATTATACCATGTAACGTAATACGTTATAACGTTATACCATACAACGTTGTGTTATATAACGTTATGCGTTATAACGTTATACTATATAATGTAATAAGTTATAACGTTATACCATATATCGTAATAAGTTATAACGTTATACCATATAACGTTGTGTTAATTAACGTAATGCGTTATAACGTTATACTATATAACGTAATACGTTATAGCGTTGTACCATATAACGTTGTGTTATATAACGTAATGCGTTATAATGTTATACTGTAAAACGTAATTATTTATAACGTTGTACCATATAACGCTGTGTTATTTAACGCAATGCGTTGTAACCTTATACTATATAACGTAATACGTTATATCGTTACACCATACAACGTTATGTTATATAACGTAATGCGTTATAACGTTATACTATATAACGTAATAAGTTATAACGTTATACCATATAACGTAATAAGTTATAACGTTATACCATATAACGTTTTGTTATTTAACGTAATGCGTTATAACGTTATACTATATAACGTAATACGTTATAGCGTTGTACCATATAACGTAGAGTTATATAACGTAATGCGTTATAACGTTATACCATACAACGTTTTGTTATATAACGTAATACGTTATAACGTTATGTTATGTAATGTAATAAGTTATAACCTTATACCATATAACGTTGTGTTATTTAACGTAATGCGTTATAACGTTATACTATATAACGTAATACGCTATAACGCTGTACCTTACAACGTATGTTATATAACCTAATACGTTATAACGTTATACTATATAACGTGATTGTTTATAAAGTTATACCATATAACGATATGTTATATAACGTAATACATTATGACGTTATGTTATATAACGTAATGCGAGATAACGTTATACAATATAACGTAATACGTCATAACGTTATACCTTCTAACGTAATACGTTATAACATTACACCATATAACGTTACGTTATATAACGTAATGCGGCATAATGTTATACAAAATAACGTAATACGTTATGACGTTATACCTTCTAACGTAATGCGTTATGACGTTATGCCATATAACGTTATGTTATATAACGTAATGCGTTATAATGTTATACTGTAAAACGTAATTCTTTATAACGTTGTACCATATAACGTTGTGTTATTTAACGCAATGCGTTGTAGCATTATACCATATAACGTTGTGTTATATAACGTAATGCGTTATAACGTAATTCATCATAACGTAATACGTTATAACGTTGTACCTTGATAGGTAATACGTTATATCGTTACACCATACAACGTTATGTTATATAACGTAATGCGTCATAACGTTATACTATATAACGTAATACGTTATAACGTTATACCTTGTAAGGTAATACGTTATAACTTTATACCATATAACGTAATGTTACATATCGTAATAAGTCATAACGTTATACTATATAACGTAATACGTTTTAACGTTATACCTTATAACGTTATGTTATATAACGTAATACGATATAACGTTATACAATGTATCGTAATACGTTATAACGTTATACCTTCTAGCGTATCACGATATAACGTTATACCATATAACGTTATGTAATATAACATAATGCGTTATGACGTTATACTATATAACGTAATACGTTTTAACGTTATACCTTCAAACGTAACACGTTATAACATTACACCATATAATGTTATGTAATATAACGGAATCCGTTATAACGTTATACCATATACCGAGGTACGTTATAACGTTTAACCGTATACCTTTATGCTATATAACGTAATACGTTTTAACGTTATACCTTATAACGTTATGTTATATAACGTAATACGATATAACGTTATACAATGTATCGTAATACGTTATAACGTTATACCTTCTAGCGTATCACGATATAACGTTATACCATATAACGTTATGTAATATAACATAATGCGTTATGACGTTATACTATATAACGTAATACGTTTTAACGTTATACCTTCAAACGTAACACGTTATAACATTATACCATATAGCGTTATGTTATATAACGTAATAAGTTATAACGTTATACCATATATCGCAGTACGTTATAACGTTTTACCGTATACCAGTATGCTACATAACGTAATGCGATATAAAGTTACTCTATATAACGTAATACGTTATAACTTTATACCTTATAACGTTATGTTATATAACGTAATGCGATATCACGTTATACAATATAACGCAATACGTTAGAACGATATACCTTATAACGTAACACGTTATATCATTAACCATATAACGTTACGTTATATAACGTAATAAGTTATATCGTTATACTATATAACGTAATGCGGTATAACGTTATACTATATAACGTAACACGTTATAACTTTATACCTTATAACGTTATGTTATATAACTTAATAAGTCATAAGGTTATACCATATATCGCAGTACGTTATAACGTTTTACCGTATAACATTATGCTACATAACGTAATGCGTTATAACGTTACACTATATAACGTAACACGTTATAACTTTATACCTTATAACGTTATGTTATATAACGTAATAAGTTATAACGTTATACTATATAACGTAAACCGTTTTAACGTTATGCCTTATAACGTTATGTTATATAACGTAATACGATATAACGTTATACAATGTATCGTAATACGTTATAACGTTTTACCTTCTAGCGTATCACGTCATAACGTTATACCATATAACGTTATGTTATATAACATAATGCGTTATAACGTTATACTATATAACGTAATACGTTTTAACGTTATACCTTCAAACGTAACACGTTATAACAATACACCATATAACGTTATGTAATATAACGGAATCCGTTATAACGTTATACCATATACCGAGGTACGTTATAACGTTTAACCGTATACCTTTATGCTACATAACGTAATGCGTTATAACGTTATACTATATAACGCAATACGTTATAACTTTATATCTTATAACGTTATGTTATATAACGCAATGCGATATAACGTTATACAATATAACGCAATACGTTAGAATGTTATACCTTATACCGTAACACGTTATATCATTATACCATATAACGTTATGTTATATAACGTAATAAGTTATAACGTTATGCTATATAACGTAATACGTTTTAACGTTGTACCTTCTAACGTAACACGTTATAACATTATACCAAATAGCGTTATGTTATATAACGTAATAAGTTATAACGTTATACCATATATCGCAGTACGTTATAACGTTTTACCGTATAACATTATGCTACATAACGTAATGCGTTATAACGTTATACTATATAACGTAATACGTTATAACTTTATACCTTATAACGTTATGTTATGTAACGTAATGCGATATAACGTTATACAGTTTAACGCAATACGTTAGAACGTTATAGCTTATAACGTAACACGTTATATCATTATACCATATAACGTTATGTTATATAACGTAATAAGTCATAAAGTTATACTATATAACGTAATACGTTTTAACGTTATACCTTATAACGTTATGTTATATAACGTAATACGATATAACGTTATACAATGTATCGTAATACGTTATAACGTTATACCTTCCAGCATATCACGTTATAACGTTATACCATATAACGTTATGTAATATAACATAATGCGTTATAACGTTATACTATATAACGTAATACGTTTTAACGTTATACCTTCAAACGTAACACGTTATAACAATACACCATATAACGTTATATAATATAACGGAATCCGTTATAACGTTATACCATATACCGAGGTACGTAATAACGTTTAACCGTATACCTTTATGCTACATAACGTAATGCGTTATAACGTTATACTATATAACGCAACACGTTATAACTTTATACCTTATAACGTTATGTTATATAACGCAATGCGATATAACGTTATACAATATAACGCAATACGTTAGAACGTTATACCTTATAACGTAACACGTTATATCATTATACCATATAACGTTATGTTATATAACGTAATAAGTTATAACGTTATACTATATAACGTAATACGTTTTTACGTTATACCTTCTAACGTAACACGTTATAACATTATACCATATAGCGTTATGTTATATAACGTAATAAGTTGTAACGTTATACCATATATCGCAATACGTTATAACGTTTTACCGTATAACATTATGCTACATAACGTAATGCGTTATAACGTTATACTACATAACGTAACACGTTATAACTTTATACTTTATAACGTTATGTTATATAACGTAATACGATATAACGTTATACAATGTAACGTAATACGTTATAACGTTATACCTTTCTAACGTAACACGTTATATCATTATACCATATAACGTTACGTTATATAACATAATGCGTTATAACGTTATACTATATAACTTAATACGTTTTAACGTTATACTATATAACGTAACACGTTATAACTTTATACCTTATAACGGTATGTTATATAACGTAATACGATATAACGTTATACAATGTAACGTAGTACGTTATAACGTTACACTATATAACGTAACACGTTATATCATTATACCATATAACGTTATGTTATATAACGTAATAAGTTATGACGTTATACTATATAACGTAATACGTTTTAACGTTATAACTTATAACGTTATGTTATATAACGTAATACGATATAACGTTATACAATGTATCGTAATACGTTATAACGTTATACCTTCTAGTGTAACACGTTATAACGTTATACCATATAACGTTATGTTATATAACATAATGCGTTATAACCTTATACTATATAACGTAATACGTTTTAACGTTATACCTTCTAACGCAACACGCTATGACATTACACTGTATAACGTTATGTAATATAACGGAATCCGTTATAACGTTATACCATATACCGAGGTACGTTATAACGTTTAAGCGTATACCCTTATGCTTCATAACGTAATGCGTTATAACGTTATACTATATAACGCAATACGTTATAACTTTATACCTTATAACGTTATGTTATATAACGCAATGCGATATAACGTTATACAATATAACGCAATACGTTAGAACGTTATACCTTATAACGTAACACGTTATATCATTATACCTTATAACGTTATGTTATATAACGTAATAAGTTATAAAGTTATACTATATAACGTAATACGCTTTAACGCTATACCTTATAACGTTATGTTATATAACGTAATACGATATAACGTTATACAATGTAATGTAATACGTTATAAAGTTATAACTTCTAACGTAACACGTTATAACATTATACCATATAGCGTTATGTTATATAACGTAATAAGTTATAACGTTATACCATATATCGCAGTACGTTATAACGTTTTACCGTATAACATAAGACTACATAACGTAATGCTCTATAACGTTATACTATATAACGTAACACGTTATAACTTTATACCTTATAACGTTATGTTATATATAATAATGCGATATAACGTTATACAGTATAACGTAATACGTTATAACGTTATACCTTCTAACGTAACACGTTATAACATTGTACCATATAGCGTTATGTTATATAACGTAATATGTTATAACGTTATACCATATATCGCAGTACGTTACAACGTTTTACCGTATAACATTATGCTACATAACGTAATACGTTATAACGTTATACCTTCTAACGTAACACGTTATAACTTTATACCTTATAACATTATGTTATATAACGTAATAAGTTATAAAGTTATACCATACATCGTATTCCGCTATAACGTTATACCATATAACGTTATGTTATATAACGTAATGCGATATAACGTTACACAATATAACGTGTTACGTTATAACGTCATACCTTCCTACGTAACACGTTATAACATTGTACCATATAGCGTTATGTTATATAACGTAATATGTTATAACGTTATACCATATATCGCAGTACGTTACAACGTTTTACCGTATAACATTATGCTACATAACGTAATACGTTATAACGTTATACCTTCTAACGTACCACGTTATATCATTATACCATATAACGTTATGTTATATAAAGTAATAAGTTATAACGTTATACTATATAACGTAATACGTTTTAACGTTATACCTTATAACGTTATGTTATATAACGTAATACGAAATAACGTTTTACAATGTAACGTAATACGTTATAACGTTATACCTTCTAACGTAACACGTTATAACATTATACCATATAACGTTATGTTATATAACATAATGCGTTATAACGCTATACAAGGTAACGTAATACGTTATAACGTTATACCTTCTAACCAAACACGTTATAACATTATACCATATAACGTTATGTTATATAACATAATGCGTTATAACGTTATACTATATAACGTAATACGTTTTAACGTTATACTTTCTAACGTAACACGTTATAACGTTATAGCATGCAGCGTTATGTTATATGACGTAATAAGTTATAACGTTATACCATATATCGCAGTACGTTATAACGTTTTACCGTATAACATAATCCTACATAACGTAATGCGTTATAACGTTATACTACTTAACGTAACACGTTATAACTTCATACCTTATAACGTTATGTTATGTAACATAATGCGTTATAACGTTATACTATATAACGTATTACGTTTTAACGTTATACCTTCTAACGTAACACGTTATAACATTGTACCATATAGCGTTATGTTATATAACGTAATATGTTATAACGTTATACCATATATCGCAGTACGTTACAACGTTTTACCGTATAACATTATGCTACATAACGTAATACGTTATAACGTTATACCTTCTAACGTAACACGTTATAACTTTATACCTTATAACATTATGTTATATAACGTAATAAGTTATAAAGTTATACCATACATCGTATTCCGCTATAACGTTATACCATATAACGTTATGTTATATAACGTAATGCGATATAACGTTACACAATATAACGTGTTACGTAATAACGTTTAACCGTATACCTTTATGCTACATAACGTAATGCGTTATAACGTTATACTATATAACGTAATACGTTTTAACGTTAAACCTTATAACGTTATGTTATATAACGTAAGACGGAATAACGTTATACAATGTAACGTAATGCGATATAACGTTATACAATATAACGCAATACGTTAGAACGTTATACCTTATAACGTAACACGTTATATCATTATACCATATAACGTTATGTTATATAACGTAATGCGTTATATCCTTATACTATATAACGTTACACGTTATAACTTTATACCTTATAACGTTATGTTATATAACGTAATCCGAAATAACGTTATACAATGTAACGTAATACGTTATAACGTTATACCTTCCAGCGTATCACGTTATAACGTTATACCATATAACGTTATGTAATATAACATAATGCGTTATAACGTTATACTATATAACGTAATACGTTTTAACGTTATACCTTCAAACGTAACACGTTATAACAATACACCATATAACGTTATGTAATATAACGGAATCCGTTATAACGTTATACCATATACCGAGGTACGTAATAACGTTTAACCGCATACCTTTATGCTACATAACGTAATGCGTTATAACGTTATACTATATAACGCAATACGTTATAACTTTATACCTTATAACGTTATGTTATATAACGCAATGCGATATAACGTTATACAATATAACGCAATACGTTAGAACGTTATACCTTATAACGTAACACGTTCTATCATTATACCATATAACGTTATGTTATATAACGTAATAAGTTATAACGTTATACTATATAACGTAATACGTTTTAACGTTATACCTTCTAACGTAACACGTTATAACATTATACCATATAGCGTTATGTTATATAACGTAATAAGTTGTAACGTTATACCATATATCGCAATACGTTATAACGTTTTACCGTATAACATTATGCTACATAACGTAATGCGTTATAACGTTATACTACATAACGTAACACGTTATAACTTTATACTTTATAACGTTATGTTATATAACGTAATACGATATAACGTTATACAATGTAACGTAATATGTTATAACGTTATACCTTTCTAACGTAACACGTTATATCATTATACCATATAACGTTACGTTATATAACATAATGCATTATAACGTTATACTATATAACGTAATACGTTTTAACGTTATACTATATAACGTAACACGTTATAACTTTATACCTTATAACGGTATGTTGTATAACGTAATACGATATAACGTTATACAATGTAACGTAGTACGTTATAACGTTACACTATATAACGTAACACGTTATAACATTATACCTTATAACGTTATGTTATATAACGTAATAAGTTATAACGTTATACTATATAACGTAAACCGTTTTAACGTTATACCTTATAACGTTATGTTATATAACGTAATACGATATAACGTTATACAATGTATCGTAATACGTTATAACGTTATACCTTCTAGCGTAATACGTTATAACGTTATACCATATAACGTTATGTTATATAACATAATGCGTTATAACGATATACTATATAACGTAATACGTTTTAACGTTATACCTTCTAACGTAACACGTTATAACATTACACCATATAACGTTATGTAATATAACGGAATCCGTTATAACGTTATACCATATACCGAGGTACGTTATAACGTTTAACCGTATACCATTATGCTACATAACGTAATGCGTTATAACGTTATACTATATAACGTAACACGTTATAACTTTATACCTTATAACGTTATGTTATATAACATAATGCGTTATAACGTTATACTATATAATGTAATACGTTTTAACGTTATACCTTCTAACGTAACACGTTATAACATTATACCATATAGCGTTATGTTATATAACTTCATAAGTTATAACGTTATACCATATATCGCAGTACGCTATAACGTTTTACCGTATAACATTATGCTACATAACGTAATGCGTTATAACGTTACACTACATAACGTAACACGTTATAACTTTATACTTTATAACGTTATGTTATATAACGTAATACGATATAACGTTATACAATGTAACGTAATACGTTATAACGTTATACCTTCTAACGTAACACATTATAACATTATACCATATAACGTTATGTTATATAACATAGTGCGTTATAACGTTATACTATATAACGTAATACGTTTTAACGTTATACCTTCTAACGTAACACGTTATAACATTATACCATATAGCGTTATGTTATATAACGTAATAAGTTATAACGATATACCATATATCGCAGTACGTTATAACGTTTTACCGTATAACATTATGCTACATGACGTAATGCGTTATAACGTTATACCATATAACGTTATGTTATATAACATAATGCGTTATAACGTTATACTATATAACGTAATACGTTTTAACGTTATACCTTCTAACGTAACACGTTATAACATTACACCATATAACGTTATGTAAAATAACGGAATCCGTTATAACGTTATACCATATACCGAGGTACGTTATAACGTTTAACCGTATACCATTATGCTACATAACGTAATGCGTTATAACGTTATACTATATAACGTAACACGTTATAACTTTATACTTTATAACGTTATGTTATATAACGTAATAAGTTATAACGTTATACTATATAACGTAAACCGTTTTAACGTTATACCTTATAACGTTATGTTATATAACGTAATACGATATAACGTTATACAATGTATCGTAATACGTTATAACGTTATACCTTCTAGCGTAATACGTTATAACGTTATACCATATAACGTTATGTTATATAACATAATGCGTTATAACGTTATACTATATAACGTAATACGTTTTAACGTTATACCTTCTAACGTAACACGTTATAACATTACACCATATAACGTTATGTAATATAACGGAATCCGTTATAACGTTATACCATATACCGAGGTACGTTATAACGTTTAACCGTATACCATTATGCTACATAACGTAATGCGTTATAACGTTATACTATATAACGTAACACGTTATAACTTTATACCTTATAACGTTATGTTATATAACATAATGCGTTATAACGTTATACTATATAATGTAATACGTTTTAACGTTATACCTTCTAACGTAACACGTTATAACATTATACCATATAGCGTTATGTTATATAACGTAATAAGTTATAACGATATACCATATATCGCAGTACGTTATAACGTTTTACCGTATAACATTATGCTACATGACGTAATGCGTTATAACGTTATACCATATAACGTTATGTTATATAACATAATGCGTTATAACGTTATACTATATAACGTAATACGTTTTAACGTTATACCTTCTAACGTAACACGTTATAACATTACACCATATAACGTTATGTAATATAACGGAATCCGTTATAACGTTATACCATATACCGAGGTACGTTATAACGTTTAACCGTATACCATTATGCTACATAACGTAATGCGTTATAACGTTATACTATATAACGTAACACGTTATAACTTTATACCTTATAACGTTATGTTATATAACATAATGCGTTATAACGTTATACTATATAATGTAATACGTTTTAACGTTATACCTTCTAACGTAACACGTTATAACATTATACCATATAGCGTTATGTTATATAACTTCATAAGTTATAACGTTATACCATATATCGCAGTACGCTATAACGTTTTACCGTATAACATTATGCTACATAACGTAATGCGTTATAACGTTACACTACATAACGTAACACGTTATAACTTTATACTTTATAACGTTATGTTATATAACGTAATACGATATAACGTTATACAATGTAACGTAATACGTTATAACGTTATACCTTCTAACGTAACACATTATAACATTATACCATATAACGTTATGTTATATAACATAGTGCGTTATAACGTTATACTATATAACGTAATACGTTTTAACGTTATACCTTCTAACGTAACACGTTATAACATTATACCATATAGCGTTATGTTAAATAACGTAATAAGTTATAACGATATACCATATATCGCAGTACGTTATAACGTTTTACCGTATAACATTATGCTACATGACGTAATGCGTTATAACGTTATACCATATAACGTTATGTTATATAACATAATGCGTTATAACGTTATACTATATAACGTAATACGTTTTAACGTTATACCTTCTAACGTAACACGTTATAACATTACACCATATAACGTTATGTAAAATAACGGAATCCGTTATAACGTTATACCATATACCGAGGTACGTTATAACGTTTAACCGTATACCATTATGCTACATAACGTAATGCGTTATAACGTTATACTATATAACGTAACACGTTATAACTTTATACCTTATAACGTTATGTTATATAACATAATGCGTTATAACGTTATACTACATAATGTAATACGTTTTAACGTTATACCTTCTAACGTAACACGTTATAACATTATACCATATAGCGTTATGTTATATAACTTCATAAGTTATAACGATATACCATATATCGCAGTACGTTATAACGTTTAACCGTATAACATTATGCTACATGACGTAATGCGTTATAACGCTATACCTTATAACGTTATGTTATATAACGTAATACGATATAACGTTATACAATGTAATGTAATACGTTATAACGTTATACCTTCTAACGTAACACGTTATAACATTATACCATATAGCGTTATGTTATATAACGTAATAAGTTATAACGTTATACCATATATCGCAGTACGTTATAACGTTTTACCGTATAACATAAGACTACATAACGTAATGCGCTATAACGTTATACTATATAACGTAACACGTTATAACTTTATACCTTATAACGTTATGTTATATATCATAATGCGATATAACGTTATACAGTATAACGTAATACGTTATAACGTTATACCTTCTAACGTAACACGTTATAACATTATACCATATAACGCTATGTTATATAACGTAATAAGTTATATAGTTATACCATACATCGTATTCCGCTATAACGTTATACCATATAACGTTATGTTATATAACGTAATGCGATATAACGTTCCACAATATAACGTGTTACGTTATAACGTCATACCTTCTAACGTAAAAAGTTATAACATTATACCATATAACGTTATGTATTATAACGGAATACGTTATAACGTTATACCATATACCGAGGTACGTTATAACGTTCAACCGTATACCATTATGCTGTCACGTCCCGCGCTCCGCACGTGCCGTAACGAAGAAACAAAACTACTATGCGCCAATTAACGCGAGAAAAGGACTCGAACACACCAATCAACGCACGCTACTACGAAGTTAAATAAGAAATTAACATAAAATATTATTAAATAAGGGGACGACTAATAGACTCGCATATAAGGACGAATATATATATATCTATATAGTTCAAAAATCTATGTATATAACATTGAATAAAACTACCAATAACTGATTCGCGATTTGAAAACCCATGGCTCAGTACCGTGTAAACCAACCAATACACGAAACAAATGAATATAACATTAAATAGGTCTACCAATAACCAACTTGTGATTTGGAAATCAATGGCTCAATCATCCAGTAAACAAAATATATGAATGTAACATTCAGTGAATTCAATATCAAGAAGGAAGAATTTAAATAAAACTAACTAACGAATCAACTGAGTCACGAACCAAACAAATAAATCAAGAAATAAGAATAATCAGTAAAGGAAAATAAATAAAACAATAGGAGAACTTATGTTAATTGATCTACAAATATGAAATATGTAAACGACTGAAGAAACTAATTAACCAACAGTACACTAACTGCCCCGACGAACCAAACAAGAATGACTATGGAAGGGAAATAATCAAAACAACAGGAATAAACATTTTAATGCAAGGATAAAACATTAACGACTAAGTAAACCTACTAACAAATCAAAATGATCAAAACAATTAATACCGCAATAACTTAGAGAACTACATACAAATATAAATATATTGGCGATGAAATCCTCAGTGCTACGTAACAAATCCAAACTTATCAAACTACAAATATATATATGTATATAAGAAACCAAATGATTAACAGTCGAACGAATGCATAACCTTAAATACACAATATTGAAGAATTTACATAAAATCACATTGTTAGAAATATACATATGTGTGCGTGTTCTATTAAATCAATGATTAATTGAATCGATAATTGGAAACCAGCCAATGCTCCAGCGGGGGAATCATGTATGATGGCTGTGCTACGAGACATGCATGTATATACATAAAATCTACATTTCAAATTGAACTACTAATAATCCAAACAACATTAAACTAACTACTAACTAACCACACGATCAAAGCAATTAACATTATGACTTGGAGAATTACGCACAGTAATTCTACCGTCCAGCATAAATATGTATAACCGCATCAAACATACAATAACCTAATATCAAGAACAAAATCTCCAATACTATGTTATCATATCACGAACATGAAATCAAATAATTGACACATCACCCCAAATACACAACATTACTTTAAATCATATTGTCAGAAAAATATATATATATATATGTGTGCGCGTGTTCTATGTTATAAAACCAAATTGATAATCTAGTAGACGCAACACGAAATACATAATTAAGCTAGGCACCATCTCAGTAAATAATTATATATGAAAACTACATTACGGAACGTACATGCATCTAAATGAACATAAAATAGAACACACAACATAACAGCATCAGAACTAACTATAAATTAATCACTCGATCAAAATTAACACTGCAACGACTTGGAGAGTTACGCACAGTAACTCTACCACCCAGTATAAATATGCATAATCACACCAAATTATAAACATCAGAAACAAACTACAATTATATTATAAAATACATATATGAAATCAAACAATTGACACATAACCTCAAATATATAATATCACACTACACCATCAAAAAAATAATATATATATACGTATATATATATATATATATATATATATATATATCCATATATATATATTAAATTGAACATAAAATGAGTAATTAAGATTAACCAAATTTCGAAAATAAATACACATGTACATATATATATATATATGATACCTATACTTCAAATCTAACCACTGATAATCCAAACGAACAATAAAAGAAATAGAATACACAACACGATATTATTAAAAACAAAATTGTTCAGACAACTTTAAAGTAATTTTGCACGAAAATCCACACCACCAATACATACGCATAGATGTATATATGTATGAATATATATAGATATACATACATATATATATATAAATATATCTGTACATTACAATTACACGAGCAACACTATGGTCATTTCAATTTTAAACCGCACCAGAACGAAATAAATTTAGTGACGGGCGAATAATTATTTCAATATCGAAACCCGTCACTCTGCATTCACGAGCAGCCATCTTAGATTGTCAATAGCTCTTATACGTACACATCGGAATACATGCAATAACCATATAAATGCAAATTATATTATTCTCACTTTTATCCTACGCCAAAGGTTAAAATAGGTCATAAGTAATTAATAAACAATGAGATCTGATATCAATAAAAAGTCACCATATACTAGGGACATTCATAGGCGGCCATTTTGGATAATCAACACACATGGTAATTTTTACGCGTTACAAATAAGTTATATTTTCTTTTTCAAAAAAAAAAAGGAAAAAAAATATAATATAAAGGAACAGTAAATACTTGATACAAGATAAAAAAAATATATATATATAAAAAAAAAATATATAATAATAAATACAACATAACACATTATTGTAACAGAAATGTTAGAAATTGATAAAAATCAGCCATAAGAAACACATCATGAAAACGCACTATTAGCTAACACTTTTAAATTTTGAGTAAATCCCATGCGTAACCACATTTTCGAATACAGATGTAAAAACAAAATATCTATATATATATATATATATATATATATATATATAATATATATATATACATATATAATAAAATATATATATATAGTAAGTATAAAAAGGAAAACATTACCTTATACTAGCAAAACAACAATCCGATGAAACTATATTATGAAACATGTATGCATATATACACACGTATATACATATACATATATATATATAGATATTCATATACACATGTAACAAAATTGTTAAACAGCGAACTAATATAAAGCAACTATACTAAGTCGAAATCGAAACACGGAGCTCCAGGATAAAGCTCGCTAAACCTACACATGCACCAATGACGCACTACAGGAGAAATTCCCCTTTTTCCGGAAGTATAGTGACGAAGATGTGCTTCCAAAACTTCTTCAGGAACTTCATCGGGGAAACGCATCTTCACACATCGGTCGGTATCAACAACTTCGAGCGGAGGATCATCCCACTCGAGAATGATAGTTTCCGCATCGAAGAAGCTTTCATCAGCAGCAGAATTCGACTCTGACGAAAAATCCAAGGCATCGACATCAATATCAATATCAATGTCAATATCGCATAACTCTTCCAACAACTCTGATACTTGTGGTTGGTCATAACACCTCGGGCGTTGATTCCGTTCGCACGGCTCACTCACGGTTTCTTCGCAGTCTCTCTTCCTCTTGCGCTAAAATAATATAATACAATGAAACAAAATAGGATAAAATAAGCAGTCTAAAACAAGACAAAACGCACCAGGACAGACTGCATAGGAACCTCTGAAGAAAATGCCTCCGCAGCCATCATTCAAGCGTCACAAACCAAAAACCACCGGAACCTACGGAACTAGCAAAATCAAATTTAACTGAATACTGAAAACAACCAGGATGCGGAAATATTAATCAAAACCAAACTTACGCAAAATAACCCGGAGGAAACCCTTAGTACGGGAGAGCAGTGGACCACGCGTGTCGTCCGAGCAAACGTCGATATAATAATGAGACTCCAGTCGCCACCGAGGAATACAGACAATTCCCACAGCACTAACATAGAAGTTCTCGAGAAAACTAGATCAGCACGAAAGACTCCAAGTCTCCTAAACACTGCCTCAGCAGAAATGCAAGAGCTAAGTTGAAATACGGAATATTGCAACCTCTCAGGTACCAACGACGGAAGTCTAGAAATTCGAGACAAGACAACGAAGCAGAAGAAATCACCAACGATCACGGAATTTACATTCTCTCACGTACAATTCCAGAAATCCTAAACTTCGACATCCGGACTCCCACGGAAGCGGACTATCGGATAGCCTCCACCCTGCGGGGGATGCTATTATAAATAAACGCAGCAACAAAGAATTCGCGCATTATTATTTTGTCGTCCATGTACGTTTCATTCTGTGGTCTTTGTCAGTAGCTAAGTCGTGCTAAGCTTTATAAGTATTCCTCTTCCATTAGCGAAATCAAGAGAAAATAAACATACCAGTAACCGCGATATAAGTTTTATTCGATGTATATTATACTTAGAATAAATCCTTAAAACGAAAAGTTTTAATAATAATTATACCCGAATTCGAATACTAAATCCGATTATAAATACACCGACGGTCACCAACAGCGACGAAGACATGGCTCCTGATAGCACGTTCTATTCAAGGTAAGATATATTAAATTTATAAAACTCCTTCCCCTTCGATAAATTCATTATAATTAAGAGGCAATTTAAATTCCTTTACCTCCAAGTAACACATCCGGTCTTATTTTCCTTTTACCCTGAAGGGAGTTCAAATCTAAACCATTAGTGTTGAACTTTAAACAAAGAGTCGTTCGCTGTGTGATCTTGTGCAACGGTGTTTTCATTTATTGAAACACTTATTGATTTTCGCATTCCTCCTCCCACTGTTGGCAAATATCGCCCGTCTTTGGGCAAGGCTTGCGAAATCACACAAACTTTACGCAGAGAGGACTATTGAGCTCATTGTTGCAGATTAATAAAATATATAATACAAGACCGAACTCCCACAGCAGGGTTGCACCATCACCGACATTCGATTAATTGGTACCTTTATCCTCGCCATCCCTGCATACAATCATAAAAAGGGAGAGAAGTTTCCTCCAGGATTTTAACTGAAGGATCATTCGCTGTGTCAGCTTGTGAATAAAGGTGTTGTCGTTTGTCGGGGACACCCATTGATCTTCGCATTCCTTCTCCCACTGTTGGCAAATATCGCCCGTCTTTGGGCAAGGCTTGCGAAATCACACAAATCTCACACAGAGAGGATCGTTAAAGTCATTTGTTTAATTACTGAATTTGAGAGACGGGGAAATCGTAATGACAAAACCACCCTAGCAGACAACCTGAGATTTAGTTGAAACAACAAATCCACTCACGAAACCTAGGGAAAGAAAAGGGGAAACGTAAAAGTAAATTTGTGTCAGACTAACAGAACCCCAAGCTCCTATCCGAACCCCAAACACGCAAATTTCATGTCCCGCTGGTTCCAATACTAACACATCAAGATACGCATATATATATATATATATATTCCCATACATCTGTTTGAATAATTCAGTATTCAAATCTAAACAACCGGACATTTCAACCTAGTAAACTCTGCATGGCGAAACCAAATTTTGAAGATAATTCAATCCTCTAACCAATCACACGCGAACCATAAAATAGAAATATATATATATATACCTCGTTAGTTAACCAATCTAATATCCGAATTCGAATAGATTCGGTGCGGCAGAATCGAATCTCGGAAATAATTGAATTCACAAACCAACCATACGCGAAGAAATATACTTATATATATATATATATATATCCAATACGATTTAAACAACCAGATATTCAGACCTAACTAAATTCTGCGTAACGAGATCGAATTTCAAGGACAATTTAATTTTTAACTTGTTTACACACACACACACACACACACACACACACACACACACACACATATATAATATATATATATATATATTTATATATATTATAACATCTTAAACCAATATTAACCCTAAATAAACTCTGTGCAACAAAGTCAAATATTTATTTTATCCAACTTTAATCCTCTCCCGTGCCAGTATTCCTGCACATGGCAGGTTAGCCGAAAACGTGGAACTTATCTATCAATAGCCTAACGCTAACTAACGCTACCCATAAGCAATAAATTCATCGGTAAACTATTTAAAGAAATCTCTCTAATCGAAACAGTCCTCAGACTGTTTCCGGAGGCAGTAACTACCGTGTAAATCATAATTTTCGAGTGCTCATTTAAATATTCAAAATAGTATTGTCCAATAAAAGAAAATATATTTTGAAATAGCCCTTAGACTATTTCTGGTGGCAGCAACTACCGAATTCAAATTGGAAATTTTTAAACCAATATTTCCTTATACAAACATATCAAATTAAATCTTCCGACTAAATTCAAATCAACCAGAAATTTAATTTAAATAACATTCAAACTTAAATTTGATTTAAACGAGGACGTAACAGATTCTTAAATAAATTTTTGGTGGCAGCGGTGGGATACGCTCCACAGAGGATTAAAGTTGTTACGGTTATTGACAGACCAATACCTAAATAATAATGGCGACTAAATTAGAATCATTGGACGAAGACGTAGTGTTGACATTAGCCGAAAAACTTAAAGCATGGGACGCGAATTTCCGCGATATGAGTGCAAAAATGAATGAATTACAAAACAACATGCTCGAATTCAAAACAAGAAGGGAACCTGATTCACCCATATCGCAACCGACAACTCAACAAGAGACGGTACAGCCAGGTGGATATTCCCAACCGATTAAATTAAAAGACGCGATCGAGTCTGTACCAGTGTTCGACGGACATCGACCCTCGGTATTTCAATTCTTAAGAGCATGCGAGCGCGCACGCAGCATGGTTGGTAGATATCAAGAACCCCAGTTAGTAAAATTACTAGTAAATAAGCTTCGCGGTCACGCGTTTCTCGCCGTCGAAGACACAGAATTGGTAAATTTAAATGATTTCGGGAACAAATTAAAAGATCTGTTCGGCCCGAAGAAATCCCTTAACGAATATAGGGGAGAATTAGGAACAATATTTCAACAACCCGGGGAGGACATACTAGACTATATGGATCGGGTTCGAAATCTCAGGCTAGCGATAATGGACGGAGAGAGAGGCGGCTACGGCATTATACCCCCCGACATTCAAGATACAATAGATTGGGAAACGAGGGAGGCCTTCGTTAAGGGACTCCCGAATGAAGTATATATACGAGTAAAGATAGCAGGGTATCACACCTTAGATGACGCGTATCGTCAAGCCGTAAAGGCAACACGAGAATTAAAGCAAGTAAATGATAGAACGCGACCCCAACGACCGACGCACCCGAACATTTACAAACGTGACAGTGTGCGTTCCCCGAACACTAACAACGATATCAGGAATAACCGCCAAGACCGAAGATCAGTACCTCCATCACGGAATTATTCAAACGATTCGAGACAAAACACTATCACATGTAATTATTGTAAAAAACCTGGACATCTAGTAAGAGATTGCTATAAATTTAAAGCCCGAGTAGATGCCGGAATAATCATACCTTATGCTTCAAGGCAATCGGGAAACCAAACACGTCCTTCGAGAGATTGGGGCGAGCCTCGAAGGAACGATACCCCGAATCGCCCAAGAGTGCAAGCAGCGACAAGAAGGCCAGTGCCTACCGTAACAAACAGATCAAGGCCAGCCACCCCCACGAGATCGATTTCACAACCCGCAATAAGAGACAGAGCGAACGTAATGCAGACAGTAAAATCAAAGGAACAACCATTGAATACCGTGGGGGAGTCATCTCACAGTCATACGAAAACGCAAGCAGAAAATCCGGAATTTCAAAGCCAAAGGGAAAAATTAATGCGGAAACAACCGACGAAGGAAAATCACCAGGAGTCGGACTCAGATTCGGAAGACGACCTCTCCGGATTATTTCAATAAAACTAAATGAATCACCAATAACTCCAACTGCGCGAATAGTTTCCCCGGATTTAAAAACTAAAACGACCTTATTATTAGACTCTGGATCAGAAATTAATATCATTAAGAAACCCGCGTTACCCGATTCAGCTGTCATCAACGAAAAGAAATCAGTCGAAGTGCGAGGAATTACGGCGACGAGCCTGGTCTCCCTAGGGCAGACAGTAATACAGGTTGCGGGCCATCCAGTTATTTTTCATGTAGTTGATGATTCGTTGCTGATCGATCAAGACGGAATCTTAGGATCCGAATTTTTTGCAGGGTGCAAGGCTCGTTTAGACTACGAGAAAAGGTATGTCAAATGGGGAAATGTTTATATTCCCTTCGATACTAAAGATAGAATAATCATACCGAAACGAAGTTCGATAACATGCTCAATAAATATAGCAAATCCAGAGATAAAAGAGGGATTTATTCCCAGAATTGAGCCGATCAAGGGGATTTATTTCGGTAACGCAGTTGTGAGAAATCATAAGGGAAAGGGTTATTTGAGAGTGATAAATACTACTTCAAGAGACTATGAATTTACAACACCAACAATGGTAATCAAGGAATTCGAAAACCCCTCCCCGCTCCCTAGTACGGTGTGTAACGCAATTTCAAAACCAAAGGAAAGCAGATCTGACAAAATAATTGAATTGCTACGACTTGAACACTTGAACGAAGAGGAAAGGAAAAACGTCGAAAAATTAGTTCGTAATAATCAAGATAGATTTCATATTCCAGGAGAAACGCTGGAAGCAACTGGAATTCTAGAACATAGAATAATTACGACGGATGATATACCAGTCAATACTAAGCAGTATCGTTACCCACCAGTACACCGAGAGGAAATAAATCGACAAATCCAGGAACTACTAGACACAGACATCGTGGAACCATCAATATCTCCATACAATTCACCGCTATGGATTGTACCTAAAAAACCCGATTCGCAAGGAAATAAACGTTGGAGATTAGTCATTGATTACAGGAAACTGAATGATAAAACGATTGGTGATGCTTTCCCACTCCCCAACATCACGGAAATATTGGATCAATTAGGAAGCGCAAAATATTTTTCCACATTTGACTTAGCATCAGGTTTTCACCAGATCCGTATGTCCCCGGAAGACGCCCATAAAACTGCATTCTCGACACCATACGGACACTTCCAATTCAAAAGAATGCCCTTTGGACTAAAAAATGCCCCAGCAACATTTCAACGCCTGATGAATTCAGTCTTATCTGGATTGCAAGGTATAGAACTATTTGTCTATTTGGACGATATAGTGATTTATTCGAGGTCTCTTCAAGAACATGAAACAAAATTTAATAAGTTAATGGAAAGACTAAGGAAAGCTAGATTACGACTACAGCCTGACAAGTGCGAGTTTCTACGACATGAGGTAAATTACTTGGGACACATAATTAGTGAAGATGGCGTAAAACCCGACCCGAAAAAGATCGAAGCCGTATCGAAATTTCCACGACCTAAAAAGGTAAAAAATATTAAACAGTTTTTGGGACTAGCAGGATACTATAGAAGGTTTATACCCGATTTTTCCAAAGTCGCGAAACCATTGACACAATTATTAAAGAAAGACACTCCCTTCAAATGGACAGAAAATCAGGAAAATGCATTCAACGACTTAAAGATAGCGCTAATGACAAAACCCATTCTGCAATATCCAGATTTTTCTAAACCTTTTAACCTAACGACAGACGCATCAGGTTATGCAATAAGCGGCGTGCTGAGTCAAGGACCAATAGGAAAGGATTTACCTATTGCATATGCCTCAAGACTATTAAATTCCGCCGAGCAAAATTACTCTACTATAGAGAAGGAGTGTTTGGCAATCGTTTATAGCGCCATGCACTTCCGACCGTATTTATATGGAAGGAAATTTACTATTGTAACTGACCATAAACCCCTAGTATGGATGCATTCTATCAAGGATCCTACTTCGAGAATTTGGAAATGGAAGCTAAAATTATCGGACTTTGAATTTGATATCGTATATAAGGAAGGCAGGGCGAACGCAAATGCGGACGCATTGTCTAGAAACCCCCCGGAGGTCTGCCTGCCAATCAGGAAAAGAGCAGAAGACTCGTCGATCCAGTATCCTGCCCCAAAACGGCTCGAATTAGATACCTCAATAGAAAATTCTCCTATACTTAAGGTTAAACCACATAAATTACCTCCACCCCACGAACTGAGAAACAAGGAAAAATTGTTCATTCAAAAACATTTTACCATAAACAAACCCCCCGTGGAAAATTTTGACCAAACAACCGGAAACACCGATGAAGCATCTGTTCAAGAAACAAGCGAGGCCGAAACAGCGAGCGAGGAAGAGTCTTCCCTGTCATGTTCCGAGCCTCCACAACAACAAGAAGGAAAAGCTAAACCTACAATAATTACAGAAGTAAAAATTTCCGAAACAAGAGACTCAATAGCAAAAGTAAACGACAATAAAGTAATTTTTATTGACATAAAAGGAGATCCTGTAGATAGGGGAGCCATGGAAATGAAGGAAACGGGGAAATTACCACGTTACGAAGATCTGACGTTAGAAAGGGCTAGACTAAATTGGGACTCGGGAAAGCAAATAATACCTCTACCTGTGAAGGAAAACAGACATATCCCAATAACGTCCGAGAATTTACTAAATTCACTAAAATCCTTGCTAGATGTAGTAAATGAGAAACAATTAATGTCCTTCAGCATTAGCAAAGGAAGTTTGGAAGAAATACCCTGGCGACATATAATCAGGAAACTAAAAGAAGTCTTTTTAGGAAAAACGATAACTATTACCATCTGCACCGGAGAAGTAATTACCCCACCAGTAGAAATACGAAGTAATATAATACGGGAAAAGCACGAATCATCCGTAGCGGGACACAAAGGAGTAACGAAAACCTACCAAAGGATACGACAACACTACTACTGGGAAAACATGAAAAGGGAAATCCAAGATTACATAAGAACATGTAACGAGTGCCAATTAAAGAAACTTACTAGAATAAAAACTAAACAACCAATGGTGCTCACAGATACACCGGGTAAAGCTTTTGATAAAATTAGTATGGATATAGTCGGCCCATTACCAATCACACAAAAGGGAAATAAATATATATTAACCATTCAAGATTTACTAACGAAGTACTCGCTCGGAATTCCGATCAGGAGAATCACTTCAGCCGAAATAGCTGACGCCTTCATAAAGCAATTTATTTGTCGATTTGGCTCGCCAAGGGCAATCCTGACCGACCAAGGAGCGAATTTTACATCCATCCTAATGAAAAAGGTAGCAAAAAAATTTCGTATAAAACAATTCACTACGACAGCATATCACCCGCAAAGTAATGGTTCGATCGAAAGATCGCATCACGTATTGATTGAATATCTCAAATTGTACATCGAAAATTCCAAGAACTGGGATGAATGGGTAGAATTAGCCATGTTTTCTTATAACACCTCTGTACACGAAGGAACAAAATTTTCCCCACATGAATTAGTTTTCGGTCATTTAGCCAGGGAACCCGCCGGTGAAATGATAATTGAAGAAAACATGGAATCCACATATGCGGAATATCTCAGAGACTTGTTCGATAAAATCAACACTGTGCAACAGTTAGCGAGAGAAAATTTGATAAAATCCAAGTTGAGGTCCAAAGAATATTACGATAGACATATCAACCCGCAAAATTTCAAGGTAGGAGACCTGGTGTATCTACTAAAAGAACCCAGTAAAGGAAAATTTTCTAATCAATATACAGGACCACACAGAGTGTTGGAAATCTTAGAAAACCAAAACGTTAGGATTCAGGTGAAAGAGATTCCGCGAACAGTGCACTTAAACAAGTTAAAACTAGCGCATAACCGAAATAAATAATAAATAAAATGATTTCAGTGGGCAACGTATTGCAGTAGTGTGTTGTAGTGCCGCTCATCAAGTAACACAGACAGTAGTGACCTAAAAGGAAAGAAAACTATTATGTGTGCTCTGATTAGTGTATAGTTATAAACCACGTTCATTCAATAAATAAACAAAATAACTAAAAGTGAAAGTTACCTTGTGAATAAGGAAGTGTATGTACAAATATAGGTTACGTATCTCTATTCGCGGAACATGAAGTATGACAGCCAGCTGAAATAAATAAATGAATTAATCCCAATTGTCTCAATACGAAATACGACATTACTAAAATCATAACGATACAGAGATTAAACCAACAGGACGTGTGACACTATTCACCGAGTAATACGGACAGTAGCAATCTAAAAGGAAAAGGAAAATTACTATGTATGCTCTGATTAGTGTTTAGTTATAAACCATGTTCATCCAATAAATAAATAAAATAACTACAAGTGAAAGTTACCTTGTGAATAAAGAAGTGTATGTACAAATATAGGTTATGTATCCCTATTCGCGGAGCATGAAATATGACAGCCAGCTGAAATAAATAAATGAATTAATTCCAATTGTCTCAATACGAAATGCAATATTACTAGAAATCATAACAATACAGTGGTTATACCAAAGGGACGTGTGACGCTATTCATCGAGCAATACAAACAGTAGAGATCTAAAAGGAAAAGAAAAACTATTATGTGTGCTCCGATTAGTGTCGGATTATAAGATGTGTTCATACAATAACTAACAAAAACAGTAAAAGTGGAAGTTACCTTGTGAACAACCAAAACACCATACGAGGAAGCATACATGCATGAACCCCGCAGGAATAAATTATGTACCCACCCCGTGTTCAAGGATGACGCAGTGGCCTCAATATAAAAGAAATAAAATTAGTTAACAAATATGGAAAAGGTTATAAGATAAGTTGATCAAATATCAATGATAAATGTGACCATAATAAAAGGTATCATACTATGCTACTTTATATAATATTGTTAAAATATTGTATTATGAAATAAAACACTATAATACACAACAGCGATCGCTGACACCTTACAATACCCATTGACTTAAACCGATTAGATATCCCTTCCCCCCCTTTTAATACTTACAATAGCGGAAAACACTCATAACGACTACCGAAGGTGCGTCGGAGAACCCAGTACCACCAAATGCATGCTGCATAGGTGTTTAGCACAAGCAGCACAGGACGTAGACCTGCAGAATAAGCACTAGGTAACCATAAACAATAATATAATGGATAAACTCTAACTTATAAGATCTAGGTTTGCAAAAAAAAAAAAAAAAAAAAAAAAAAAAAAAAAAAAAAAAAAAAAAAAAAAAAAAGGGAATATAGGAAGTGATTAAATAATAATTGAGATAGGTGAACCGAAGGTTAATAATAAATATAACCAGAATAGAAGAATATTATACTACGTAATATCGAAATGGAGTTGTAAGCACAAAGAGCGGCCACTCACACAATGCATTGCACATGTACTAAACTAAATGAACTAAATAATACCTTATGCTCACAGATGCAAGACAATTGAAGACACCCCTAGCAAATACCCCAAGTATAACAAAGAACCAGGTAAAGCTGTAGGAACGTTCCAGGTAAGCGACGTAACATCAAGGAAATGGAACCTGAAAACTACAACATTAATTTAACAAACTTTAATCAGCCATGCATAGATTCATACGTACCATACGCAAAGTAACAACAAATAACAGGTACAAGCAACACAAAAGGAGGGGAAGAAAAGAGAGAAAATAATAATAAAATAGTCAACAATCACGGAAACAGGCTGGAAATTAACCAAAATGGATTAATTAAAACGACCCTATTAGCAACTAATAAATTCAACAATAATATAATCCACGCTACTACATTAAAATAACACACAGTTAGTACACGCATTACGATGAACATAAAACAATATTATTCATCCCTCACTAAACACAATTTAACACAAGTAAATAATTATTTTGAAATCCTGCATAACAGGTAACTGAACCCTCACTAAGATACACGCGAATAGCCATTTGAAAATTCCCGGCGAACACAAAATAATATTCGCGCATGTGCTATGAGGCGCATATTATCATTATAAACACAAATAACATGTTTCCCCTTCAACTACACGGCACCCAGTAAACAAAACCACAACGATTAACAAACAATTAGCTATTCCAGCAACACGATACCGTCGACAGTAACTAACGCCTTACAAAGACACATGCGAGCGACCATTTTGGAAACCCGTCGCACGCACTTCACATATATGCACTGAAACACATATCATAATTAGGCATATCGTCATAAACACGAAATCAAACTTAATCCATTTGATTATACGTCGGCTATAAATATATATATAATGAGACATAACATCGTAATAAGAATCTAAAAAAAAAAAAAAAAAAAAAAAAAAAAAAAAAAAAAAAAAAAAAAAATATATAAAAATATCAGCTATATATATAAAGGGAGAGAAGAGAGAGGGGTGAAAGAGATTTAAACTTAGGAAATTTAAATTTAAAATTTAAACACATAAATAAATATGTATATATAATTTTTACTAACTACTACATATGTATGTACAGAATGGATGGCGAATTCATCGATTCACACGTAGAAAATCAAGAGATGCTCACGCTTGCATTCGATCCAGAGGAAACGGAAGGAATTGAGTCCTGCCTCTGTGCTCAACTGTTGCTCAACGTCTATTATTCCGATAACCATTTTATTTGTCAAGATTGTTTCGACCTCTTAGATCCAGACGACCAGGACTTATATGATGACCAGCCAAGCCATTTCCTATGCGGAATACCTGCAAGCACCCGAATATCGTACTGTAATATATGCGACATAGATATAGCGGAACTACAACCTGCTATATCTTGTATTCGGTGCACGAACGTTTATGACGACCTAACTCACCTCGAAAGAGATTTCTTAGTCCGAGGAACAATAACCCGCGCTGTTGTACTATAGAAATATTTGTATGTTACACACAAATGAATACCTATGCCATCCGACTGTAAAATAACCAACACCTACAGCAAAGTATACAAATTCCATCTATAGTTACCGATATATATACATGCATGTTTATAAAACAAACGCTACCTATAGCACTCCCATCGATAATGCGCACGACTTATAAAATAAGTTCGTCACATTTATCGACACACACACATATAAAACAAGCAGCATTCGTAATACCTATTTCTATCGATAATATATATACACATATATATATGTATAATTACAAAACAAATCCCACTTATAATACCTACCAATACATACACGTATAAATATATATTTATATTTACTCCTACTGATAACATATACGTATAAAAACTACAAATAAACAATAGTCACAAGACTTGCATTTATACGTAAGTTCCCTTTCCTATTCACTCACATTAATAAATCCAAGAGTAAGAAACGATTTAATAAATTGTTAATAGGAAGATGAATCACCTGGTCATCGTACTTACCCTCATCAAAATAGCATATGGGCTGATAGGATACGACTGCAATGGCAATCACCTCAACGTTACAACCATCTCCTTAAACTCCATTGGGGACTGCAGCATACAACCCGTGATAACAGAAAACCAAGATACTTACATCCAACTACTGCAACTCTCGGAATTCGAATTTACCAGTGTGAGGCAATGCAAAGTGCAAATAACACGAATTATATATTACTGTGGCATGCACTCCCACACAGCAGCAGTACATAACGGATTTGCCGAATACCTCCATGAAACGACCGCTCAACAATGCGCTAGGATGCACCAAGATGGCACGTTCTCACTCGGGCCACAGAACCTTATAGTAGGCCTAAAGGACAACGCAACAGAAACAAGATCACTTGTCCTAGCCGGCAAACTAACGAACGACGGCAGCTGCCAGGGGACACAGTACGTAGACCCATACGGGAGCTGGGAAGGTGTCGTCGTACAAGCCACAATAAAGATAAGTTTAAGATCAGGAGTTGTGCCAGTACGAATTGAAGCCAATAAAATTTTACTGAAATCAGGAACGGCATGTGCCTTCAGCGAAGGAAATTGTCTGGACGCTGAAGACGGGTATACCTATTGGCAACCACAACCACCTTCACCATGTAAATTCGATCAGTATGATGTGCTATATGAAGGAACTGCCACAAGGATCCAGGAAATAAAAACCAATAGGGAACCGGCACAACCAGTCTACGCACTAACTACACAAGAAGTAACCTTTGCATTGACTAAAACCGGAGAACAACCCCTGTGCGGATACACTTTACTATCCACAGAGCACCCTAAATTGTTCCTGTTGGAGACAACAAAAGGAAATACGTTCATATCCAAACGCAAGACAGCAGTCGAAAATTTAGATATATTCACATACGTCAATTCTAAATTCGTTTATGTAGAGAAGCACATTAAAAGACAAATGACGGCACTATACCATGATGTATTGACACAAAGGTGCACCACTGAAAAGAAAGTAATAGAAAATGCTTTAAGTTTAGCAACCCTTCTGCCCGACGAATTCGCTTATACAATAACCAAAACCCCAGGACATATGGCATTGATCGCAGGAGAAGCAGTCCATATAGTCAAATGTATTCCAGTGCAGGTAAAAATACGACATACAACGGAATGCTATTCGGAGCTACCTGTTTGGCAAGGAAATCGTACCGCATTTTTAACACCAAAAACACACATCCTAACTCAACATGGAAATCATAGAGAATGTAGTGCAGTTCTACCCACGCTATACAACATCGACGGATTATGGCACAAGTTCGTACCAAAACCGATGGAGGCAATCGCACCACAAGAACTCCGCCCAGACACACGCCAAACATGGCAATATTCAGCACCAGCATCATTGGCCACAAGCGGAATATATACCCAACGGGACCTGGATACACTACGAGACCACGTCATGTTCCCAGCTGAGAAAACAGCAATATTAAACACACTGGCCAGAGGAGCAACGGGAAAAGTAATAGTCCCTGGAACGGTAAATATCTTGGGAATCATGGATGAAAACGCACTAGCGACAATAGTAAAGAATACTGCATCGAAAATATGGACAGGTTTTATGGAATTCGGAACGGTTAGCGCAGCGATACTTGGAATCTTTATAATACTGAAAATAATAAAAGCAATAGTAGACATAGTTATACATGGATATCAATTACGCGAGACTTACGGATGCGGACTCGCACTACTCGGAGCAATATGGGGCTCAGTCACCCACCTGCTATTATACCTAAAAAGGGGACGAAATGTCAACGATCAAACAGCACAACCTCAAGGAATATCAATAACACCAACAGCTACAATAACTCAATCACCAACAGCATCTACATCCGCCCTGAGCGAACTCAGAGACACCATCAGTCAAATTTCCGGCGGAAATTTGAACTCCAAGGGCGGGGGTGTCACGTCCCGCGCTCCGCACGTGCCGTAACGAAGAAACAAAACTACTATGCGCCAATTAACGCGAGAAAAGGACTCGAACACACCAATCAACGCACGCTACTACGAAGTTAAATAAGAAATTAACATAAAATATTATTAAATAAGGGGACGACTAATAGACTCGCATATAAGGACGAATATATATATATATATATATAGTTCAAAAATCTATGTATATAACATTGAATAAAACTACCAATAACTGATTCGCGATTTGAAAAACCCATGGCTCAGTACCGTGTAAACCAACCAATACACGAAACAAATGAATATAACATTAAATAGGTCTACCAATAACCAACTTGTGATTTGGAAATCAATGGCTCAATCATCCAATAAACAAAATATATGAATGTAACATTCAGTGAATTCAATATCAAGAAGGAAGAATTTAAATAAAACTAACTAACGAATCAACTGAGTCACGAACCAAACAAATAAATCAAGAAATAAGAATAATCAGTAAAGGAAAATAAATAAAACAATAGGAGAACTTATGTTAATTGATCTACAAATATGAAATATGTAAACGACTGAAGAAACTAATTAACCAACAGTACACTAACTGCCCCGACGAACCAAACAAGAATGACTATGGAAGGGAAATAATCAAAACAACAGGAATAAACATTTTAATGCAAGGATAAAACATTAACGACTAAGTAAACCTACTAACAAATCAAAATGATCAAAACAATTAATACCGCAATAACTTAGAGAACTACATACAAATATAAATATATTGGCGATGAAATCCTCAGTGCTACGTAACAAATCCAAACTTATCAAACTACAAATATATATATGTATATAAGAAACCAAATGATTAACAGTCGAACGAATGCATAACCTTAAATACACAATATTGAAGAATTTACATAAAATCACATTGTTAGAAATATACATATGTGTGCGTGTTCTATTAAATCAATGATTAATTGAATCGATAATTGGAAACCAGCCAATGCTCCAGCGGGGGAATCATGTATGATGGCTGTGCTACGAGACATGCATGTATATACATAAAATCTACATTTCAAATTGAACTACTAATAATCCAAACAACATTAAACTAACTACTAACTAACCACACGATCAAAGCAATTAACATTATGACTTGGAGAATTACGCACAGTAATTCTACCGTCCAGCATAAATATGTATAACCGCATCAAACATACAATAACCTAATATCAAGAACAAAATCTCCAATACTATGTTATCATATCACGAACATGAAATCAAATAATTGACACATCACCCCAAATACACAACATTACTTTAAATCATATTGTCAGAAAAATATATATATATATATATATGTGTGCGCGTGTTCTATGTTATAAAACCAAATTGATAATCTAGTAGACGCAACACGAAATACATAATTAAGCTAGGCACCATCTCAGTAAATAATTATATATGAAAACTACATTACGGAACGTACATGCATCTAAATGAACATAAAATAGAACACACAACATAACAGCATCAGAACTAACTATAAATTAATCACTCGATCAAAATTAACACTGCAACGACTTGGAGAGTTACGCACAGTAACTCTACCACCCAGTATAAATATGCATAATCACACCAAATTATAAACATCAGAAACAAACTACAATTATATTATAAAATACATATATGAAATCAAACAATTGACACATAACCTCAAATATATAATATCACACTACACCATCAAAAAAATAATATATATATACATATATATATATATATATATATATATATATCCATATATATATATTAAATTGAACATAAAATGAGTAATTAAGATTAACCAAATTTCGAAAATAAATACACATGTACATATATATATATATATGATACCTATACTTCAAATCTAACCACTGATAATCCAAACGAACAATAAAAGAAATAGAATACACAACACGATATTATTAAAAACAAAATTGTTCAGACAACTTTACAGTAATTTTGCACGAAAATCCACACCACCAATACATACGCATAGATGTATATATGTATGAATATATATAGATATACATACATATATATATAAATATATCTGTACATTACAATTACACGAGCAACACTATGGTCATTTCAATTTTAAACCGCACCAGAACGAAATAAATTTAGTGACGGGCGAATAATTATTTCAATATCGAAACCCGTCACTCTGCATTCACGAGCAGCCATCTTAGATTGTCAATAGCTCTTATACGTACACATCGGAATACATGCAATAACCATATAAATGCAAATTATATTATTCTCACTTTTATCCTACGCCAAAGGTTAAAATAGGTCATAAGTAATTAATAAACAATGAGATCTGATATCAATAAAAAGTCACCATATACTAGGGACATTCATAGGCGGCCATTTTGGATAATCAACACACATGGTAATTTTTACGCGTTACAAAT
The DNA here is from genome assembly GCA_911387925.2 of Bombus hypnorum. Classification (NCBI taxonomy): domain Eukaryota; kingdom Metazoa; phylum Arthropoda; class Insecta; order Hymenoptera; family Apidae; genus Bombus; species Bombus hypnorum. The sequence goes on from OU427027.1 coordinate 2,632,388, forward strand.
AAGTTATATTTTCTTTTTCAAAAAAAAAAAAGGAAAAAAAATATAATATAAAGGAACAGTAAATACTTGATACAAGATAAAAAAAATATATATATATAAAAAAAAAAATATATAATAATAAATACAACATAACACATTATTGTAACAGAAATGTTAGAAATTGATAAAAATCAGCCATAAGAAACACATCATGAAAACGCACTATTAGCTAACACTTTTAAATTTTGAGTAAATCCCATGCGTAACCACATTTTCGAATACAGATGTAAAAACAAAATATCTATATATATATATATATATATATATATATATAATATATATATATATATACATATATAATAAAATATATATATATAGTAAGTATAAAAAGGAAAACATTACCTTATACTAGCAAAACAACAATCCGATGAAACTATATTATGAAACATGTATGCATATATACACACGTATATACATATACATATATATATATATAGATATTCATATACACATGTAACAAAATTGTTAAACAGCGAACTAATATAAAGCAACTATACTAAGTCGAAATCGAAACACGGAGCTCCAGGATAAAGCTCGCTAAACCTACACATGCACCAATGACGCACTACAGGAGAAATTCCCCTTTTTCCGGAAGTATAGTGACGAAGATGTGCTTCCAAAACTTCTTCAGGAACTTCATCGGGGAAACGCATCTTCACACATCGGTCGGTATCAACAACTTCGAGCGGAGGATCATCCCACTCGAGAATGATAGTTTCCGCATCGAAGAAGCTTTCATCAGCAGCAGAATTCGACTCTGACGAAAAATCCAAGGCATCGACATCAATATCAATATCAATGTCAATATCGCATAACTCTTCCAACAACTCTGATACTTGTGGTTGGTCATAACACCTCGGGCGTTGATTCCGTTCGCACGGCTCACTCACGGTTTCTTCGCAGTCTCTCTTCCTCTTGCGCTAAAATAATATAATACAATGAAACAAAATAGGATAAAATAAGCAGTCTAAAACAAGACAAAACGCACCAGGACAGACTGCATAGGAACCTCTGAAGAAAATGCCTCCGCAGCCATCATTCAAGCGTCACAAACCAAAAACCACCGGAACCTACGGAACTAGCAAAATCAAATTTAACTGAATACTGAAAACAACCAGGATGCGGAAATATTAATCAAAACCAAACTTACGCAAAATAACCCGGAGGAAACCCTTAGTACGGGAGAGCAGTGGACCACGCGTGTCGTCCGAGCAAACGTCGATATAATAATGAGACTCCAGTCGCCACCGAGGAATACAGACAATTCCCACAGCACTAACATAGAAGTTCTCGAGAAAACTAGATCAGCACGAAAGACTCCAAGTCTCCTAAACACTGCCTCAGCAGAAATGCAAGAGCTAAGTTGAAATACGGAATATTGCAACCTCTCAGGTACCAACGACGGAAGTCTAGAAATTCGAGACAAGACAACGAAGCAGAAGAAATCACCAACGATCACGGAATTTACATTCTCTCACGTACAATTCCAGAAATCCTAAACTTCGACATCCGGACTCCCACGGAAGCGGACTATCGGATAGCCTCCACCCTGCGGGGGATGCTATTATAAATAAACGCAGCAACAAAGAATTCGCGCATTATTATTTTGTCGTCCATGTACGTTTCATTCTGTGGTCTTTGTCAGTAGCTAAGTCGTGCTAAGCTTTATAAGTATTCCTCTTCCATTAGCGAAATCAAGAGAAAATAAACATACCAGTAACCGCGATATAAGTTTTATTCGATGTATATTATACTTAGAATAAATCCGTAAAACGAAAAGTTTTAATAATAATTATACCCGAATTCGAATACTAAATCCGATTATAAATACACCGACGGTCACCAACAGCGACGAAGACATGGCTCCTGATAGCACGTTCTATTCAAGGTAAGATATATTAAATTTATAAAACTCCTTCCCCTTCGATAAATTCATTATAATTAAGAGGCAATTTAAATTCCTTTACCTCCAAGTAACACATCCGGTCTTATTTTCCTTTTACCCTGAAGGGAGTTCAAATCTAAACCATTAGTGTTGAACTTTAAACAAAGAGTCGTTCGCTGTGTGATCTTGTGCAACGGTGTTTTCATTTATTGAAACACTTATTGATTTTCGCATTCCTCCTCCCACTGTTGGCAAATATCGCCCGTCTTTGGGCAAGGCTTGCGAAATCACACAAACTTTACGCAGAGAGGACTATTGAGCTCATTGTTGCAGATTAATAAAATATATAATACAAGACCGAACTCCCACAGCAGGGTTGCACCATCACCGACATTCGATTAATTGGTACCTTTATCCTCGCCATCCCTGCATACAATCATAAAAAGGGAGAGAAGTTTCCTCCAGGATTTTAACTGAAGGATCATTCGCTGTGTCAGCTTGTGAATAAAGGTGTTGTCGTTTGTCGGGGACACCCATTGATCTTCGCATTCCTTCTCCCACTGTTGGCAAATATCGCCCGTCTTTGGGCAAGGCTTGCGAAATCACACAAATCTCACACAGAGAGGATCGTTAAAGTCATTTGTTTAATTACTGAATTTGAGAGACGGGGAAATCGTAATGACAAAACCACCCTAGCAGACAACCTGAGATTTAGTTGAAACAACAAATCCACTCACGAAACCTAGGGAAAGAAAAGGGGAAACGTAAAAGTAAATTTGTGTCAGACTAACAGAACCCCAAGCTCCTATCCGAACCCCAAACACGCAAATTTCATGTCCCGCTGGTTCCAATACTAACACATCAAGATACGCATATATATATATATATATATATATACTCCCATACATCTGTTTGAATAATTCAGTATTCAAATCTAAACAACCGGACATTTCAACCTAGTAAACTCTGCATGGCGAAACCAAATTTTGAAGATAATTCAATCCTCTAACCAATCACACGCGAACCATAAAATAGAAATATATATATATATATACCTCGTTAGTTAACCAATCTAATATCCGAATTCGAATAGATTCGGTGCGGCAGAATCGAATCTCGGAAATAATTGAATTCACAAACCAACCATACGCGAAGAAATATACTTATATATATATATATATATATATCCAATACGATTTAAACAACCAGATATTCAGACCTAACTAAATTCTGCGTAACGAGATCGAATTTCAAGGACAATTTAATTTTTAACTTGTTTACACACACACACACACACACACACACACACACACACACACACACACACACACACACACATATATATAATATATATATATATATATATATTTATATATATTATAACATCTTAAACCAATATTAACCCTAAATAAACTCTGTGCAACAAAGTCAAATATTTATTTTATCCAAATTTAATCCTCTCCCGTGCCAGTATTCCTGCACATGGCAGGTTAGCCGAAAACGTGGAACTTATCTATCAATAGCCTAACGCTAACTAACGCTACCCATAAGCAATAAATTCATCGGTAAACTATTTAAAGAAATCTCTCTAATCGAAACAGTCCTCAGACTGTTTCCGGAGGCAGTAACTACCGTGTAAATCATAATTTTCGAGTGCTCATTTAAATATTCAAAATAGTATTGTCCAATAAAAGAAAATATATTTTGAAATAGCCCTTAGACTATTTCTGGTGGCAGCAACTACCGAATTCAAATTGGAAATTTTTAAACCAATATTTCCTTATACAAACATATCAAATTAAATCTTCCGACTAAATTCAAATCAACCAGAAATTTAATTTAAATAACATTCAAACTTAAATTTGATTTAAACGAGGACGCAACAGCGTTATAACGTTATACTATATAACGTAATACGTTATAACATTATACTATATAACGTAATACGTCAAAACGTCGTACCTTTTAAGGTAATACGTTATAACCTTATACCATATAACGTTATGTTATATAACCTAATGCGTTATAGCGTTATACTATATAACGTAATTTCTTATAACGTTATACCTTATAACGTAATACGTTATAATGTCGTACCATATAACGTTATGTTATATAACGGCATACCTTGTAACGTTATGTTATATAACGTAATGCGATATAACGTTGTACAACATAACTTAATGCGTTATAACGTTATACATTCTAACGTAATACGTTATTACGTTATACCATATAACGTTATGTTGTATAACGTAATGCGATAAACCATTATACAACATAATCTAATACGTTATAACGTTATACCTTCTAACGTAATACGTTATAACATTATACCATATAACGTTATGTTATATAACGTAATACGTTATAACGTTATACCATATCACGAATTCCGCTATAACGTTATACCACATAACGATATGCTACACAACGTAATACGTTATAACGTTATGCTATATAACGTAATACGTTATAACGTTATACCATATAAGGCTATGTTATACAACGTAATGCGTAATAAAGTTATACTATATAACGTAATACGTTAAAACGTTATATCATATTACGTTATGTTATATAACGCAATACGTTATAACGTTATGCTATAAAACGTAATTGTTTATAATGTTATACCATATAACGTTATGTTATATAACTTAATACGTTATAACGTTATGCTATATAACGTAATAGGCTATAACGTTATACCTTCTAACGTAACACGTTGTAACATTATACCATATAACGTTATGTTATATAACGTAATATGTTATAACGTTATACCATAATACGTTGTGTTATATAACGTAATGCGATATATCGTTATACAACATAACGTAATACGTTATAACGTTATACCTTCTAACGTAACACGTTGTAACATTATACCATATAACGTTATGTTATATAACGTAATATGTTATAACGTTATACCATAATACGTTGTGTTATATAACGTAATACGTTGCAGCGTTATATCATATAACGTGGTGTTCTATAACGTAATGCTTTATAACGTTATACTATATAACGTAATACGTTATAACGTTGTTCCATATAACATTATGCTACATAACGTAATGCGTTATAGCATAATACTATATAACGTGACACGTTATATCGTTTTACCTTATAAGGTAATACGTTATAACTTTATACCATATAACGATATGCTATATAACGTAATACGTTGTAACGTTATGCTATAAAACGTAATTGTTTATAACGTTATTCCATATAACGTTATATTATATATTGTAATGCGTTATAACATTATAATATATAACGTAATACGATATAACGTTATAGCATATAACGTTGTGTTATATAACGTGATACGTTATAACGTTATGCTATAAAACGTAATTGTTTATAATGTTATACCATATAACGTTATGTTATATAACTTAATACGTTATAACGTTATGCTATATAACGTAATAGGCTATAACGTTATTCCATATACCGCAGTACGCTATAACGTTTTACCATATAACATTATGCTACATATCGTAATGCATCATAACGTTATACTATATAACGTAATACGTTATATCGCCATACCACAAAACGTTATGTTATATAACGTATTGCGTTATAACGTTATGTTATATAACGTAATGCGATATAACGTTATACAACATAACTTAATACGTTATAACGTTATTCATTCTAACGTATTACGTTATCACGTTATACCATATAACGTTATGTTCTATATCGTAATGCGATAAACCATTATACAACATAACCTATTACGTTATAACGTTATACCTTCTAACGTAATACGTTATAACGTTATGCTATATAACGTAATACGTTATAACGTTATACCATATAAGGTTATGTTATACAACGTAATGCGTAATAACGTTATACTATATAACGTAATACGTTATAACGTTATATCATATTACGTTATGTTATATAACGTAATTCGTTATAACGTTATACTATATAACGTAATACGTTATAACATTATATCATATAACGTTATGTTTTATGACGTAATACGTTATAACGTTATACCATATAACGTAACACGTTATAACTTTATACTATATAACGTAATACGTTATAACGTTATATCATATAGCGTTATGTTTTATAACGTAATACGTTATAACGTTATACCATATACCGTAGTACGCTATAACGTTTTACCATATAATATTATGCTACATATCGTAATACATCATAACGTTATACTATATAACGTAATACGTTATATCGTCATACCACAAAACGTTATGTTATATAACGTACTGCGTTATAACGTTGTACTATATAACGTAATACGTTATTACATTATACTATATAACGTAATACGTTATAACGTTGTACCTTTTAAGGTAATACGTTATAACTTTATACCATATAACGCCATGTTATATAACGTAATGCGATATAGCGTTATACTATATAACGTAACTCGTTATAACGTTATACCTTATAACGTAATACGTTATTATGTATATACGTATATTATGTCATACCATATAACGTTATGTTATATGACATAATGCGTTATAATGTTATACTATGTAACGTAATACGTTATAACGTTATACTAAATAACGTAATACGTTATATCGTTGTACCTTGTAAGGTAATACGTTATGACATTATACCATATAACGTTATGTTATATAACGTAATGCGTTATAACGTTATGTTATATAACGTAATGCGTTATAACGTTATGTTATATAACGTAATGCGTTATAACGTCATACTATATAACGTTGTGTTATATAACGTAATACGTAATAACGTTGTGCTATAAAACGTAATAAGTTATAACTTTATACTATATAACGTAATACGTTATAACGTTATACCATATATCGTTGTGTTATATAACCTAATATGTTGTAACGTTATTCTATAAGACGTAACTGTTTATAACGTTATACCATGTAAAGCTTTGTTATATAACGTAATACGTTATAACGTTATGCCATATAACGTATTACGCTATAACGTTATACCATATATCGTTATGTTATTTAACGTAATGCGTTATAACGTTATACTATATAACGTAATACGTTATAACCTTATACATTATATCGTAATACGTTATATCATTATACCATATAACGTTATACTGTATATCGTAATACGTTATAACGTTATACCAAATTACGTATTACGCTTTAACGTTATGCCTTATAACGTAATACGTTATAACGATATACAATATAACGCAATACGTTATACCGTTATACCATATAACGTTATGTTATATAACGTAATACGTTATAACGTTATACTGCATTACGTACTACGTTATAACGTTATACCTTATAACGTAATACGTTATAAGTTTATACCATATAACGATATGTTATATGACGTAATACGTTAAAACGCTATACTATAAGACGTAATATTTCATAACGTTATACCAAATACAGTTATGTAATATAACGTAATGCGTTATAATGTTATACTGTATAACGTAATACGTTATAACTTTATACCTTATAACGTATTACGCTATAACGTTATACCACATAACGTTATGTTGTATAACGTAATACGTAATAACGTTATACTATGTAACGTAATACGTTAAGACGTTATACCTTATAACGTAATACTTTGCAACATTAAACCATATAACATTATGTTATATAAAGTAATTCGTTATAACGTTATACCATATAACGTAATACGTTATATCGTTATATCATATATCGTTATGTTATATAACGTAATACATTATTACGTTATACCTTGAAACCCAATACGCTTTAGAGTTATACCATATAACGTTATGTTATATAACGTAATGCGCTATAACGTTATACTATATAACGTAATACGTTATAACGTTATACTATATAACGTAATACGTTGTAGCATTATACCATATAACGTTATGTTATATAAGGTAATATGTTATCACGTTATACCATACAACGTTGTGTTATATAACGTAATACTTTACAACGTCATGCTATAAATCGTAATTGTTTATCACGTTATACCATGTAACGTTATGTTATATAACGTAATGCGCTGTAACGTTATACTATAGAACGTAATACGTTATAACGTTACACCATATAAGGTTATGTTATACAACGTAATGAGTTATAACGTTATACTCTATAACGTAATACTTTAACGTTGTACCATATAACATTATGCTACATAACGTAATGCATTTTAACGTTTTACTATATAACGTAATACGTTATAACGTTATACCATATAACGTTATGTTATATAACGTAATGCGATATAACGTTATACAACATAACGTAATACGTTATAACGTTATACCTTCTAACGTAACACGTTGTAACATTATACCATATAACGTTATGTTATATAACGTAATATGTTATAACGTTATACCATAATACGTTGTGTTATATAACGTAATACGTTGCAGCGTTATATCATATAACGTGGTGTTCTATAACGTAATGCTTTATAACGTTATACTATATAACGACATACGTTATAACGTTGTTCCATATAACATTATGCTACATAACGTAATGCGTTATAGCATAATACTATATAACGTGACACGTTATATCGTTTTACCTTATAAGGTAATACGTTATAACTTTATACCATATAACGATATGCTATATAACGTAATACGTTGTAACGTTATGCTATAAAACGTAATTGTTTATAACGTTATTCCATATAACGTTATATTATATATTGTAATGCGCTATAACATTATAATATATAACGTAATACGATATAACGTTATAGCATATAACGTTGTGTTATATAACGTGATACGTTATAACGTTATGCTATAAAACGTAATTGTTTATAATGTTATACCATATAACGTTATGTTATATAACTTAATACGTTATAACGTTATGCTATATAACGTAATAGGCTATAACGTTATTCCATATACCGCAGTACGCTATAACGTTTTACCATATAACATTATGCTACATATCGTAATGCATCATAACGTTATACTATATAACGTAATACGTTATATCGCCATACCACAAAACGTTATGTTATATAACGTATTGCGTTATAACGTTATGTTATATAACGTAATGCGATATAACGTTATACAACATAACTTAATACGTTATAACGTTATTCACTCTAACGTATTACGTTATCACGTTATACCATATAACGTTATGTTCTATATCGTAATGCGATAAACCATTATACAACATAACCTATTACGTTATAACGTTATACCTTCTAACGTAATACGTTATAACGTTATGCTATATAACGTAATACGTTATAACGTTATACCATATAAGGTTATGTTATACAACGTAATGCGTAATAACGTTATACTATATAACGTAATACGTTATAACGTTATATCATATTACGTTATGTTATATAACGTAATTCGTTATAACGTTATACTATATAACGTAATACGTTATAACATTATATCATATAACGTTATGTTTTATGACGTAATACGTTATAACGTTATACCATATAACGTAACACGTTATAACTTTATACTATATAACGTAATACGTTATAACGTTATATCATATAGCGTTATGTTTTATAACGTAATACGTTATAACGTTATACCATATACCGTAGTACGCTATAACGTTTTACCATATAATATTATGCTACATATCGTAATACATCATAACGTTATACTATATAACGTAATACGTTATATCGTCATACCACAAAACGTTATGTTATATAACGTACTGCGTTATAACGTTGTACTATATAACGTAATACGTTATTACATTATACTATATAACGTAATACGTTATAACGTTGTACCTTTTAAGGTAATACGTTATAACTTTATACCATATAACGCCATGTTATATAACGTAATGCGATATAGCGTTATACTATATAACGTAACTCGTTATAACGTTATACCTTATAACGTAATACGTTATTATGTATATACGTATATTATGTCATACCATATAACGTTATGTTATATGACATAATGCGTTATAATGTTATACTATGTAACGTAATACGTTATAACGTTATACTAAATAACGTAATACGTTATATCGTTGTACCTTGTAAGGTAATACGTTATGACATTATACCATATAACGTTATGTTATATAACGTAATGCGTTATAACGTTATGTTATATAACGTAATGCGTTATAACGTTATGTTATATAACGTAATGCGTTATAACGTCATACTATATAACGTTGTGTTATATAACGTGATACGTAATAACGTTGTGCTATAAAACGTAATAAGTTATAACTTTATACTATATAACGTAATACGTTATAACGTTATACCATATATCGTTGTGTTATATAACCTAATATGTTGTAACGTTATTCTATAAGACGTAACTGTTTATAACGTTATACCATGTAAAGCTTTGTTATATAACGTAATACGTTATAACGTTATGCCATATAACGTATTACGCTATAACGTTATACCATATATCGTTATGTTATTTAACGTAATGCGTTATAACGTTATACTATATAACGTAATACGTTATAACCTTATACATTATATCGTAATACGTTATATCATTATACCATATAACGTTATACTGTATATCGTAATACGTTATAACGTTATACCAAATTACGTATTACGCTTTAACGTTATGCCTTATAACGTAATACGTTATAACGATATACAATATAACGCAATACGTTATACAGTTATACCATATAACGTTATGTTATATAACGTAATACGTTATAACGTTATACTGCATTACGTACTACGTTATAACGTTATACCTTATAACGTAATACGTTATAAGTTTATACCATATAACGATATGTTATATGACGTAATACGTTAAAACGCTATACTATAAGACGTAATATTTCATAACGTTATACCAAATACAGTTATGTAATATAACGTAATGCGTTATAATGTTATACTGTATAACGTAATACGTTATAACTTTATACCTTATAACGTATTACGCTATAACGTTATACCACATAACGTTATGTTATATAACGTAATACGTAATAACGTTATACTATGTAACGTAATACGTTAAGACGTTATACCTTATAACGTAATACTTTGCAACATTAAACCATATAACATTATGTTATATAAAGTAATTCGTTATAACGTTATACCATATAACGTAATACGTTATATCGTTATATCATATATCGTTATGTTATATAACGTAATACATTATTACGTTATACCTTGAAACGCAATACGCTTTAGAGTTATACCATATAACGTTATGTTATATAACGTAATGCGCTATAACGTTATACTATATAACGTAATACGTTATAACGTTATACTATATAACGTAATACGTTGTAGCATTATACCATATAACGTTATGTTATATAAGGTATTATGTTATCACGTTATACCATACAACGTTGTGTTATATAACGTAATACTTTACAACGTCATGCTATAAATCGTAATTGTTTATCACGTTATACCATGTAACGTTATGTTATATAACGTAATGCGCTGTAACGTTATACTATAGAACGTAATACGTTATAACGTTACACCATATAAGGTTATGTTATACAACGTAATACGTTAAAACATTATACTATATAACGTAACACGTTATAACACTTTACCTTATAAGGTAATACATTATAACTTTATACCATATAACTTTATGTTATATAACGTAATGCGTTACAGAGTAATGCTATATAACGTAACACGTTATGATGTTGACTATATAACGTAATAAGTTATAACGTTTTACCTTATAAGGCAATTCGTTACTTTATACATTATAACATTATACCATATAACGTTATGTTATATAACGTAATGCGTTATAACGTTATACTATATAATGTAATGCGTTATAACGTTATACTATATAATGTAATACGTTATAACGTTATACCATATAAGGTTATGTTATATAGCGTAATGCGTTCGAACGTTATACTATATAGCGTTGTGTTATATAACGTAATACGTTATAACGTTATACTATATAACGTAATACGTTATAACGTTGGACCATATTAGGTTATGTTATACAACGTAATGAGTTATAACGTTATACTCTATAACGTAATACTTTAACGTTGCACCATATAACATTATGCTACATAACGTAATGCATTTTAACGTTTTACTATATAACGTAATACGTTATAACGTTATACCATATAACGTTATGTTATATAACGTAATGCGATATAACGTTATACAACATAACGTAATACGTTATAACGTTGTGCCATATAACATTATGCTACATAACGTAATGCGTTATAGCATAATACTATATAACGTGACACGTTATAACGTTTTACCTTATAAGGTAATACGTTATAACTTTATACCATATAACGATATGCTATATAACGTAATACGTTGTAACGTTATGCTATAAAACGTAATTGTTTATAACGTTATTCCATATAACGTTATATTATATATTGTAATGCGTTATAACATTATAACATATAACGTAATACGATATAACGTTATAGCATATAACGTTGTGTTATATAACGTGATACGTTATAACGGTATGCTATAAAACGTAATTGCTTATTACGTTATACCATATAACGTTATGTTATATAACGTAATAAGTTATAACGTTATACCATATAACGTTATGTTATATAACGTAATATGTTATAACGGTGTACCATATATCGTTGTGTTATATAACCTAATAAGTTATAACGTTATTCTATAAAACGTAACTGTTTATAACGTTATACCATGTAACGCTTTGTTATATAATGTAATGCGCTATAACGTTATCCTATATAACGTAATACGTTATAACGTTATACCTTCTAACGTAACACGTTGTAGCATGATACCATATAACGTTATGTTATATAACGTAATATGTTATAACGTTATACCATAATACGTTTTGTTATATAACGTAATACGTTGTAGCGTTATATCATATAACGTGGTGTTCTATAACGTAATGCTTTATAACGTTATACTATATAACGTAATACGTTATAACGTTGTGCCATATAACACTATGCTACATAACGTAATGCATTATAGCATAATACTATATAACGTGACACGTTATAACGTTTTACCTTATAAGGTAATACGTTATAACTTTATACCATATAACAATATGCTATATAACGTAATACGTTGTAACGTTATGCTATAAAACGTAATTGTTTATAAGGTTATTCCATATAACGTTATATTATATATTGTAATGCGTTATAACATTATAATATATAACGTAATACGATATAACGTTATAGCATATAACGTTGTGTTATATTAGGTTAAGTAAAAAGTTCTGAGCGTTTTTCGCTAGATGTCTTTAGTGAGCCATATCTCACGATGTGCACATCGCATCGAGTCATAGTATACACCGATTTCAAGGTGATATTACGCATCAAAAAGGTTCTTTGTCAGTTTTGTGTTCGGTGAAGCCAGTTGTGTGTTACAGCGTTCGAAAATGGAGATAAAAAAAGAGAAAATTCGATACATTCTTCAGTACCACTACGACCAAGGTGAAAAGGCGGAGCAGGCGGCCAAAAAAATTTGTGCTGTTTATGGACCCAGTACAGTATCGAATGCAACAGCAAAGCGGTGGTTCCAACGATTCCGTTCTGGTAATATGGACGTCGAAGATGAGGCACGCTCTGGTAGGCCAATCGTCGAAAATGTGGATAAAATCATGGAAATCGTCGAGTCGGACCGGCATGTGAGCACTTATTCCATTGCCCAGGAACTGAAGATTAGCCAGAAAACCGTTTGGAACCATTTGCATAAGGCTGGTCTCAAGAAGAAGCTCGACGTATGGGTGCCACATGAATTGACGCAAAAGAACCTTTTGGACCGAATTGATGCCTGCGATTCTTTGTTGAGACGTAACGAAATCGACCCATTTTTGAAGCGGATGGTGACTGGCGATGAAAAATGGGTCACATACGAGAACAACAGCCGAAAAAGATCGTGGTCCAATCGCGGTGGGCCGGCCCAAACGATCGCCAAGCGTGGATTAACGGCCAAGAAGGTTTTATTGTGTGTTTGGTGGGATTGGAAGGGAATCATCCATTATGAGCTGCTCCCATCGGGGCAAACACTTAATTCGGACCTCTATTGTCAACAACTGACCAGACTGAAGCAGGCGATCGACCAGAAGCGGCCAGAATTGGCCAATAGGAAAGGTGTTGTGTTCCATCAAGACAACGCCAGGCCGCACACATCTTTAACGACGCGTCAGAAGCTCCGAGAGCTTGGCTGGGAGGTTCTATCGCATCCGCCGTACAGTCCAGACCTGGCACCAAGCGATTATCACCTTTTTAAGTTTTTGCAAAATTTTCTTGATGGTACAAAACTGGCCTCAAGAGAGGCTTGTGAAAATGAGCTGGTCAAGTTTTTTACCAATAG